>VDFB02373365.1:100457960-100470771 GCA_007258455.2 Sequoia sempervirens | reverse complement strand
GCAAGTATACCCGTAGTTTGATCAATTTTTATTCCTCATGAATAAAGAGAGAACACGCGATATATACTCCACTCACACTTGCACACAAAAAGTGAATGGGTCTAGCTTTTTGGTCATGCAATTAAGCGAAGAGCATATTCCTACCATCCATCAAGAATGAAAGACATGGTGTTCATTAGCCTTTTAATTAACCTATGTTCCTAACTTAACCAAAAGGAAACAATTAAATCACTTCTAACCCCTGCAATATGTCAGTAGTTTGATAAAATTTATCTTTGACCAGTGTATAAAAGTACCTGCAAGTAGAAGACACAAATTAGTTCTCGGATTTCACAATTTTTACCCAATGTGCTAAAACAGTCATCAGATGCGCTAAAACACCAATGTGCTACAAGAACTAACCAATGCGCCAAAATAATTGCTCAATACGCTAAAAGAACTGATGCATGCACTAAAACAGATACCATTTATGCGCTATAAAAACTAATGAATGTGCTAAAACAGATACTTAATGCACTGTAGAAAAGACCATATGCACTAAAATACTCCCTGTATGCACTAGAATATTTTTTGGATGTGCTGAAAGAAAATTTGGATGTGTTGGAATAGTCACCAAATGCACTGGAAGATCCATCAAATGCATTGGAACAAAAGTTGTATGTGCTAGAAAATTTACCTGATGCACCAAAAGAGACCATGGTTGCGTTAAAACATCACATCCAGCCTGTTTAAAATGAACTTTTCTAGAAAATTGTTAGAAATGGGGTCTGCCCCATGGTGGGCACCATTTTGTGTGTGTGTGGAATGTGTAAAGTTAGTAAATCAACACAAACCTTAATGAAATAAATTATATTAAAGATAAAAAGCAAAGAAGCTACTCTAAATTGCAATTTAATGAATCTTTCAAGAACGCCTCATTGTCCTCTACTCTTAATGATTCCTTTAATCCTTTGGCCCTCAGATTTCTATGTGCACAAAGGCTATTAGAATGACACTTAAGAAACAAGATTAATATTCAACATGCAGGCCAACTAAGCTCCTATATGCAACTATATGATGGATAGGATAATGGATATTATGATGAATGGATGATAGTGTTGATAATGAATGGACAAACGATGGTGGATACGATGGTAGTGATCTATATGATGCTATATATGATTCTACATATGCTCAAATGAAAACTATGAAAAACTAAAATGATACTCCATATGCTCAAATGCTAACTATGAAAATGCTAATCTAAAATGCAACTATGATGCAAAGGATGACATAAAATGCAACTATGAAGCAAAGCGTGATTCTAAGATCTAACTATGATGTAAAACATGATATGAAATGTAACTATAAGACTCAAAAATGCTCCCCAAGCTCAAGCGATATTTTTGCATGATAACTCTGTCCAAAAGTGGATGCAAATACAGTAAAGGGTTGTATTTATAGCCCTCCAGAAACTTGTGAGGTGGCAATGATCATGGTCTAGATTGAACAGAGAATGGATGGTGGAATGGAGATAATCAAGATGTTGTCCCTTGACCAAAGAGACAACATGCCATTTGGATGGAAGAATCTCTTGACCAATGGGAAACATGCCAAATGGATGGAAGACTCAAGTGTGGGAATAAAAGACCATGTGCTTTTTAAAATTGGTGGAAGTGTGTGAGAAATAAGCCATGTGCTTTTAAAAATTGGTTGAAGATAATTCTAATTAAAAATTAGAGTTATTTAATTTCATGTGACCTTGGTGAGGTGGTGCAAAAAGTTGTAGACATGTGCTCAAATTCCTAATCGAGATTAGTGAAGATTAATTAAATAAAACAAGCTAATGGGGAAATTTGTTTATTTAATTAAATTTACAAAAGAAAATGATTTTAGTTGGATAATTTGAAATGAACAATATAAAATAAATTGAGAGTTTATTTATCGTGAGTGAAATATTAATTAAATAGCTAGTATTTAATTAACTAAAGGTGATGACCGATTTTAGGTGTATACAATACCTTCCACTCAAGTATCTCACACCATTGGAATCCCTTCTACCATATGTCTCATACTATTTAGATCTCTCATCCATTGCCCAGTCCATACTATAGTATGGTCCATGCTATAGTGGCTATCACCATTCCTCATCTGACACATCATTATTAAACCTCTTTTATTGCTTAACATACACCCCTCATATTACTCTTGTCACTTCCGAATTAGATATGTTATTGTGGTAACGGAAAAAGTATGCATTTTCCTTGCTTGATTTGGGAATAATTAATGATAAATTGGACTTGATATCGCCTTGATCTAGTGTTGTGGTGAGTTTTACACCCACATTAGGTTTAGGCCCTTCTAAAATAAGTAAACAAATTTTCCCTAATTTAATGTTGTAAGAGTATTGACACATTCATTAAATTTAGGAGCTTGTTAATTAAGAAGTGGACATAATCTCTAGTGTTGTAATGTGTTCTACACATTCACATTGGATCTAGGGGCCTTCCAAGCTAAATAGACCCAATTTTTCCTTAATTTAATGTTGTAAAATGTATTTATTTACATTTTCACATTTAATTTTGGGTCCTCTTGCATTTATGGTCTCAATATCATCATTAATAGGCCCCTAAGACCCTATATTTTGGATCCTGAGGCATATTACAATAAAAAAACCCAATAATATCAACATATAAGCTTAATTTACACACTCCCGACACTTTAGGAATCAAAATAGGCCTTGTGGGACCCATTCACCACTTTGGGTGAATGAGTCCCATCCAGGTGAGACCCATTCACCCAACTTGGTGAATGAGTCCCATGTGGCCTATTTTCAAGGCTTTGAGTAGGAAAAACTAGGTTTTTAATTCAAATTTCTTCTATGTCAACCTTTGGGATCTAATACACAAGATCTTAGATGGATTGCCTATATAAATAAGGTCTCAAATCATCATTTTATTAAGCATTCATGATATCAAATTCAAGCCTCTAGAGCTAGAATTCAAAGACTTGATAAGATCATGACAAGATCATTTATAAGGAATTTAGGATCAAAATTCTTCATCAATTTTTGTAGCAATTCAAGATCCATCATCATTTCAAAGGTTATCAAGCATCAAGCATGTTATTGAGCTAGTATTGTGATGTAGCATTAAAGATCCAAAATCAAGCATTATTCTACTCCTAGTGTCAAGATCAAGATCAAGATCTACATCCTTCATGGCCATTTCATGTTGAGTTGCAGATTTACAAGACATCATTTACAAGGCATCATTCAAGGTATCATTTTTTCATGTTTGTATGTTTCGTGTTTCATCATTTGGTTTAATTACCTAGCTAGGTTTTAGCAATGATGCAAACCCTATTTACTAACAATCAAAAAGTTTTTCTAGGTCTTTACATGTGTGATTACAAATCTAAGTGTCTTGGAGCTTGAAGGGTCATTGAAGATTGGGTTAAAATCTTAGAGAAAGTTGTTGGAATTGTCTCCTCATTTGCAAGATTGTAATCTTCCTTTATAAGTCACCTCTGACCCCCAAAATCAGGAGTTTAGGATATCAAAACAAAGTGGAACATAAAGAAAAAACATTTAAGACCAGATTCAAACTAAATGAAATGCTAGAAAACCTTAATTGGACTCATTCACATAGATTGGAAAATGAGTCCCATTTTAGGTCAATTTTGAGATTTTTGTAGTTTCAGATAACCTTTTTCTAGAAACTTGTTCTTCTATAGAAACCTTGATATGGGACTGATTCACCCAAATTGGTGAATGAGTCCTAGTAGGCCTAAATTTTAGGTTATTCAACATTTCAGGCCTCCATTCAAGATCTCTTAGATTTCCAGGTGCTCTTCTGTACTTTTCTAGATTGCTATTCTGATTTGTTTGCATATATAGTTCATTTAGTGAAGTTTCTTGCATCATTGAATTCAATCATTAGATCTTGCATTTTATACATTTTTCCAAGCCCTAGCTTGGTGGTGAATACCTCATTAATTTACAATCCAGCCCCTAGGACAACCCTATTACAGATGTCTTCCTCCTTTGCATTGAGATCTCTAGGGTTACCCTTGAATGTAGTAGTTGGAAAGTGGGTGTGCTCTATGTCCTAAGTCATATGATATCATTCAAACCCCATTTTTCATACATAAAATATTGGTGAACTTGCATTTAAATTTTATTTCATTTTTCTTATTTAGAGTCCATCATCATCCTAAGATCTATCTTGCATCATATTCAAGCACTTTCAATCCTTCCCGGTACATCTGATGCAGAGCATCCGACAAACACCATCAATATCATTTCTTCAAGGGATTTCAATCCCAAATAGAATCAGGAGAAGATCAAATATAATTTCATCATAAATCTACTTTTCATTCAACCAAAATCCACTCAAATTCTCTTAGCCATTCCATAGGCCATCATTCATCATTCCACTAATCGGTATTCCAATTGATTCATTCAAAGAAAAAACCATATTAAAGAAAAATTTGACTTAATCAATTGGTTCACATCATTCTCAACCACCATAAAAAACAACATAAACCTGATTATTGACACTTGAACAATTCATCTTTCATTTTATTCACCAAGGCAACAAATCAACTAAACATACATCACTATTATGAGTCCATTATCAAACTAGTATCACCATATTTTGGCTATGATGGTCTATTTCACAGTTACAAACTCTTTGCTACGTAGAATCTTGACTATCATCTTGTGGTTAATCCTGAATTTTCTCAAAGGCTTCATAATACTCACCCATCCAACCATCAAGTCCACCAAGCCTATCTTATACACCTTAATAAATTTAGTAACATCAATCATATCATTAGTTTGATAGTAACCAAGCACTCAATATCACTTTCCATTGTTTAAACAAATGTCTTTGTTTGAGTGGAGCAATATCATATTCCTCTAGTAGGTTTGTCAACCATTGAATCAGGTAGTTACATTCCTATCTCAAAGATTATTAAAAAACACAATGCACATTTAGAAACAATTTTCAGCACATCACAACATATCAAAGTTCTTAGATGTTTGACATAAAGAAAATCATCAAATTTCAAATTGTCCTCTGAAGAAAGGCTAGTAGATTAGGCCTATTTTACAAAGGAGACCCCTTCAAAACCATTCCAAATCACTCAAAACCTCAAAAAAGTATTCAAGCATGTCTTCTAACTCAACATTTCATCATTTATAGGGATTGAAAACCATGAAAATGTTAGATCAATAAACCCTCGTTTATAGGGTGTAAAAGCACAAATCAAGGAGGGTTTTGTGAAAAATACTCTTGCAAACCTCTATTTCTCTGGCCACCACTTGGAACATGATTTTTTATGTCTACCAAGACCTACATCATTTCCAAGCCTCTGCAAGCTTTATTTATTCATGACCCATGACTGTAGCATCACTTTGTGTGGGAAAATCCTCTATTTTCTAGTGTAGCAGCAACTCCACCATGGTATTATTGCTTTTCCCTACACTTACAATCATCAAAACATGCAAAAAATCCTAACATTAACCTACTCCACCAATTTACTTGACCTAAATTGGTGGAATAGTGAAGAAAAACCCTGTTGGACTCTCAAACTTGCTTCTAAAAGGACTCTATCGGGCATTGAAAACTGCCTCTTATTCTTTTGTTTCCTAAAACTAACCAAGTACAACTCTTGAAATTGGAAACTAACTCCTCTTTACATGTATTCACACTATGATTTAACTTTGGCTATTCTTAAATTACCAACACAAGAAAACAAAACAATCCAGAGTAATGTTGCAAACTCATAAACAAGGAATTTTTATTTCAAAATCTAATTACAAGAACACAAACTTTTTCTTTTTCTCACCTTTACATGCCTTTTAAAGATATTTCCTTTTCCATAATTGTCTTTCCATCAGTTGAAACTACCCCTTTTAACCCTTAATATGCCTGATTTCCTTGTTTTTGTCAATTTAACAACTTTTAACAATATTACATTATTGCATTGTTTGCATTTTCCCACTTTGACCACCTAGAACTTACTCATAACCTTAAATACATTTAAATAAGACCTCATATGACCTTGAACATGCTTTACATTTTTTTCCATGACCTTTTGTGATTGAATGAATACAAATTTGAACACTCATCCCTTTTGCAAAATTGAAAAGTATTTGATGACCTAGGTGCTCCTACACCAACATCTGACCCAATTGAATCAGGAGAAGATCGAATTGAATAAGCAACTAAAATTTCTCTCTTTTCATCAAAACTTACATTGTTTCATTTGCAAACCACAAGGCAAAAACAAGCCAACTCATTTCAATACTTCTTCTTATCATCCTCAACCTTCAAACATCTTATTTATTAGCAAAAATGATTGATACGTGCACAAGAAACCTAATTAGAGTCACTAAAAAATCCACTCTTTCATCATTCACCAAGGCACCCTTCCACTCAATTTGCTTTACCTAGGAAAAATAACCAAAAACCAATCTTTCATGTTACAACCTATATCCATTAGATCCTAACACACCTTTGTCATCATCAATTTATATGAATTCAAAGCAAAAACCTGATAAAGAGCTCTGAATCTTTCAATTCCTTAAACAACTCACCAAATTTTCACTTTTACCAACTAGTTCCTCAAGACCAAGATACTAAAATCAACCATTTACACCTCAATCATTTCATCTGAATTCCAAGACATTACTCGCATCATGTTTAATTGACTAAGCTTATTCTATGCACAAATCAAGCCCTACAAAGGAGGGTTTATTGCATAAGGTACTTACAAACCTTAAATACTCCTGCCACCACCACAAACACCATGGAAATAGCCTGCATAAGCTTTAGAAATGATGTAGAGTGGTAGGGAAGGAAAACTCACAATCACAAATGGCAAAGTCACTCTACTGAATGCTTCTCTCAAATACTCTCATGAGTCCTAAACTCCACTATTCTTTAAGAGATCAACCCCACACACATAGGGTTCACAACTTAGACCACTCACAAAGCTTGAAAACATTTGGATCATGTATCATTAAGTAAAAACAAGGTTTAACAACCCTCTAGCATTTAGTTTACAACAAACACCCATCACTATGGTGAATGAGACCTCACTCTCTCTTAAGGCTTGTAGCCCTTGCCCAGTAGGATAGTCAGAATAAAAAACACAAGGAAGACTATTAAGACACCAAACCTATGGATTCAGACCCCTAAGATGGACCCCTACAAGGTTCCAAAACCCTTCCTCTTGACTGTCAAAACATCACTCACAATGGCCCTTTCTACCGCTGCTCCAAAAGGCCTAATTCACAAACCTACACCTAGGTCTTGACTATCTTGGCTCTCCCCTTCACCCCAAAGCCCAAATTCAGACTCCTATAGGTTCTCCACACCTGTTTCCACCATTCCTAAGTGCCTCTTAAATATATTCTTCAAAATCAAGCAAAAACTCATTTTTTTTGCTTGTCAATTATGCTTGCCACATAGAGATGTCAAGCCAAAATTCATGCACAACTTCCAAAAATGAGCCTTCCATTCTCCAAAAAATTGAGGACATGATAGTACAACCTTAAATCTTCCATCCCACTAAGATTTAGTAATTTTACAATGTGGGAATGGAAGAAATATACATTTTTCACCCAAAACCCTGATTTTAAGGGTTTTCAGACCACCCGATAGAGAAATTGGAATATCTCCCTTGATACTCAATGAAATCTCACCACTACAATGCCAAAGGAAATATTATTCAATTACCTATCCAACCATTATGGGCTTGGAGCATGAAAGTGAACATACAGTCCGTACCAAGTACGGGATCAGCAAATTCTTCACAAAAACACAAGAAAAACAACAAACTTCTTATTGAAACTTCTTCAAAACATCAACATCAACCTTGCCTCGACCAAGAGAGGCATATTTGAAGTCTTAAAAACTCCCTCAAACTTCTTGCAACTATCTTTTGAAAAGAGAGACATTGGAAAACAACTAATCTCATGCTTTGACTTCTAATTGCCTAGTTAAGGCAATGTGAGCAACTTCTACCAACTTGACCACAAAGAGCCTTCCAAAATGTTTCAAAGACATTTAAAACCTTTTCAAAAAGTAAGGTGACTTCCCTCAGGTGTCTAGATACAGCAAGGCATCATCTTTCCTTATTTTCAAAGATGCACTAGACTTACCGTTATCACTAATTTTTCCTCTAGCTCAATCAGGAGCTGATTAAATACCTGCTATATATTTAAAAAGTGGAAAATACAATTATTTCTGCATATGCCAAGTGCTGATTGCATCTTATTTATCATTTTCTAAGTGGCGCTTATGCATTGAAATGAGGAAAACAGTTTCAAGAATTGTTTTATCATTTTACAATCAAATGGATTACAAGATTGAGCATTCAACAACAAAGCATTTCAATTGCTTTCTTTTATTTCATAAAGTGATTTATATTTACAACATTTCATTTGATTACAAGAATTCAAATGGTGATAAATTCAAATTATGGTACAATTTTGCATTATAAATGCATTTGTTTTTTCAAAATAAAAAGCAGAAGAATGAAATTAAATATCCACACAAGCCGTGGTTTTAGCCATTCCATTCATAACAAGAAAGGAAATATACAACTGAAAGAGAAAGTGACAAGTAACATGGGACATATCTGTCATTGCCTGAGTCAATTTTTGGTTGATTCTTCGTAGCTTGCTCCATCCTGCTTCTGCTCCTGAATGTGCTTGCAAAAGATTAAGAATGGCGTCAATTAAGAGCTCGGGATATGAACTATACGACATGCCATACTAACAGAGATATATTTCAATCCTTGCAATGCATAGAACCAATTAAAGAAAAGTGCAAAAACATGAGCTGAAAGAGATACATCAACATGATCATATATTGTTTTTTATGCTAACATCGTTTGTTTCCTTGTGTAGGTATAGGGAAAATCATGAAGCTGATTATCTTTTGAAGATCAAGCATGTGGAGAAAAATGGGCTCCCACAAGGGTAGAGCTCGGCATGCTGATCCAGATACTGCTACAGTGGGATCAGTACCAACAGTCCACTCATAACAAACAAAAGGTGCTTTCTAAAGGCTACAGGTGGACAGTTAATTTAATTGAGCTCAATTGATTCAATTGATTGCAAATCTCAACATTACTGCCATAGTATTATTTTTTCATCATGTTCATAATATTATGCAAAGTTCAATAGTGTTCATGCTCATGACAGTGATAGTGAACAGGCATACATAATGCCTCAATGAAGAGAAATGTTACATACTTTCATTTCAGAAGAGAGCAAGGTATAAAGCAGTTTTAAATAATGGAGCATAAAAATGCATGAAGAGTGCCAGATAAGAAGCAGTGATAGCATCTAATTAATGCATGGACAGTTCAGTCATCTATTAAGTGGTGAAGCAATCAACTTGTTTGTAAGTATAGAACACAAGATCAACAAGTAAAAGTCATTTTTAAAATGAACATGTATACATTGAACATGATATGAATGAAGGTTTGGAGTGTGTCCCTGAAGAATGTAGCTGTGAGTGCATGAGAGACTAAAGCAAACAAATAGTCTACAGAGTTAGAGTAAAAGGATTTCTGTGTGAAAGGAGGGTTCAAAACAACATTGAAACAACACTACAAAATGTAATCGAAGTGCAGATATATGAAGGTTTCTGGAAAATATTCAGTTTTATCATATTATGGTGTACCCGTGTTAAGAAATAGCACAGATTTCTCTAAGTTTCTAAATACCCATATGTTGAAAATTGAGGAATTTCTGAATGTAACAAAAGCCATGATGGAACAAGCCCAAAATTTGAATACATGATAAAATACAACTTTGTTTATTTTTTTTCAGAATACCCACATTGGGGTTTTGAATTAAAATACAAATATTACAACTTGTAGTGACATCCATGAGAGGGTCTTTAAAGAAATAACAAAAAATAATGAAAATACATGGGTCGAGCTCTAGATAGAGAGACATAGTTTCTTTCAATTCTCAGAATACCCATATTGGGGTTCGTTTTAGAATACATATTTCTTCATTTTTTCATGGTGCCGATATAAGGGTTCATTCAAAATTTGAAAGGAGTAAATCATCATGGGTTGAAATCAAAGTGCTTCAAAAACTCATAGTCAAGTAAAGATGGCGCAGCTTGAGTATGGCCATGAATTATAAATGAAAAAGCTTTCTTAAGTTTTTGTTTTTGAAGAAAGGATGCTAAGAAAGGAACAATGGAATGATGAAGCTTACCATGTGTGCCATGGAGAACTAGAAAAGTCGTGACAAAGCTCTCAGGTGCTCTCAAACACAAGGGTCAATCTCCCACAATGAAGACCAATAGAAGAGAAGTAAGGCGAAGAAAACATAAATACAAGAAGCATCAGATAAATATATCATGAGCCGCGGCTTGTGAGGCCATGTTCTCATCAAATGAGCCAAGAAACAAAGGAGAAGGCAAAAAATAAGCTTACCATAGCTTAGAGGCCAAGCATGATCAGATTTGAAGAGAAGCAAAGCTCGAATGGAGGCTCAGAGCTGAAACCCTATCCTCTCTCATGGCGGCGCATTTCTCTCAAGAAGAGCAAGTTTTCCAAAGTGTCAAATGCAAAATGAAGTCGAGATTAGGGTTTACCCTCTTTTGTTGTGTTTCCCTAATTCGAACTTATGGGCTTTTCATTCATTTTTGCATTTAATGTCAAACTTTATGCAAATTTTAAATGGCCATTTACCCCAATGATAGGTCAAAAATTGAAGAGGCTAAGTGATTAAAATTTTACCCAAGTCTTGTTTTGATTAATGATTTATTTGAAGACTTTAGTCTTTTAGGTGGAGCCTTTAGTTATTTTCAAAGGTTTGTGAGAAAATCAATTAAGATATTGATAAGAAAGATGCCTTGTAATCTTTATGATTTTTTGAGAAAAATCAAGCATTGTAAATGGAGATATAAGTTGTAATATTTTGCAAAAGATTTCAAAACAATCTTTAATTGCAAAATTAGGTCAGATTGAGAGAGTATAAGGTCTGCAACTATGTAAAGCAAGGATAAAGCATATTGTTTTATTCTTTGCTATTTTTAGCAGATTGTTTTTGTTTTCTTCCTTGGGTCGGATTTGAGATTCCTCTGGGAGAGATAAGTTGTTTTATTTGCTTTAAAAGCATATTTAGTCTATTTTTAGAGGTTGGACAATATGAACATGGAAACAGTGAGTTTTTTCTACTTTTGTGCAGACTTTTGAGACAGTTTTGATACCTTTTCCTTGAACTTTCTTGGTGAGCTCGGATTAGGGTTTTTGGAGAGATTTATCTTGAAGAAGACTTGGCTTTCTTCTTCTTCTCAGTTTAGATTCTAGTTTCTGGCTCTTAGCATTTTGGAGCTTGTAAGCTTATTTTTATACTCAGTTTGATAGGTTCACTCTTTCAATTTTAATAAAGCAGCAAAGTTCTCCTTCCCACTTTTCTTGTCTCAGTTTTGTAATGGCAATCTGATGTCTTTGTGTTTCAAACTTGAATCCTTATATGTCTTGCTATTGTAAATCTTTGTTCAGAATTACATGGTTTCAGGTTGCATGTTGTATTTAGTTCTTTCAAATCTTCATGCAAATCACTAATGAAACATGTGCTAATGAGATTGTGAGGGCTATTGTGATAGAGAGACTATTATGAGTGATTAAGTCCAAATTTTCATAAGTCTAGTGAATCATCTGTTAGTCATAGGTTTTAATTTCAGTCATCTTTCTAACTCTTTCCCTCAGAAAATCACTTAGAATAGGATTCATTTTTTCAGAGAACCAGCTCACTCTGGAGATTCTCTTTTCACATAGATCACCCACATCTGAAAAGAGTTTCCATGTTTCAACAGATAGTCTGATTTTTGCAAATCTGAAAAAGGGTGCATATCTGATTGATAATAGTTTTTGGCATGTCCGGTGGGACTCTGAAAGCCATTTCAGAGAAATTTTTGAGTTTTTAATTTTCTGATTGGTGTATGCAACAGATTTGTTCAGCCTTTTGGAGGATTATTTCAATATACCTGGCGACTTCGATCCTGATTTTGCATGCTAGTGCAGCCTACGCATGAGAAAAATATAGACTAGATCAAGTATTGCACCTTTTGAATATCGAGAGTTGTCTCCACCATGAAGAAGAGGCAAAACAACAAGGAGGCTCTTTGAGACACCTATAAGATCGAAATCAACACCTCTTGTTTTTAGCTCTTTGGTTTTATCACCAGGAGTACCTGTTCCGATATCACAAGCACCGCCAATGGCAGGGCCAAGGCAGCACCCGTTCGCGCCTTTTAATGGAGGCAGTCCATTAGATATCGCTCAACATGATGACATCCCAGTTGCAGCCCTTAGAAGCCTGCCATACTTCACCGGGGAGGACCTCACTACACTAGTTGAGCATATTCGTGACATAGCCACCTTATGCTTGGTTCACAACATCATGCAAGAGAACGTCGCATTAAGGCTCTTGGCTGCATCGCTCAAAGGGAAGGCGTTGCAATGGTTCAGAGGTCTTGCAACCAACACAATCGCGACATGGGATGCATTAGGTAATGACTTATACCAGTATTTTGCTGATAAATCTGATAATCTGTCACTGTTAGAGCAATTGAGCACCATTCAGAGGGCACCACATGAGCACTTGGCTGATTTCAACTACCAATTTCAAAGAACCTGGGACAGGATTCCTGCAATGGTAAAACCTTTACCAACACATGCTTTTCTATTTTACTTAAAAGCTTTGAATAGTAAGATTTCAGTCATGACTCAATCCATGGGTGGGCATACACTCCCTAACGCTTATGACATAGCCATTAGAGCTGAG
>VDFB02373365.1:100283187-100457860 GCA_007258455.2 Sequoia sempervirens | reverse complement strand
ATTTCCCTAAAATTCTACTAGAGATCAAATGTATATTGAATATAAGGAAATGTAAGTTGTAAGAGATCATAAAATAAGAAAACATGTATGCATATTGAATATTTAAAGAAAATGCATACATATATTATGTGTAAACATGTTTAAACCATAAGCAAACACATGTACATATATGTAAAGGGATTCAATACATATAAACATAGCACATATTATAAGCAAAGAGGCAAATGTATGTATATATCATATAAGAAAATATATGTACATATCATATAAGAAAAATGTAAATTAAAGATCATCAAATGTCGAATACTAAAGATCAACAAATAAGCAAATGTATGTATATCATATAAGCAGATGTAAGTTAGAGATCATCAAATCTTAAATACTAAAGATCATCATATAAGAAAATACATGTGGTAAAGATCATAAATCTAGTGTGCATGGCCTAATATGAATGTTTATTCCTAGTCGAATGGCCATCTAAATCAGAATGGTCCTGCTTTGATGGATGTGTTGACCCTACAAATAAAATTATGTACATGATGTGTTAAATACATATAATTTATATTAAATAAGTTTTATGAAAGTTATTTTTCAATGAACTTGTATTTTTAAATATCAATCTAGATCTATGCATACATAAATATTTCATGTACATATGTATACACATGTGATTATATAAAAATGTAAAACTCACATGTCCACTGGCAGCAAATTCATCCACAGAGTCACACCGATCATGCACACAATCTAGACCAAGACTAGGAGTGATATGAGGTATGTCCACCTGTAACAATATATATACATATATATATATATCAAGTTACATGAATATCTAGTTAAAAAAAAAATTACAAATAATGAGAAAAGAATTGAAACATGCACATGCACACATACATGCACATCATCTAATATCAGATGACCTAAGTCCTCTAAAATGGTCGCCTCCACCATATCCACCAAACAGTCAAGCGACGAATCAACATCTGCATCCATCTGATCTATCCCATGTCGTGCTAGAAATGATGAATGTAGAGGACTATGAAGGTGAGATGGCATCATCGATGATGAACTAGAACCAATCAACATATCAGTAAAACCCATAGTCTATGCAGCTTCCGAATGAGCTATAGGTGGATCTTGATGCACACTAGTGCTTAGCTGAGAGTGATGGGATCCTAGAACTAAACAACCTCTGAATCTCAAATGATCTCTATCATGCTCTATACTGATCCGATTGTCTAGTGCAATGTGGGCATATGCCTCCAACAAGTTCTCAGCCAAACAATGCAGAGTCATGCATGCCATATCTCCTGTAAGTGCATCAAGCTATGTAGGAGTAGGGATGTCGACCACTGTAAAATGATCCATGGTGGTCCACTATGCTGAAAATGGCATGGATTGGGAATGTCTGGACATCAAATACTGACCTACATGATCATTAGATATCCTAGTGGTGGAAGCCGCAATGTCACCTACAATGTCAATTGCTTCCTTTTTGGAAGCAACGACAACCTCAACTGCTATGGGGGCTAGATTTGGGGTGAGAGCAAGATACCTCTCACCAACCAATACCCTAAACACTAGGGGCGGTCTATCTGCTCGACGATAGGTGGGCCTATCAACAATCCTTCCACGCTCCTGACCAACATATGGTGAAATTTCTAGATAGTTAACTTTGAGGCCCAAATGGACCTTAACATACAATTGTTGAACAAAATACAATGGAATCTGGTCATTGTTTGGGTATAGACCATGTGCTATGAGAAATTGTGGGTAGATCAATGAGGCCATAGCATGATCAACACATCTAGTGACCTGGTATCCCCTAACCTTACGCACATTTTGATAAAATAGAAAACAAGTGGCTTTTATCATTTCTTTGGTGACACTATCCTATATTTGTTTAAGGGGAACGTCACCATGTACTTCTTCCCACATGTTGGAAAAAATAGCAACTACTCTATCTAGGGAATATGCACTAGTCCTCTCAAGTTCATCTTTTAGTTTTTCTAGACTACATATGCAATATTAACATGCATGGTTCACTATATATCCCTAGGTTTGCACCCTGTGCTAATGAATCTTTCAATTTTTTAATCTCATTAATGTTATTTCCAAACAAATTTTCTATAGGTGGAACATCTTCATTTTCCATGTTATATATGTATGTACACCTAAAGAAGCAATGAGACCTTGGTAAATAATATATCTAGATATAGAGAATATATTTATCTAAAACAGTTCTAATAATTCATCTACTCATCAATAATATTTTCATACCATTAACAATTTAAAAAGAATTGGAAGGCAGCTATAATCTATAACATAACATCCTTAAATGGTTCAAATTTTAAATGAAACAATGAAAGAAAGAATAAGAAAACAAAGATTAGTGTAAAATTATTTGAAAATAATTATGGATAAAAATATCTAATCTAATAGTTTTTAACATAAATGAAATTCAAAATAGGATTATGTAAGTGAATTTTTTTTTCTATTTTCTTCATTGAACCTAAATTTATCTAGTTAAGATATGTCTAAAATTAAGAATTCACACTTGAATATCAATATTCCATAAGAATCTCATAAAGAGGATGAATTTAATGGAAGATAATATAAAATCCTCCATATGAGGATGAATTTTATCATTACATTATGAGTGAATCATCTCAATTATATAGCCAAGAACATCAAAAAATTATAGATTGGAAAGCAAAATTATCATACATTTATCATATTTTTATATGTATAAAGTTTAGACACCATCAAACTATTTAAACTTATAGATTGCATAAAGCTATAAATTGAATCGTTAAAACTAATTTATTAAGAATCAAATCTAATAAATTTTGACTTCATATTGCATAATTGTTATAAATATCTTACTAATCCAACCATAAATTTTATATATGTTAAAAAATATATAATTGTTATGCCCATAATTTTTCACTAGAAAAACCCAATAATTTTTTTTTTGAATCGTTTAATTATGCTAATTAATGCTTTAAGCATTTATGATGCAACAATAACCATCTCCAATAGAATTAACATCCTTTCTTTAATTAATTTGTTGGTTTAATTTGCTAATGCAATACTATTATTAATGCATCTCTCACTATTAACTATACTTTAAATATTAAATTTGCAAGTATCGCAATTTAATGGTTACACTAATAATATTCTCATTATAATGGTTATGTCATCGTAACCCACAATGAGTTGTTCCTACTTCTATTTCTTGTTGATAGTAAGGTCAATATGGTATTATGATTATTAGGATAGTTCCTCATGACCCAATGATGGCATTTAAAGTACTAAATATGTAACTTTTGATGGTAATAATGACATGAATAATTATATGGTTTGCATTTATTTATTTATTTTCCTCTCATATTTCCACATCTATAAAAGGTTTTGCCAAAAATTATATCCAATTATCAATGAGCATTAATAAGGTTAAGTATTCTAACATTAGTATTAATACTAATGTTAGCATACTTAACCTTTTTAATGCTCATCGATAAATAGAAATGTTAATGTGATAGTGATATCATGTTTACATATACCCTCATTTATACTATTACAAATATCATCCATTAATACCCATATCAATACTATAATAAATTTTATTAATAATATTAATAATGTTTGTATATATATATATATATATTTACAATAGCGCATAAACACTATTATTTGTCAACTCATTGTTTCTTGCAAAACTTTTATTACCATCTTAGCATCCTTAATAATATTATCAATAAAATACTTTTCTTACTCAGGTGATTTTATTTGCAACTTATTTTAGTATGACAATCCCCCTTTATATTACCCTCAATAATAGTATCACTATTTTTTATTAATATATTTAATTTTAATTCTTTTATCTAACTCTTATATATTTTTATAGCATTTATTTAATTATTCATCTCTATTACAA
This sequence comes from Sequoia sempervirens, assembly GCA_007258455.2. NCBI lineage: Eukaryota > Viridiplantae > Streptophyta > Pinopsida > Cupressales > Cupressaceae > Sequoia > Sequoia sempervirens. Next base: position 100,453,920 of record VDFB02373365.1, on the reverse strand, counting down.
AAATAATTATATGATTAAATATATTGCATACTTGTTATAAATATCTCACTAATCCAACCATACATTTTATATATGTTAAAATATATATATTTAACAATTTATACAAGTTCTAATTATGATAAAGACAAGAATATTAATCTATACCATTATTTTGAGCTTGGTTTAATAGAAATTGAAAAAAATTATAATCATAAAAAAAACAATGAATAAACTAAGGATCATTTTAACAATGGTGAATTAGTGCCTAAAGATTGACCTAAAAAATTACAATAGTCAACATTCTCATCACAAATTATATATGAAAACTAAGGATCATTTGGTTATATATATTTTCATAGATTTAAAATTTGAATATTTATTACTATAATATGTTCATTACAATTAGATTTTTAAATAATATTGTAATAATTTATTATGTCTTTAAAATTTGTTTTGTGAATTTTAATGTTGTTTTTAAATTTAAGTTAGAGTAAGTAGAATCTAATGATATACCTTAAAAAGATTCAAGTTTTATAATTTAAATCTCCCTCTTATATAAATTTAGTTTTTTATAGTCTTACAATTTCTTGTGTCATTTGTTCAATTATTTTAGCTATGGGTTTAGTCGCAATCTTGTAGGAGGTATTAAGAAGAGTAATTAGTATCCACCCTTAGATAAAATAAAATATTTTTCCTTTAGGAATTAATTTATCAACTTGATGCAGGAGCATCTAGTGGTGTAAGGGCAATCTTGCATCACCCAAAAATAGTTAAACTTCATGTTTCTCAATTTTTAGATGTTTTTACATTTTTGGATACCCTTTTCGTCATAATAAAATTCCCAATTTATGGTTTTTATTTTCTATTCTTGGGTTGAAAGATATTGTAGTTTTAGTTTCCCAGATTTACACTTGAAAAATCTTCTGAGTTAGATTTGAGGCACTTATAGTTCCCAGAATGGCCACAAAACTTGCTAAAATCGGTATAGCTGATCTCAAGTGCGTTATTCACTTCAAGACCTTTCCAACGGTTCAAATGGTTTGCGAATCAGAGTCCCGGATCAAAAGTTATGGCCTCGGGAAGTCGGCGCACTTTCTAGAAGATACAATTGCAAATGTTCTTTTGAAATTTGAACAAGTTGTAATTTTTTGGTGCCAAACCGCCTAAACTCAAATTTGAATGTTGTTTTGGCTCCAAAATAAAGAGGAGCTCTATTTATGGGCGGGTTTCTAATTTTTGGGTAACTTTTTGGGGGACAAGCTCGTATATTGTGAAAGGGTGATTCTGTAGCTTTCTGTAATTTGCATGTGTTGTAGAACTTGGAGATTTGAGATCCTCTGCATGTAAGAAGCTCTATTTTATGAATAATAAAATTATTCTCTTGTTTGTGGGTTATTTTCTAAGTCTCAGGTTGCGCCCTCATCAAGTGGTATCAGAGCAGGTTTTCTTGAGCGTGTGGACAGATCGTTGATTGTGAGGCAGTTCACACCAAAACCATGGTTGTGGGTCGAGGTCAAGAAAGATGCCTCCAAGAGTGATGCCTTGTAGGTGTGGTGGTTCCAGAGGTGGTCGAGGTGGCAAAAATGCTAGTGGAAGAGATGCACTGATAGCCCTCCAAAGACAGATTGATGCGTTACAAGAGCAGTTGAGAAGAGGGTTAAACCTAAGGGAGGAAAGTGAGGATGAAGGAGAGGAAGTAGGTTCAAATGTAGAAGAGGAAGAAGAAGCAATTTATCAAGACCAAATGTGGCTAATAAGGGCCATTTCAAAGATTGAGAAAAGACCTAGAGCAGAAGTCCCCAGTTATTCTGAAAGTCTGAACTTGGAAGAGTTGATCGACTGGATCAACGAGCTAGAAGAATATTTTAAGTATGAGGAAATAGAGGACCCAGATTGGGTTAAGTTTGTGAAAATGAAGTTGAAGCGCTATGCCATTATTTGGTGGAAAGAGGTCCAGTTGGAAATAAATCGAAGAGGAAAAGGAAATATCACTAGATGGGATCACATGGTAGAGAAACTGAAGAAACAGTTCATACTAGTGGACAACGAGTTATATCTGTTGAAGAAATTACAAGGGTTGAAGCAAGGAAGCAGATCTTTGAAAGAATATACTAAATATTTTCAAAAGATAATCATCAAAATGGGCCACACAGAGGCCAATAAGGAGAAGGTAGCCCGATATCTTAATGGGTTATGACCAAGCATTCAGGAGGAGTTAAGCCTAGTCAGAATGACCACCATTGAGGATGTGTATCAGTTTGCTCTGAAGGTGGAAGAGAAGTTGAACAAAAGATTTGATGGCAAGCAAATAGGATGAGGAGGTCAAAGTGGAAGGGGTAGTGGAAGACTTTCAGGAAGTCAAAATGAGGATGAAAAGAAAAGTGAAGATGTGGGTACCAGCCAAAGCCAAAGGAACGAAAACTTCTACTGCCCTCATGATCAAAACAGTGGTGATCGAAGAGGTAGAAGACGAAGGAGATATGGACAAGGATCTGGAAGAGTTGGTTTCAAAGGAATGTGTTTTTAGTGTGGTGAAGAAGGGCATCAAGCCCATGAATGTCCACAACACCAAGGAAGGGCAGACAAAAGACAAAAAGGTCATGGAAGGGTTGCACATGTAGATGAGGAGGCCCAATATGAACATTCATATGATGCTAAAAGGGGAGAAGCCCTAGTGATTAGGAGAGCCTTGGTGACTGAGGAAAAGGAACCTGAATAGAGGAAGAATCTGTTTTGCACAAGGTGCAAGTGTGAAGGAAAATGTTGTGATGTCATTATTGACGGTGGGAGCACCGATAATCTGGTGTCAGAAGAGATGGTCACAAAGTTGAAGTTGAAGAGGGAAAGGCACCCGCATCCGTATCAGATTGCCTGGTTGCAGAAAGACCACAAAGTTTTGGTCAATGAGCAGTGCCTAGTAAAAGTTCAAATCGAGGAGCTACCATGATGAGGTACTTTGTGATATCATCCCCATGGATGCATGTCACATGTTGTTGGGGAGGCTATGGCAGTTCGATAGGCGAGCTATACATGATGGCCATGCAAACACTTATTCCTTGACAAAGGATGGGGTTCGTCACAAGTTGAAACCCCTGAAGGAGATCGCAGAAAAGGTATGTAGTAGTGCTAGAATTTTATGTAGATGGAAGAAAAATTTTAGAAGGTATGAAGCATGAGTGTGTGTGTTATGCATTGATTCCTAGAGTGAGTAAGGAGGATAGTGTGAAGGTTCTAGAAGAAGTTTCTAGGATGTTGGATGAGTTTCAAGATATTGTTTCTGATAATGTACCTGAGGGTTTACCACCAATAAGGAAGATCAGTCATCAGATTGACTTGATTCTTGGAGCTAGATTGCCAAATAAGGCAGCTCATAGAATGACACTAGCAGAAAATGAGGAGTTGAATAGACAAGTTCAAGAGTTGTTGAGAAATGGTTTGATACGAGAGAGTTTGAGTCCATGTGCAGTACCTACAGTACTAGCACCAAAGAAGGATGGGGAGTGGAGGATGTGTATAGATTCTCGAGCGATAAACAAGATAATAATCAAGTACAAATTTCCCCTACCAAGGATGCATGGCCTGATGGACTATTTGAGTGGAGCTTAGTACTTCACAAAGATTGATCTGAAGAGTGGATATCACCAGATCCATATTTGAGAGGGAGATGAATGGAAGACTTCCTTCAAGACCAAAGAGGGCATGTGCGAGTGGTTAGTCATGCCTTTTGGGCTAACCAATGCACCAAGCACATTCATGCGGCTCATGAATGAGGTACTAAAAGAATTTCTAGAAAGTTTTGTTATTGTGTATTTAGATGATATTTTGATTTTCAGTAAGACGTTGGATGAGCATCTGATGCATATTTGGAGATTCTTTGAGAAGTTAAGAGAAGAGAAACTATTGATTAATCTAAAGAAGTGCAGTTTTGTGAAGAGGGAGTTAGTGTACTTGGGGTTTGTTGTCTTAGCAAAAGGTCTCAAGATGGACTCAGAGAAGGTGAAGGCTATTCTGGAATGGCCTACCCCAAGAATTGCTACTGAGGTGAGATCTTTCCATGGTTTGGCTAGTTTTTATAGAAAGTTTATTAGAAACTTCAGTAGTATTTGTGGACCCCTGACTGAAACAATGAGAAGAGATAGAAAAGAATTCAAGTGGAGCACTAGAGTGGCAAAGAGTTTTGAACTATTGAAGCAGAAGGTAACAGAGAAACCTATTCTAGCCCTCCCAGATTTCAACAAGGTGTTTCAGGTGGATTGTGATGCCAGTGGTTGTGCCATTGGAGCAGTGTTGAGCCAAGAAGGTAAGCCCATTGCCTATTTCAGTGAAAATTTAAATGATGCCAAGAGAAAGTATTTTGTATATGATAAATAATTTTATGGAATAGTTCAAGCATTAAAGAAATGGAGACATTATTTGTTGTTGAAGGAATTTGTTCTATATACTGATCATCAGGCCTTGCAGTACCTAAATATTCAGGGAAAATTAAATCAGAGGCATATGAAATGGGTAGAGTTTTTATAGAGTTATACCTTTGTTTTGAAACATAGGATTGGGAAGTCAAATAGGGTTGCAGATGCCTTAAGTAGGAGGCATACATTAATGACAAAGATGCAAATTGAAGTGGTTGGGTTCAATGAACTTAAGACACTATACGCAGAAGATCTTGATTTCACAGAGGCTTGGAAAGCTTGCAAGGAACCTGTTACATTGGATAGGACAAGGTGGCTGGATTTCATAATCCATGATGGCATGTTATTTAAGGGAAGTCAATTGTGTATCCCAAGGAGTTCCATGAGGGAGAACCTGATAAAGGAGAAGCATAGTGGGGGAATGGCAGGACATTTTGGTCAGGATAAGACCATTGCCATTATTAGTGAGCATTATTATTGGCCTCAGTTGTCACAGGATGTGAAGAAGTTTGTACAAAGCTGTAGGGTATGTCAGATGGCGAAAGGAGTGAGTTAGAATATAGGATTATATCAGCCCTTACCTGTACCAGAGAGGCTATGGGAGGATATAAGTATGGACTTTGTTCTTGGTTTTCCAAGGACACAATGAGGGAATGATTTAGTCTTTGTGGTGGTTGATAGGTTTTCAAAGATGGCACATTTCATTCCATGTCAGAAGACCTATGATGCAGTCCACATTGCTGACTTGTTCTTCAAAGAGGTGGTAAGGCTACATGGTTTGCCAAAGAGTATTGTTTCAGATCTTGACACCAAATTTGTGGGGTACTTTTGGAGGACCTTGTGGAAGAAGCTAAAGACAGAGTTGAAGTTCAGTTTTGCACACCATCCACAAACAGATGGGTAGACAGAGGTTGTTAACAGGAGTCTGGGTAACCTATTGAGATGTTTGGTAGGAGATAAACCCAAGGGATGGGACTTGATCTTAGCCCAGGAAGAATTTTCTTACAACAATTTTTTCAATAGAAGCACTGATAGATCACCATTCCAGATTGTGTATGGAGGTAGCCCTAGAATAACTCCAGAATTGAGGAAGATGGACCAAGACAAGAAAATAAGTGTTGAAGCCGAAGATTTTGCAGAGCACATCAATAATATACATGAGAAGGTACAAGAACACATTAATAAGATGAATATGCAATATAAGGCTAAGGTAGATCAAAAAAGGAGGAATAAGGAGTTTCAGACTGGTGATGAAGTAATGGTCCACTTGAGGAAAGAAAGGTTTCCCATGGGAACCTATAACAAATTGAAAATGAAGAAATTCGGTCCCTGTAATATTTTGAAGAAGCATGATTTAGGGAATGCATCTGAGGTAGAGTTGCGTGATGGAATCAACATTTCCCCTGTGTTCAACATTTCAGATTTGATAGAGTATCATGAAGGTGGAACGGAGGAAGCGCCAGCAATAGGGCAGTATGACATTCCAGCACCTACTTCAGAAAGGGAGGAGATTGAAGCAATCTTGGATAGTCGTGTGGGAAGGAGTACCAGAAATAGGCAATATGAAGAATATCTGGTGAAATGGAGAGGAAGGCCTGTGGAAGATTCGTCCTGGCTATCTAAGGCAACAATTGACCAGTTGGGTTTTCCTCAACCATCTGAGATGTGACGAGTCACTTCTCAAATTACCCTGGGTGTCACTACTTAGAAAATAACCCACAAATAAGAGAATAATTTTATTATTTAGAAAATGGAGCTTCTTACATGTAAAATCTCAAATCCCCAAGTTCTACAACACATGCAAATTACAGAAAGCTACAAAATCACCCTTTCACAATATGCGAGCTTGTCCCCAAAAAGTTACCCAAAACTTAGAAACCCACCCATAAATAGAGCTCCCTCTTTAGTTTGGAGTCAAAACAACATTCAAATTTGAGTTAGGCGGTTTGGCGCCAAAAAATTACAACTTGAAGTTCAAATTTCAAAAGAACATTTGCAATTGTATCTTCTAGAAAGTGCACCAACTTCCCGGGGCCATAACTTTTGATCCGAGACTCCAATTTTCTAACCATTTGAACTATTGGAAAGGTCTCAAAGTCAATAACGTGCTTGAGATCAGCTATGCCGATTTTAGAAAGTTTTGGGGCCGTTCCAGGAACTCTAAGTGCCTCAAATCTAACTCGAAAGATTTTCAGGTGTAAATATGGGGAACTAAAACTGCAATATCTTTCAACGCAGGAATAGAAAATAAAAACCATAAATTGGGAATTTCATTATGACGAAAAGGGTATCCAAAAATGTAAAAACATATAAAAACTAAGAAACATGAAATTTAACTATTTTTGGGTGATGCAAGATTGCCCTTACACCACTGGATGCTCCTGCATCACAACCCTTGATTAATAGAATTTAAATGATGGATCCCTTTGATAAAGCCACTTTTTATACCTCATAGAGTCCTCCTTAATGAATGGACATATTATTTTAAGGAATTGTGTAGCTAAACCATCTATTCGAAGACTTTTTGAGTATTCAAATCCTTCAAGGAAATATCAACCTCCTCAAGGGTGAATAAATGATCTAAATTTGCCTATTTTTTTAGACCAATTATTTTGGGTATGCAAGTGCCAATCAATTCCTCAACTATATCTTGAAGTGGATCTCCTTCAACTAGATCAATTAAAAATTATTTGTAATGTTGGAGGAAAATGGATTTAATATCATTAGAGTTGTCATGGAACTACCTCTCTTGATCAACGATAGATATTATCCACTCTTGAGAATGTAAATATGTTTGAGATAACTAAAAAATAATGTGTATCCCTTATATCCTTTCATCCAATCTAAGCCTATATCTTAATTGAGATCCTCTACCACAATTAAGTTAAAATCTTCTAAGTTTTATTTCAATGGAAGCAACCACTCATTGTAGAAAAGTTATTAGTAAGTGCTAAATCCAAAACAAGTTTATTTTTTTCTATTTGGATCCATATTTTTTTTCCATTCTAGATCTCTTTCTAGCCATATTCTTATTGTAAGATCATAGTAAGGTAGTGTGCAATAGATTTAATTGCATCATTCCACAATTGTATCCACTTACCATTTTGTTGAGGTCTAGGAACATCAACCAAAGGGATATTAGGGAAGCAAGGTGATAAATTTGATTGAGGTGGGAAGTGTTGAGCTTGAAGGATAGATTATTAGGTATGAGGAATAAGAAGTTTGAAAAGTTTAAAGAATTGGGAGGTAATATGTGAGATAGGTTTAATAGAATCTACTTAAATAAGGGTGTTTTGTGGAGAGGGGACAATGGAAAGAGAAATAACTAAGTAAAATCTATCAATACAACTAAGTTTCCCTTAGTTCACCATCTCTTTAGTTGGTCCAAGTGAACTAGTGATGAGTATAAGAATATTTTTTGTCTAAAATGGGATCTAAACCCCTCATGGTATTTCTAGTTAGGATGTAGGAATTCAATTATTTTTTAGAGAGTTTATGAGAACTAAACCAACTTGTATCTTGGTTTTTTCCACCATATCATATTCACCTCCTTGTAGCCATTTAGTCATAGGGAGGGCATAAAAATCCATTCCCACAATTTAACTTGAGATGAGGAGTCATTAGGCACACAATAAATAAAAAATGAATATGTATTCCTTGGATTAGTAGTAATCACTAAGCACAATTGTTGTTGGGATCCACTCCTCAATAGATGATAAAATTAGCCAAGTATTGGGAAAGGTGGGTCAACCTTGCATCCTAATATTTTGATTTATAATTTTGTCCTCATATTAGAAAATGAGGCATCTCACTTTGTGTTGGTAGTTATTTGTCATTTGTTGAATGCTTTGGGAGGTTTCTAAGATGTACTAAGAGCATATAATATCATTATAGCTTTATAAGATGAAACCCTCTAATGAAATATTCTTATGACATTTAAGAGCATGACTATATAGAATATTTACAATAAAGTATTGACCAATATTATGAAAAATCATAAGAAATATTTTAATGGGTTTTAATATATCAAAGTGGAATACAAAAATTGTGGTTGAATTATTTTCACTCATGGTTTCAATAAACCACTTTTAATGTATAGTTTCAAAACATCCCATTTATTAGTGCTTTGGTATATATTATCACATGATTCACATGATTGGATTGTAGGTATTGTTAGTGCTTGAGTATATAATATCCCATTTATTAGTGTAGGAATATTTTTACACCACTACTTTCTTTCATTTGGTATTAAGCCTTGGTCATCTTACATTCTAGGTGTTACGAGTATAGATTTTTTGTACTAATCTTGGAGTGAGTGGGAACTTGCATAAAAGAAAATCTTGTTGTAGGAAAAATAGCAATTGTGTTAAGGAAAAAGATGTGGACATTTACAAGAACTTTTTTTTTAAGCAAAAGTGGGAGACCAGTTATAATTTTATTTATATATAATATTTTGTACATATAGCTAGTTCAGGTGGACATACTAGCAGGAAAAAACCAACAAGAAAACCTCCAATTGTAGTCCGAGTAACAAATTTTACAAAATATCAAAAAGACCAGTGAGGTCCCAGTACAAATGACCAATTGCCTGATTACCATGTTACATAAGCACATTGGTTGAATACATCAATACATATGCACATTCTCTTATGCACCCAAAATAAGACATCATACTAGATATACCCATGACCTGAATACATAACACTGGAGATTACAAAACCTTACTAAACATAAGACTAATAAGCTAGGAAGCCACTTTCAAAAAGATGCAGATTTGCCATCAACATGATGAAAGCCATTAATCGAGCTTTCTTTTGTTTCCACTTGTTTACCTTTGTGTTGGTGATCATGCTCAAAAGAAGGTTTTGATTTGTTAATATCAAGCACATAATGATAAAAAAAATTATTTTTGGATGAAAATGGAAGTTGCAAATCATGAATGCAAACATGACTTCTCAAGAAAGAAATGGCATGATATTTTCTTTTTAAATCATCAATCTCCTCCATGGAAATGGCAGATCTGTGTCTGTTTAGAACTTGGTAGAGATGTGAAAAATTTTCATGCTTTGTGGATAATAACATTCCTTGGAATATGTCAGCATACCTCTTCTTATGAAACAAAACCTTCTTTCAATAATTAACATTATAAATTAATACTTGGCTCACATTGTATAATCACACTAGAAACCAAAAATGGAAGATTGAGAGTCTCAACTAAGAATTCCACCTTATAGATAACATTCATACTAGAAGCCAACAACTAAAGACCAAATTTCATAAATAAAGGACTTTCATGTGTTCTATACCATGCCTTTGAGGGGTCCACAAGTACCATGAGCCTTTTGAAATCCTTCTCCATCTAAATGCATCCATTCCAAGACCATTGGGAGGTGGGTATACAATATGAGCCAAGTATTAATTTCTAATGTTAATTATTGAAAGAAGGTATATAAATTATTTGAGCATCTTAATTCTCATACATAGTTACATCTTAGTCAATTTCTCAATGTATGAGTTCCATATATTTGTAAATTTTTCTTAATATAAAAACATATTTTATTTCATTAATTAAACTATCTATTCCATGTTACAAAGGATGCTCTTATTTTAAATTATAAGTATATAATTCAAAATTAATTAGTAATTTTCAAGATAGAGTACACACAATTTCTTTAGTTAAAATAAAATAATATTCTTATTTCCATGTGAGAGTTATGTAGAATGGTAGCTTGATGTCTTGAAAATATTTCTTTCATGTACATACTAAATTTTTATCATTACATTAAATGAGTGAATCATCTCAATTATATAGCAAAGCACATCAAAAATTTATAGATTGGAAAGAAAAATAATCACATTTATCATATTTTTATATGTATAAAGTTTCTACTATCAAACTATTTATACTTATTGATTAAATTATTTTGTAATTTGGTTATTTGGGTTCAACATGTCATGCTATAGGATTTTCTTGTGTTTTCACCATGTTGTCATGTGTAGATAGCTATGTATTTTATAGGTTTAGGAATTTTAGAGGAAGGAAAGATTGAAAAAAATGCATAAGGATGAGATGGAGCGTTGTTTACCTTAGGATTTCGTTGAGGCTCCCTTTGAGCATAATCGAGGGGTGGTTGGTCCTCTTGTAGACATGACTAATTTAGAAGGTCTTGCAAAGATAAATTTAGAGAAGATTGGTAGAGACAAGAATCATGTTACAAATGTATTAGTTGGAGTTCATTGCCTCTACCATTCTCTTGAATTGCAACATTCACCTCTTGGTATTTCTTCTAATAATTTAAAAATATGAAGAAGGTTCAAGTTTAGAAGATTATAGGAACCCTTTATTCCCTTTGGTCTCAAGTTTGGAAACTAAAGATGGAAACTCCATTACAAACCTCAACTAGGTTCATTCATGGAAAAGGATAAGGTTGACAATAAGATATAGTTCCTTGAAGAATTTTGGATTCTAGTTGTGAAATGATAGATCTACTAATGTTTTTGGGAAAATGACCCTCTTTATTAGATACATTGCCACTGTTGGTGGATTATTTCTAATTGGATGTTATTTTTCTAACTTACAACTATATTTTTCTTGTTGTTGTTCCATGCCAATATGATTGATCATTTTTTGTTTCATTATTGGTCTTTGTAAAAGGGTGGTGCCCTTTCAAAATTTATATTTCTAATTCATAAATTCAACCAAAAGTATTTACCCTAAAATTAAAATATAAATTTAAACTTTAAAATAGCATTTACTCTAATTAATGGTATTGTCATTTGTTCCAAAATTGACAATTTTTAATGTTTAACAACATTACTATTTGGTTCTCCAAGGTCATACCCTAAAACCAACAATAAAAGAAATATTTATTAGCACTTTCTCTTAATGCAAATGGTTTTTTTTGTTATACATTGGGCACTGTATATTGGATAATAACACTTGCAACGCTTATATTACTTATATATAACAACATTATTATCATTTCATAGCATTAATGGTAAATACTATTATTGCAATATTAAAATTTACTCTAAATAATAATATTACTATTTATAATACATACTAACATTTCCCTTGCATGTTCATATGAAATAAGTTTCAATTTATTATATTTTATTATAATTATTATCCATAATATAATATTTTCATCAATGTTAATATTTGTATTTATGATACATAATGTGATTATAACCCAATTATTAGTGTTAAGTATGTTTTTAATTCAAGGGGTAAATGCTTTTGACCGGAGCTATGAACCGGATACAACCATTCAACAATATCACCCCAACGAGGTTTGAACCTTGGTGGCAAGAACAACAATGCCACTCATAAACCATCACACCATGCCAATACCAACCTTTAGTGTTAAGTATGTTATTGGAGATGAAATTCCTTAATATAAATATTACCTATTAGTATTATTTTCTTTTATCTTGTAACCACAATAATTTTTCATTTACAACCTTACTATTAAATATTAATAGATTTTATTCATCTACTCAAAGGAATAAGTTTTACCTGATTTATATTAAAAGAAAAAATCCTAATATGTAGTTCATCCTCTAATATTCAATGCTGATTTGAAAGAGTGTGTGTATATATATATCCTATTATTCTTTATGTTTAATTTCAAAATTTTATTGCTCTCAAGTATAGGTTACAAGTGCATTCTTTACATTTTTTCTCTTTGTTTTGTACTATTTTGTATGGGTGTCTTATATGCATTGCCTCAAACATATAATTTTAATTTCAATTTAGCTTTCAAATGTAAGATTTAAACTTAACCTTGTACTTAAATAATATCATGTTATCCTTGCAAATGGGTTTGTTGAAAAGACTTTAGAAACTTTCAAGCAAATTGCAATTGACAACTGTAAAGCCAAATTCCACAACCTTCCCCATGCTTGTGCCAAAATGGGAGCTTTGGATAGGGTATGGACATCAATCAAATCATCAATGGGGAATTTTACCATATGTTGTAGTTGCAATTGCAGGTGCCCTAGTAGAAATGTATGCAAAATGTGGAAGGCACATGAACTGTTTGATATAATACCTCAAAAAAATTTGTTAACAAAGTAAGGCTTTAGAAACATTCAAGCAAATGCAATTGGCAGTACCTTGGTAGAAATGTATGCAAAATGTGGAAACATAGACAAGACACGTTAATTGTTTGACAAATTTTTTAAATGGGTATGCAAAATCTTTCAAAAAAATAGACTGCAAAGTCAAATTCGATACTCCCTGCCCATGCCAAAATTGGAGCTTTAAAACATGGTATGAACATTCATCAAAGCATAATAGAAATTAAGTTTGTTGTTCTTGAAAGGCTTTAGAAACTTTCAAGCAAATGCAATTTAAATTTCAACAAAATTAATTTCAAATCGACTGTAAATTTTAACCATTTCATTCCATTTAGGGTTTAAATATTTTTCAAAATAAATTCAATTTGAAATGCAATTTCAATCACCAACCTACTACTCACTATGGCTCAGTCAAGAGGTTGATGAACTTAGAAATGTGGTGCACGTTTTTCCCCTAGGTTTTCTGCCTTCACTATTCACATTCGTTGTCCTCCTCTATTCACGTTTTCCGCTTTACAAACAATCATGTGACAGTGACTTTTTTTTTATTTGCCCTAATTCAAGGGGTTCGGTTGAACCCGGGTTTGGCCAAACCCTATAAAATATGTTTATCTTATTGAGTCGTTGAGTGGTTCGGTCAAACAATGGGTTCGACCAAACTTATAGGTTCGGTTGAACATATAATAGTGTTTGACCGAACCTATAAGTTCGGTTGAACCCATTGATATGGTGAAAACAAAAATAAATGAGAATTCCTTCCTCAAAATAATTGTAAACCACTATTATGCTTTAACCCATTTGGTCTTGGGCTCTTTTGAGTAGGCTTGGCGATGGTTATAGCCGAGTTCCATCGTGGTTGATTAGAATGTATATATATATATATGTGTGTGTGTGTGTGTGTGTGTGTATAAGTTTATATGTTATGTTTGAGTATGGGATTCATGTGCTATTTTGAAACAACCAGTAAATGCAAAGGAAACATTTATAATTTTGTTTTGTTACAACAATAACTTAAATTTAAATATGTTTATAAATATATATATATATATATATAGAAAATCAACTATGATATATATATGTGTGTGTGTGTGTGTGTAAATCTATATATTATGAATTATAATTAAAAAAGCAATCTGTTTATGTCAAATCGTGTATTTCATTATTATAGAATATGATTATTTAGTTCTTTGATTATTGAAATGATTTTTCATAGTGGATGTGTAAATAGGATGTTGGGATGATTTAAAATGTTCTTCTTCTAAATTTATTGCTTTGAATGCATTAAAGAGTCTAAAATATTGGTTTTGTTTTATGGTTCCTAGATGCGGGTCTCTTCCTTATGTTATTATTTTTGAATTAAGGGACTTTATGGGATGAATTACTTGTGGTCATGTTTTGAGGTTGTTGGGAACCTATAGTGTTTGAGTTACCCTTAGTTGGGGGTTTATGGGTAGTTGGTTTTTCTAGGCTTCCAGAGGCAATGGGGGAAACTTGCTTTATGTTGGATTTCCATGGTTAGACCTTTGTGATTCATTTGATCTTATTTCTGGTTTTGAGCTCTTGTGGGTGTTACCGTGTGTCATGGTTTTTCCTTTGATATGGCTTTTTGGTGAGAAAATTCATGCCTCACATCTGTACTTGGTTTTTCATGATTTTAGTGCTTTGTGTGATTTGGTACACCCCTTGATGTCATGAGGTTTGTTTCGATGCTACTAGGGAGAGTGGATCTTCACGGGGGCCAGTTCACAAAGGGGCAGCTTGGGTAACACATGGAAGAGTTTTTTTTAATAAGTGATAACCTAATAAAATTAAATAGTGGGGTGGGTAGGTACACACTAAGTAAGATATGTAAGATTCCTCGCCCAAGCCTTTAGGGCTTTTGCAAACTAAGGGTGGGTTGAGAAGGCTTGGTCAGCAAGATCACTACCTTATCCTCATGAAAGGTTAGTGGTCCCACATGTGTCACCCTATGGGGCTGACGCTTAGAGAGAGGCAACCAAGGTAACCATAGATAGGGGCCAATGCCTAGTGAGAGCCAGCTAGGGAAACCCATGCTAGGTCCATGCAATGATACTCTTCCTATAGTGTCCCTTGTTATTCCCTTACCTTTGTGAGTCTCTAGAAGCAATTGTTTTTTATGCAGTTCTTAATTATGTATAGTGTTGCTCTTGTTTGTGGAATCTTGTAGCCTTTCTGCTTGACTGTTCTATGTTGTGGGCATTTCTTGTCATCTCCTAGCAAGGGTGGTGGGCCTAAGGGTCCACGCGGTTGGTTGGAATGTGCTATGCACCCCATTAGGTTCCCAACCAAAGTTCGTGAAGTGCGGAGTTGGTACCGATACAAAGAATCCAGAACTTCACCACATTTCAATTGTATCATGCCCATTTCAATATTGCTCTTGCTATTGATGTATCATTCCCACTTTGTGTTGGGAAGCACTATTGTGCATTTGTAATCTTGTAATGATGTAAACTCTTTAATTAATGTAATGTATGTATATTCTTGACTATATCATGTGTTCATTTATGGATGTTATCGTTGATGTAACATAATGGATGTATGAAATTTGTATTCTTATTCTATATAATGGTCTTGTAATGTAATCTTTTAATGTGGTAATCATCATTATGGGATATGGGTTTATGTTATGTAATGCAGTCATGTGTACCCTAGAGGATGTGGTTGGATAATGTATATGTATAATTTCTTTACAAGTGTTGTATATTAATGCAAATCTTATGTTTTTTTTTTTTTTTTTTAAATTGTGCTATTGTTGTTAGTTAATTAGTTGTCCTTTGGGGTTTGCGTGGTGGCGTATCACACAAAGTCTTATGAACTAGGGGAGGGAGATCTCAATGTGAAGAGAGGCCTGCAAGGCAACATGAAAAAATGTGAGTCTCTTATGTGACTCACTACCCTCTTGCAACCCTTAAACTTATCCTCATTTCTTGCTTTCCAAATGTGCTAGAGAATTTAAACTGATTGAAAATTCCAAAAATTAAAAAAATCCTTACTCATTTTTTTTTATCACAGAATAACACATTTTTCCAATTAATTTTGTCATTATCCTATATTTTTAAGTTATGGAAGAAGATTTTCCAGATTTCCTTTGCATAGAAACAATCAAAAAGAATATGAGTAACATATTCTAGGTGTGACAAATGTTGCACACATCAATTACATTCATGTTCAATTTGAAAGGTAAATTTTGTTGAGTAAAATCAACCATTTAAATCATGCCTTCTTAGGTTCAACATTATTGTTCCAAACATCCATAAGAAATTTTTCCCAAATATTATCATTTAAAGAAACATTCCAACATTGATTAAAATGCTCAAACACAACATTACTAGCAACTAAATCTTTATAAATTATCTTGGCCTTGAGCTCAGTCAAACATCCCCCATCCCTCCACACGAGGTCATTCCCAACATCCATGACCCTATTAGTGTATGAAGGGAAGCATTTATTTTTACATGCTTCAGACAGAATGGAGAACGTCCTTATCATGGAGACAGGGAGGTCGAACTCAACTCTCAAAGCTTCCCAGCTCTTAATGTAACACCATCACTTAAGATGTCCTAGAAAACTTTAAATCCTTTTTGGTTCCATGACTTAGCAGAGCATCCTTGGAGGATAGAAAGAGGCTTTCCATTATGGTACAAATTCCACCAAATGGAGTTGTAGGTTTGGCAGTTCGAATTTGGCAAGGAGATATTACAAGATTTGAATTAGACATTGTGCTTGGAGAGCTCCCAAGCCCTCTAAAGACTCTTGAAGACTAGAGACCCATTATGAACCATAGGATGACTACTAGTGAGGATGTCATACAAGGGAAAATTCTTCTAGGTCTTTGCCCATTTTGGGGTTTCTTCTTGGATGTTTTTCTTGATAAGAACCTTCCACGGTTCATTGCCAACTAAGGCTTTCACAATCCACTTGGGTGCAAGGGCAATCCCCTACAGTCTCAAATCTTTTAATCCCATCCCTCCTTGAATCTTGTCAAGGAAGCACTAGTCCCATCTGATAGCATGCTTCTTTTTTCCACCCTTACCATCAAACCAAAGGAATCCCCTTATTCATTTTTGAATCTCATTTATTAGATAACTATAGAAGAACCAAACTGAGGCAAAGTAGATGGTGTAGGATGAAAGAACCTTTTGGAAAATTTGCATCCTACCTGCCAAAGACAAATAATGCATGTTCTATTTATCAAATTTCTTCTCAATCTTGGAAGCAATCCAATTCCACATTTCCTTAAGGTTAGGGCTAACTAAAAAGGGTATTCCCAAGTACCTTACTTGCATGTATGGGCCTCCCCATTGGAAGCCATACTCTTTCAGCCAGTCAATGGGGACTTCCTTCCATCCCATCATGATGGATTTGGAGTTGGCTATTCTTTCCCCTAAATCTTGTGAGAACACTTGAAACTTCCTCATCAATGCATCCATATTGTCTTTAAGAAGTTCAATGAAGAGAGATGTATAATCAACAAATAGAACATTAATTAGTTCACTATTGTCTAGGAGAGTAATACCTCTGATTCTAGGGGAAAGGTAATGGTCCCTTAGCAGATAAAACAATGCATCTGAAGCAATGACAAAGAGTGCAGGAGCCAAGGGACAACCTTGGCATATGGATCTTTCTAGTTGGACTTCTTTACAAAGAACCCCATTTACATCTACTTGGGCAGATAAATCCTATAGGAGTACATCTACCATTTTGTAAAACTCTTTGCGAAAGCCAAATGCTTTGAGGACTGACCTTAAGAATTCTCACTCCACGCGGTCATATGCTTTTTCAAAATCTAGCAGCAACATTGCCACATTTTATCTAGATTTCTGATATGTAATTAGATGTTTACAATTCAAATGCATTTAACCTTAATTGCAATTATTCCCAATCTAGACATAATTGTGTGACTATGTTATTTAACTATTGAAATTATAGGCTAGGTTCACTTTTACATTAATGAAATTGCTAATTACTAAAATTTTGTAATTATAAATCAAATATTGAATTGAAAAATAAACTAAAATGAAATTAGAGAGAATGTAAGACATGAGATAGAAGAATAATGAGACAAAAGATAGGAAGATTAGACGTAGGTTGATAATAGAGTTTGTCCTTCAAAGGACTACATCTCTGGATTCACTTCTTAATGTTGGACTGCTTTCATTAATATCACCAAGCACCTAAAAATTCCTTCTTACAATATTCAAGCTTCAAAACATGCACAAAATTCCTGACAATCTCTCACTTTTACAATTTTGGTGTATAATAACACCTTGTACTTCTTCTCCTCCAAAAATTCTCACACTGGAATTGTTTCTCCAAGTAAACTTGATTAATTCCCAAGCCAAAACATCCCCTTTATATACCAATTTATTTTCTAATATGGGCTAAAACCATATTATTTTGCAAATATACCCATATCTCCAATGTCTCCTAATTCAATAATAAATCTCCCTCATAATCTCTTAAAAACTCCTAAACCCCTTAAAATGTTTCTAATAATCTTTAAATATTATTTACATTTTATTTAAGCCCCTCTTATTAACATTATTCAGGCTTGGCATTCTAAAAAAGGGTTTAAGTTAAAATTTAAAGATATCCCCTCTTTAATTATAGGGGGTTTTGTTTTAAATTTGGAGATTTTAGTTTTTAAGTAATATTTAAAACCAACCCACCTCCTTATTATAGACCTACGAGCATATGGTCCAGTGGCTAAGGCAGAGGATTTGTTGGTTGAAGGTCAGAAAGTCAAACCCGCCAACCTTTTATTTGGTGATTTGCTCTTGGAACATGACAAAACAAACCCAAGCCACATTTATACTAGTGCATTGTCTGCAGTGCATTGGCGGAGTGGTTTAATTGTAAGCTCAAGATGTGGGGTTCAATCCCCACTGTGACAATTTTAGTAAATAGTTGAAATTGCTCAACTGACCTCCAAAGGTGTTTGTTGAGATTCCATTTCACATCCAATGATTGGGCCATGTGGCAACATTATATTTGCCAATTCGAGTACACGTGTCATTTTCTAACAGGACAGTGCCAACTATGCATGCCATGCCACATGTCGTCGGATTGGTCCACGTCATTGTCTACTAGCCACGTCACCATCTACCATGTCATGTGTTGACATCATCATTTTGACTAGTCAACCCTTTTGACTAAAACTTTGACTTGGCATAACTTTGGCATACAAACTTTGTTTTTGATGAAATGACCGGTGTTGGAATCATGGCGATGAGCTCTAAAACTTGGTGTCATTTTTGTCTTGTTTTGAGATGATCAATTTTCCACCCTTTTCCTGGCCCCCTAATTCACCTGTTTGATCATACCTTTCACTACGCATAACTTTTGCATACATACTCCTTTTGAGCCTGTTCAAGTTGCATCAGGACCATTTCAATGAGCTCTATGTGATGAAGCTCATTTTTGTCAAATTTTGAGACTATGAATTTTTAGGTTTCCTGGATCCATCTAGATCATTCCTCCCCATTGAGAGGCTTTTGGGCCTCCAAAAGGTCTACTTTATGTACAATTTGAGCTAGGGAAATGTCGTCCCACTTTCCCAATATCATATGTCCTTCCTGCTAAAATTTTGAACATTTGACCCATCACAAACACAAAGACATATGAGATAGCTTTACTGATATAATCAACTACATGTCCATTAATATTCACTATCACATTCATCATCCAAGTAGAAATAACTAGCATAATAACAAGCAACAATATTAAATTTACATTGATGTGAAGGAATTAGTATCAACATTCTGAATCTCCTGAACAAGAACATTATTATAAAATGAAACATTCAAACCCTCTTTTACCACCTCTGGTTGAAGGTTTGACTCTGCTTGCAACTGATCCTCACACTATTTTATTTGTGACAACTTATCATGATTCAAATCTTTGATGCTTAGTATCACTAGTTGTTACAGACATGAGGGTTAAAGTATTGCTTGCATTTATAATCATCTTCAAATACCCTATGTTTACAACAGATTTGTCATTCTTCATGTGATAAGCTCTAACACTGAATTCAATTCCATCTTTAAACAAATGATACCTATTATGTTCCTTGTAGAAAATGGCTTTTCTGTCATACAAATAAGGACTGCCTAGAACCATCCCATAAATGTCAAGCAGAATGACATCTAACTCTACCTCATCAACAAACTTGGATGTGATTGCAAATCAGAGTTTACATTGCTTTGACACATGTAGCCAAGCATTATCATGCACCCAACCCAATGGATAGGGTCTAGGATGAGGAGTTGTTTTTAATCCCAATTGCTTAACAACTTGTTGTAAGATAGGATTCATTGGTGACCCAATATTTGTTAGTGTATCAATCTTAGCTTGTTTAGCAATAGCCCTTATATAGAACAAGTCATTCCTTTTACCTTCAGTAGGTACTTCATTATGGCTTAGAGAAGAAGCATGAGAACTAGTAATAAAAATAGGAGTATTAATTTTGATACCCACAACTGAAATCTTGGTTTCATCATCAGAACCTAATTTTAGATCCTGCACAATAGTTGCGGTCTTCTGCTCACCCTTTCGATTCTTGAACTACTTTGGCTTTTGATCAGGATGCAGTTTCCAACATCTTGCATCTTCATGCCCTTTCTTCTTGTAGTGTGAGAAATAAGGCTTCTCATCTCCTCTTTATTTACAGTAGTTTTTTGATGTGATTTGTCTTTCCATTTCTTGCTTCCTTTGTGCTTTCTTGAGTTCATCAACAGATTGCCATGGCTATTCCTTGAGCTTATTTCCAAATGGATAGTTTGCACACTAACTTCATCAATGTTATTTGGATTAAAAATAAGTATGGTATGTTTCAAACTCTCGTGTAATCCACCTATGTATTTTAACAAATTTTCTCATGTGTACAATGGAATGCCCAAAATTAAATCCTTCTTCCTAAACTCCTATGTATATTTTTGCACACTTTGTCCTTTCTCTTGTCTTAATGATTGCCAATTCATTACTACTTTTTGCATATGCCCTAATGGATAAATTATTTCTTTAATGCAGCTATAAACTCAAGCCAAGAAGAAATCATTTTTCCATAACCAATTAGATCCTCCTATGTTCTACTCTCCCACCAAATTAAAGTTGTGCCTCCCAGGCAAAGAGTGGCTAATTGCATTTTTTGAGAACCCTCAATAAACTTCTGAATTCTACAATAAATTTTAATTTTTTTAATCCAATTATCTAGTTTATCTACATCTAGTTCTCTATTATAAGTTGGAAATTCAAATTTAACATCCAGTTTTAACAAAGGTGAGTTAGTTTGCAAAGGTTGTTTCTTTTTAAAAGAGTTAGATGAAAAAGAGGAGGATGAAGAAGATGAAGAGGACGGGGATAGACGTTCAGGAGGATCACGACCACCTCCTACTCCTTTACCTTTGTCTTCTTTCAATGAGGATTCAACTTCCTCCTTCTTCCTAGCCTTGCCTTCCTTTCTCTTCTTTCGTTCTTGCCTCTCTCGGAAAAGAACTTCCACCATTGACTTCATCTCAAGAAAATATTGTTCAAAATATTTTGGATGAACCTCTAGAGCTTCATGCTCAGTTACAATATTTGACATCTTCGATAGAAAGGTCTTTCATTTTCCAATCTCTGGATTGAATTCTTCCATTGCACCTTCTCCTTGTTTAAGTTTCAACCCAGTTAACATTCACTTCTGCAATTTCCTACAAATGGGCTCTGATACCAAATTAATCTACAATTAGAGGTTTACAATTCATATGTATTTAACCTTAATTACAATTATTCTTGGGATTCGGACAAAATTGCATGACTATGTTGTTTAACTATTGAAATTATAGGCTAGGTTCACTTTTACATTAATAAAATTGCTAATTACTAAAATGTTGTAAATATAAATCAAATATTAAATTGAAAAATAAACTTAAATGAAATTAGAGAGAATGTAAGAAAGGAGATAGAAGAAGAATGAGATGGAAGATCTAGAAAGATCAGACGTAGGTTGATAACAATTTTTTTCCTTCAAAGGACTACGTCTATGGGTTTGCTTCTCAATGTTGGACTGCTTTCATTAATATCACCAAGCACCTAAAAATGCCTTCTTACAATATTCAAGCTTCAAAACTTGCACAAATTTCCTCACAATCTCACTTTTACAATTTTGCTGTATAATAACACCTTGTAATTCTTCTCCTCCAAAAATTCTCACACTAGAATTATTTCTCCAGGTAAACTTGATTAATTCCCAAGCCAAAACATCCCCTTTATATACCAATTTATTTGCTAATATGGGCTAAAACCATATTATTTTGCAAATATACCCATATCTCCAATGTCTCCTAATTCAATAATAAATCTTTATAATTTCCCCCTCATAATCTCTTAAAAACTCCTAAACCCCTTAAAATGTTTCTAATAATCTTTAAATATTATTTACATTTTATTTAAGCCCCTCTTATTAACATTATTCAAGCTTGGCATTATTTGGGCTTGCAATTCTCAAAAAGGGTTTAAGTTAAAATTTAAAGAGATTCCCTCTTTAATTATAGGGGGTTTTGTTTCAAATTTGGAGATTTTAGTTTTTAAGTAATCTTTAAAACCAACCCGCCTCCTTATTATACACCTACGAGCATATGGTCTAGCGGTTAAGGCAGAGGATTTGTTGGCTAAAGATTGGCAAGTCAAACCCGCCAACCTTTTATTTGGTGATTTTCTTTTAGAACATGACAAAACAAACCCAAGCCACATTTATACTAGTGCATTGTATGTGGTGCATTGGCGAAGCGGTTTGCTTGCAAGCCAGAGATGCGGGGTTCAATCCCTACTATGACAGTTTTAGTAAATAATTGAACTTGCTCAACTGACCTCCAAAGGTGTTTACCGAGATTCCATGTGGCATCTAATGATTGGGCCATGTGGCAACATTCTATTTTCCGATTTGAGTACACATGTCATTTTCTAGTAGGACAATGCCAATTGTATATGCCATGCCACGTCATGTTGTTGGATTTGGTCCACATCATTGTCTACTATTGATGTCACCATTTGTGACATCACATGTTGACATCATCATTTTGAATAGTCAACCCTTTTGACTAAAACTTTGACTTGGCATAACTTTGGTATACAGACTCTGTTTTCGACGAAATGAATGGCATTGGAATCATGGTGATGAGCTCTACAACTTGGTGTCATTTTTTTCCTTATTTTGAGATGATCAATTTTCCACCTTTTCCTGGCCCGCTGACTCACCTATTTGATCAGACCTTTCACTATGCATAAATTTTGCATATAGAATCCTTTTGAGCCCTTTCAAGTTGCATCAGGACCGTGTCGACGAGCTCTATGTGATGAAGTTGGTTTTTCTCAAATTTTGAGACTGAATTTTTAGGTTTCCTAGATCCACCTGGATAATTCCTCCCCATTAAGAAGCTTTTGGACCTCCAAAAGGTCTACTTTATGTACAATTTGATCTAGGGAAATGTCTCCCCACTTGCCCAATAACATTTGTCAGGTTCTTGTTAATATTTTGAACATCTGACCCATCACAAACACAAACATATGAGATAGATTTGTTGATATAATCAACTACATGTTCATTAATATTCACTGTCACATTCATCATCCACATAAAAATAACTAGCAGAATAACAAGCAAAATTACTAAATTTAAATTGATGTGAAGGAATTAGTATCAACATTCTAAATCTCCTGAACAAGAACATTATTAGAAAATGAAACATTACCACCTCTGGTTGAAGGCCTGACTCTGCTTGCAACTAATCATCACACTGTGTTCTCTGTGACACCTTATCATGATTCAAATCTTCATGCTTAGTATCACTAGTTGTTGCAGACATGACGGTTAAAGTATTGCTTGCATTTACAATCATCTTCAAATGCCCTATGTTTACAATAGATTTGTCATTCTTCATGTGATGAGCTCTAACAATGAATTCAATTCCATCTTTAAAAAAATGATACCTATTATGCTCCCTGTTGAAAATGGCTTTTCTGTCATACAAATAAAGACTTCCTAGAACCATCCCACAAATGTCAAGCAGAATGACATCTAACTCTACCTCATCAACAAACTTGGATGTGATTGCAAATCGGAGTTTACATTGCTTTGACACATGTAGCCGAGCATTATCATGCACCCAACCTAATGGATAGGGTAAAGGATGAGGAGTTGTTTTTAATCCCAATTGATTAACAACTTGTTTTGAGATAAGATTAACTTGTGACCCACTGTCTATTAGTGTATCAATCTTAGCTTGTTTAGCAATAGCCCTTATATAGAGCAAGTCATTCCTTTTACTTTCAATAGGTACTTCATTATGGCTTAGAGAAGAAGCATGAGAACTAGTAATGACAATAGGAGTATTACCTTTGATACCCATAACTAGAATTTTGGTTTCATCATCAGAACCTAATCTAAGATCCTGCACAATAGCTATAGTCTTTTGCTTACCCTTTGGATCCTTGAACCACTTTGGTTTCTGATCAGGATGCAGTTTCCAACATCTTGCACCTTCATGCCCTTTCTTCTTGTAGTGTGAGCAATAAGGCTTCTCGTCCTCTTTCTTTACAGTAGTTGTTCAATGTGATTTCTCTTTCCCTTACTTGCTTCCTTTGTGCTCGCTTGAGTTCATCAACAAATTGTCATGGCTATTCCTTGAGCTTGTTTCCAAATGGATAGTTTGCATACTAACTTCATCAATGTTAGTTGGATTAAACATAAGTATGGTATGTTTCAAACTCTCATGTATCCACCTATGCATTTTAATAAATTTTCCTTTTTGTACAATGGAATTCCCAAAATTAAATCCCTCTTCTTAAACTCATGTGTATATTCTTGTACACTTTGTCCTTTATCTTGTCTTAATGATTTCCAGTTCATTACTACTTTTTGCATATGCCCCAGTGGATAAAATTGTTTCTTTAATGAAACTATAAACTCAAACCAAGAAGAAATAATTTTTCTATAACCAATTAGATCCTCCTGTGTTCTACTCTCCCACCAAATCAAAGTTGTGCCTCCCAGGAAAAGAGTGGCTAGTTGGATTTTTTGAGAATCCTCAATAAACTTCTGAATTCTACAATAAATTTTAATTTTTTTATCCAATTATCTAGTTTATCTACATCTAGTTCTCCATTATAAGTTGGAAATTAAAATTTAACATTCACTTTTAACAAAGGTGAGTTAGTTTGCATAGGTTGTTTCTTTTTAGAAGAGTAAGATGAAGAAGAAGAGGATGAAGAAGATGAAGAGGATGGGGATGGAGGTTCAGGAGGATCACGACCACCTCCTACTCCTTTACCTTTGTCTTCTTTCAAAGAGGATTCAACTTTCTCCTTCTTCCTAGCCTTGCCTTCCTTTCTCTTCTTTCATTCTTGCTTCTCTCAGAAAAGAACTTCTACCATTGACTTGATCTCAAGAAAAGCTTGTTGAAAAGATTTTGGATTGAGCTCTAGAGCTTCATGCTTAGTTACAATCTCTGACATCTTCGGTGGAAAGGTCTTTCATTTTCCGATCTCTGTATTGAATTCTTCAAGTGCACCTTCTCCTTGTTTTAGTTTCAACTTGGTTAACATTCACTTCTACAATTTCCTGCAAATGGGATTTGATACCAAATTGATTTATAATTAGAGTTTTACAATCCAAATGTATTTAACCATAATGACAATTATTCCCAATCTAGATAGAATTGCATGACTATGTTGTTTAACTATTGAAATTATAGGCTAGGTTCACTTTTACATTAATAAAATTGCTAATTACTAAAATGTTGTAATTATAAATCAAATACTAAATTGAAAAATAAACTGAAATGAAATTAGAGAGAATGTAAGACAAGAGATATAAGAAGAATGAGACGGAAGATATATAGATCAGACGCAGGTTGATAACAAATTTTTTCCTTCAAAGGACTACATCCCCGGGTCCGCTTCTCAATGTTGGACCACTTTCATTAATATCGCCAAGCACCTGAAAACACTTTCTTACAATATTCAAGCTTCAAAACCTACATAAAATTCCTCACAATCTCTCTCACTTTTACAATTTTGGTGTATAATAACACCTTGTAATTCTTCTCCTCCAAAAATTCTCACATTGGAATTATTTCTCCAAGTAAACTTGATTAATTCCCAAGCCAAAACATCCCCTTTATATACCAATTTATTTGCTAATATGGGCTAAAAGCATATTATTTTGCAAATATACCCATATCTCCAATGTCTCCTAATTCAATAATAAATCTTTATAATTTCCTCCTCATAATCTCTTAAAAACTCGTAAACCCCTTAAAATGTTTCTAGTAATCTTTAAACATTGTTTACATTTTATTTAAGCCCCTCTTATTAACATTATTCAGGCTTGGAATTCTTAAAATGGGTTTAAGTTAAAATTTAAAGAGATTCCCTCTTTAATTATAGGGGGTTTTGTTTTAAATTTGGAGATTTTAGTTTTTAAGTAATCTTTAAAAATAACCCGCCTCCTTATTATACGCCTACAAGCATATGGTCCAATGGCTAAGGAGGAGGATTTTTTGGCTGAAGGTTAGGGGGTTGAACCCGTCATCCTTTTATTCGGTGATTTTCTTTTGTAACATGACAAAAGAAACCCAAGCCACATTTATTCTAGTTCATTGTGCATGATGCATTGGTGGAGCGGTTTGCTTGCACGTTGGAGATACGGGGTTCAATCCCCACTATGAAATTTTTAGTAAATAGTTGAACTTGCTCAACTGACCTCCGAAGGTGTTCGCTGAGATGTCATGTGGCATCCAATGATTGGGCCATGTGGCAACATTCTATTTGTCGATTCAAGTACATGTGTCATTTTCTAACAGGACAATCCAACTGTGTATGCCAGGCCACGTGTCACCATCAGATTGGTCCACATCATTGTCTACCATTGATGTCACCATCCGCCACGTCACATGCTGACATCATCATTTTGACTAGTCAACCCTTTTGATGAAAACTTTGACTTGGCATAACTTTGGCATATGTACTCTGTTTTCAATGAAACAAATGGCGTTGGAATCATGGCAATGAGGTCTACAACTTGGTGTCATTTTTTCCTTTTTTTTAGATGATCAATTTTCCACCTTTTTCCTAGCCCCCTGATTTGTGTGTTTGACTAGACCTTTGACTGAGCATAACTGCTGCATATGAACTCCTTTTGAGCCCATTCAAGTTGTGTCAGGACCATGTTGGCAAGCTCTATGTGATGAAGCTAGGTTTTGTTAGATTTTAAGAATATGAATTTTCAAGTTTCCTGGATCCACCTGGATCAACTTCCTAGCCCATTCTATCGCTTCCCAACTTGTTAGAAGATTCACTAAGATATAACTTCCTTTTACAAAACTGGTTAGGTTGGAGCTGATGAACTTTGGTAGGATGTTGACCAGTCTTAGAGCTAGAACATTTGCTATAATTTTGTAGGACATATTCAAAAGGGTGATGGGCCTCTAGTTCTTTACAAGAGTTTTGTCCCCCCCTTTTGGGAGGAGCTTAATAATCCCTTTATTGATATGCTTTCCTAGAGAGCCACCATTCATAGATTCCTTGCAGACCTCAAGTAGGTCTTCACTCACCCACTCATAGAAGCACTTGTAAAATTGAATGGGTAAACCATCACAACCAGAAAACTTATTGTTGCTCATTGAGCTTATTGCCTTTAGAATTTCTTCCTTGGTTAGTTTTGTTGCAAGATTTTTTGCATCTTCCACCGGGATCTTCATGGGGATTAGCTTCTCTAATGATTTTTTGGGAGATAATGAGGCTTCATTCTCTCCCCATGAGGAGAACAACTCTTTGAAAAAACATGCAAACTAGTTAAAAATATCTTCTTGGGCTTTCAAAATATTTTCCCCATCCCAAATTTGGTCATCTAATCCCTAGACCTCTTTTCCTTTAAGAAATTGAAAAGGAATTTGGTTCCTCTATCCCCTGCCTTCAACCAATTTAGTTTGGCCTTAACTCTTAGCACATTGACTTTGTTGTTCTAAATTCTCCTTAGGCTGCTCTTTGTTGTGGCCAACTCTTCACTCAGTCCAACATCCCCAAGTTGTTGTTGGATGTTGGAATCAATAATAAATAACCACTCTTGCAGTTCCCTCCCCTCTTTACTAGCATCAAGGGAACACTTCTTTCCCACAGTCTGAAAGAGATTCTTCCATGCCTACACATTGGAACTCGATCTCTCAATGGTAGTAACATCTTTCAGAAGTCATTTATTGATTTCCCTTATGGATGCAATAGCTTCACAAGAGTTTGGGTTCTTTAGTAATTGAGTATTGAGCATGAAGGAAGGCTTTATTGATTTTTTCCTTGTTCTATCCTAGAAAGTTATTAGGTTGGATTTGATTGGATGGTGATTAGAAAGAGTGTAGGGGTAGACACACACTCTAGTCCCTAATTCATCCAGAGTAAAAATGAAGAAATCCTTGTTAGCATATACCCTATCTAATCTGTAGTATATTCTACTACCCCCTTTTTGGGCATTTTACCAAGTAAGCCAAATTCCTTTGCACTCTTTCTTACCCTTTTCCATAGGGTCAATAAAGTTGAGTTTATGCTTCAATTTTAGCTAGAAGAATCTTTCATTTCCCTTCCAGGACATATCAATTCCTCCCAATTTATCCTTTGCTTTCTCAATCATGTTTAAGTCTCCCTGAAGGTTCTAAGGGATAGCTAGAAGGGAAGTTAACCACTTCCATAGGATGATTCTATCTCTATAGTCATTAAGAGCGTAAACTGAGCATACTCCAAATTCCAAGTTGTCTTTTTTGATGTAATCCATATAGCCTAGTTGTAGGGTGAGCAGCCACTGCCACTAATCCATTGTGTCCAATAGTTGGATACTAGGATGGAGGAGCCCCCCCTACCCCATTAATGTGTTTTCGAGGAGGCAACCCCATTCCAAATGAATCTTATACTTATTTCCAGGGAGAATCTAATTGCCTTGGTTTCTTTTAGTAGTACAAAATCCTTATGCTTTTCCAAGTTTAAGAACTGCCTAATGATATATATTTTATATTTGGGGACTCAATTCCCTAGACATTCCAAGAGATGCCAGTAAGCCTCATCATCCCCCAGTCATTGGGTTATCACTTAGTTCATTCCAGAACTATTTGAAACATTTAGGGAATCTTTCTTCCACTTATAATTTCTTTGCCACAGATGATTGGACACTATTATTTTCCTCTTGTGTTTGGGGTTCCTTGGCTTTCCAAGGCCATTTTTAACCTTAGAGGTTTGCTAATTTAACTCCCGTGTGACACCCTCAGTAGCTTTGTTACCTACGATCAAGTCCTGACTAGGGGGAGAGGACTCAGAGTCTTTGGAGGGTCTATTGTCCTTCAGCCCAAACTCTTTTTTTCCCTCAACTAGAAGATTTCCATTTTCAGCAACCTGGAGGTGGCTAGGGTTATCGGGGTGCCCAGTGGTGCCGAGGGGCCCATCCCACAGATTAGATGAAGGCCCCACCCTGTCAAAGAAAACAAGGGTACTATTAGATTCAGGCATTACAGATTAAGCTCGCATAGTCTCCTCAAAGGCCATGGGAGGGAAAACAACAACTAAGTCCTCATATTTTAAGTTTAGGGTTTCATTAACCTCATTGTTTAGAGATTTTAGTCCATTGAGTCTGTTGGATGAGACTCGGGGCCATTAGCCACCTCAATACCCCTAGTAGCCTCTTTATCTATAGGGACAATTTTGGAATTAAATTGATTGGTCCCCTTATTAATCCAAAATTTTGAGGGTTTAGGTTTAGTATCGAGGTCCCCAAAGCTTTCAAATATACAAATTTTTAGGCTTCTTAAAGCCAACTACTGGGCATTTAGCCGTTCAAGAAGGAGAACATCCCCGATGTGATCCTGAGTTGAGATAGGTCTGGGGTGGGCAATGGTGTGAGCACCAATCATGTTTTCCTTGGCATCATCACAACTATCAAGGGAGGAGAAGGGTTTTTTGTGGGTACAATTAATACTAGGGTACAAAATAGGATGGATAGAATTTCCATCCATAATTGGAGATGGGTTTCTTGCATCCACATCTGAATCCAACAAGCCTTCCTTGGCACCAACAATGTGTTCAGTGTCAAATTTTTTAGGTTGTAAATTAGATTGGGCTTCTATCGAAGCTGGAGAAGGATTAGGAATGGCAGAGGCAGAGAAGTTGTCCCTTCCAGGTGGTTGAGCGTTCCTTTCCGCCTTCCATTTTGGAGGATTGGGCAATTCTTTCTAAGATGCCCTTTTCTTTTGCACAAAAAATAGGCATTTACTCCACCAAGAATTTCCATGGGGTAAGAAACAACCCCACATTCTTCAACAATATTTAGGCTTCTTGGGATTTTTATCCCAGGGTTGATTGAAACCAAAACCCTAGCATCTAAGTTTGGGAGGACGACTTTGGTCTCGTCGACCTTTAACACTTTTCCCATAGGTTCCACAATCTGTGGAATTATCCTCCAGAATTTTGACGAAAGGTCTTTCACAATCACCAATCTAGGGAAAGAGAGGGCTATTATTTCCTCTACAACCACCGAGGCCGACTAGGAAAATACACGAAACATGCATCCATCGATGTTCCAATACAATTTTTTGAGGGTTTTTCTCTGCATTTCATTGCTTTTGAAGAAAACAATAAAAAGACCTTTCTATAATAATCTACAATAAGTAACTTGAATATTGAACATTTTTTTGCCAAACATTAATGAACCAAGAGTCAATATATCTTCTTACCAGGAACTTATTTACATCTACATCGACTAAAAAAATGGCAATGTCTTTTCAAAGATTTCTTTCATTAGAAATTGTTGCTTTCATTTCCAAATTTGGATGCAAGAAGAGATCTTTAAGGGTTTCAGAGGAGTGCTTACCTTCCCCTCAGTCCTCTTCACTTTCATCTTCAACCACTGAGAATTTCAAACCTTCAACCGCTGAGAAGATGGGGTCTGCGAGCACCTCCTTGAATTATTTCACACCATTATTTTGTGAAAATTTCAAGATTCAATGGAGTTAATAGGAGGGTCAGGGGTCTCATACCCCCCTCCATGAAAGTTAATTAATTTATTGCCAGTAGGGATTACAAACCAGAGCCTTGAGACGACTCGACACACATACGAATGAAAAAAATAACAAACACCTAGCGAAGAAACTACCATGACACAAGGAAAGCAATAAATGAGTAAAAGCAAGGGTTATATAGGGGGGATTATCTAGAACAAACCTACATAGGGGAGGAGGGCCTCCCCATGCCTTGGGATCCATGTGCAGTCGAAACCATATGATTTCCTTGAACACCAAGCACCAACTTGCAAAGTCATTCCACATCTCTTGGGACTAACTATTCTCCAACCATTACCAAGTTATTTGGTAAACCTCATGCACATACCTTTTGAGGTTGGAAGAATTTCCCTCTCACCTCAAATGTCACTCAACACTTGGTATCAAGGTTGATGACTTGGTCAAAGAGGTTGTTGGTTTGCACATTCCAAGTGATCCTAAGGTTGACACCTATAGGAAACTTGTCTACTTATTTGTGCCACATCATGTGGAACTTGTTAATCCACATGATAGGTGGATTGCCTCTACCTTGACTATTTAGGAAAGATCATATTGCAATCAACTTAACTCCTTTATCAATGATTTTGATAATGAAAAATTAGGCTCATTGTATGTAAGTGTATCTTTGTGGAAGCACAAGGTTTTTGTTCTCATGATCTTATATGAAAAAATTAATAGGCTACACTTGTCACATGAGGAAAATTTTAAATTATGATCCATGTAAACAAGATAAAGGGCTAGGAATAAATGGAAGGATAAAGGGATAAAAGTGAATTAAATAATAGAGGAAAATATGGTGGGAGTTAAGTAGCCTAAATTAAGAGAATTAATTAATTAATTTAGTTCGAGGATTCAAGGATAAAGGCTAGACTTAATTAAATAAATATAAATTTTATATTAATTAAAGGTGTTGGATAAGGGTAATGGATATATTAATTAAATAAATATAAAAAATTATTTAATCAAATATTAGCATAAGGGTAATGGATGAATTAACTAAACAAATAATAAATATTTATTTAAATATTTGGCTAAGACAAAGTGGGATAAAGGTGTTGAGTAAATATAATAATTAAATAAATAAATAATATTTATTTAATTAACGAGTTAGGATAGGCTAATATTACATGTGGTTGGTAAGGTCGTGCATTTCAAGTGTCTAGAATTCCTCTAAACCTTAACATCAATTTTCTCTTTTTAAAAAAAATAATTTATTATATTAGGATTATATTAGAAATAATTTTAATTGATATCTTGAAAGATTTATCATCTACAAAGAAGATTAACATACTAGATAAATAAGTATTCAATTTTTATCTTTTACTAGTGCAAGCCCCAAAAACAAACAAATCGCATATATCACTAAATTTATCCAGCATTGATATGACCTAATAAACAAGACCTTAGAGTTGATTGATTTTTAAACTTAGTAAAAATTCTAAAAGAAGTGAAATGATCTTCATTCTACTTGAGTCGTATGTGTCAAAAATACCATAAACAATTTTCAAGTTAATAATTAAGATTAGAATTAAGCACAAAGGGAAATATAGATTTAATCTACCTAATAGACATGCAATTAATAAAGAAAACTTGAAATTTTTTAGTAAAATGAGAAATCACTTGCAAGAAGAAAACAAACAAACAATAAGTAAGAGAGAAATGAATAGATAGATCCTAGAACAAATTACCATTGTGCTATGGTTAGATGATGATAAAAAATAATATATGAAGAATATCACCTCTTTTAATATCTAAAAATAACTAATCCTATAATATGATCATCATAATTTACTAATAGTATATCGAAGCATACTTCAAATTCATTAAGACTATGTGAGATTTTTATTTATCAAATACCTACTATATAGTCTTACATTGATAAGTAAGCATAAATGATTGGAATATTATTTAAATTAAGAAAGAAGAAACTAACTTGTAAAATTTATTCAAGAAAAATAGTATACACATGAGACTATTGAAATTCTGGTATCTTATTTTTGTTTTCTGGTTGTGTTCTTATGTTGCAGGTTGTCGTTTCCATATTTAAAAATGCATGTCTGATGATCTTATGAGCGTGTAAGGGTAGTAATAGAGTTTGACCTCTTATTTTTTCTGGGTTTCTAATAATTTCAATTGAGTTGTCTGTATTTTGGTTGTCAAAATAGTTAACTCATACTTAATTTAAATAGTTTCTTCTTCTTGGACGTTTGCATTATTTCTATGAATGTTGGGAATTCTTAATGTCGAGTTTATATTGAATATGATAATAGCTATTATGTTTGTTGCCTTATGGGTTTCTGTCATAACTGTATTGATTGCCTGTGAGTGTTTTGTGTTGGCTGAATGTTGGCAAAGATTCTCTGACTTAGTAATTTGTATGAACATTATAATTGGTAAACTTGTTTGTTTTATTCTATTATATGAACTGATTCACAAGTCTGCAACCCATTTAAGAAGCTGAAAAGCTCTGAGAAGAAAGAATGATTTGGTGGGTAATGTGGAAGAGTGCGTAAAAAAGAGAAGTGTCGGGATCTTCATTTTTGTACAATTTGTGAGTTGAAGAATCATTCTGAAAAATCATGTTGGAACAGAGAGTGGAATGGACAATCTATGAAAGATTGTATGAAGATTGATTATGGATGGATTGGTGGATCCAGTTGGAAAAAGTTACAAATATGTTCAAAAGGTTGCTCAAACTTAAATGTTGGTATGTTAAAAGAAATGTTTATCAAACAAAGTTTGAAAGTTTGAGTCATGTGGGTGATGATTGCTTATTATGATTGGCACATTGGAAGGTGTCATGTGACTTGAGAGACTATGAGTCTTCTCTATGTTAGAGAAAGGAAGGGAAAACCTTGTGATCTCTCAAGAGGGAGAGAAATGAGTAAGTGGGTACTTAGCTTCTACAAGAAGGGTATTAAGAGGGTCTATAAGACTAAAGTGATGATAATCTTACACACTAAGTTGCTTAGGTTCAGTTTACAAAATTTCAAGACCGTATTGTGAGGCTTAGCATCAAGGGGGAGTATGTTGGAAAGTGATGCATGAGCCTCATTGCCATGCAATTCAACTTAGCTTCCATGCACAATTATGCTTGCAGTTCTCCTAGTTTGCATGAGGAGAAAAGTTAGGAAATCACTATATCTTACATGAAAATAAAATAGTGTTTCTAAATATAGAGTTTGCATGAGTTTGTAATTTGCATGTAATATACATGATAAATTACATGTAGAAGAAATTGTAATGGAAAGCATCTATAAGGAGAGGTCATATGTAATGAATTTATTTATTAGAGAAATAAAAGAGGATGTGTGTGTTCGTGTTAAAGAATTCTCTGTGTTTTGCTTTGTTCTTTGTTTGTTGTTTCTATGTTTATTGTTTTTTGTTTATTGATTGCTTCAAATTCTACAAGAATTTGGAAATGGCAAGGAGAAAAGGGAAATCCCCAAGTCATGCTAATAAAGAACATAATTAGAGCTCTCTCTAGGTTAACCAATGGCCACAAGGTAGTTGGGTATGCTCGTTCTGCAGGGAGGAGAAGGTATTTCACCTCTGAATATATGTTCATGGGCGTATCATTTAGTGCACTCACATCAAACATCCCCAAAGGCCACTTTGCAGTGTATGTTGGCAGTGAGCACTCTAGGTTTATCATCCCAACTATGTATTTGAATCATTATCTATTCTGGGCAATGTTGGATAAGGCAGAGGAAGAGTATGGGTTTGATCACCAAATGGGACTCATAATTCCCTATGAGGAGGTCATTTTCCAGTATTTGACATCCCTATTGAGCAAACTATTTTCTTTGCTTGGGGTTTTTGTTTATAATGATGTTGCATGCTCAAATTCTCTATATAGCAGAGCAAGACAGAAAGGTATATTTTCGCTGTTATAAATTCATAAACAACAACATTATGTTTAACTGACTATGGAGCTTCTCAATAATGTTTACTGACGGAGCAATATTTCTTCAATCAATAAGCTTTATATGGTGTACATGGGTGCTACTCTGTCAAAAGATGATAGGAATTCATACAAAGAAGTTGCTTCTTTGTACCTTAGCATGCTTAAATCTTTATATAAAAGGTTATTAAAATCTACTTTCACGTTTGGTTCACTCTAGAAAATTTAGCCAACAATCAGAGTTTGGAGCGATTTTCTATTAATAGATCACCATAAAATGGTTACTAGCAGTGTGGCGAGCTAATATAATTGTAATATTGGTGACAACTATGATGGAGTTAAAGGAATCTTTAAGGTATAGCTATGCAAAGATATTTCGCCAGTTTGTAGCTATGCTCTCTCCATCACATGCCCAACAACTCTTAGGGGTAAGTGCATAGATCTATGATACAATTTTGGCTCTTAAGATGCCACTTTTTTCTGAAATCTGCAAAATCTGATTTGCATGAGAAAATGAAGATAGTTACGCTCAAAATTTCAAGATGCAGCAAGAACAAAAGTTGAAGTGCTCTGAGTCTAGTTTCTAAGCTACTATTTTTTTTTGAAATTAATGAAGATTAATGGTCTCAAAAAGGTGGGGGCCAAAACAGGTCCTTTTTTATCAAAAATAATAGCATAGCGTTTGAGGGCTACCCTCTTTTTGATTAAATTTTTTTTAGAATTTCAAAAATCCCAATGGTGAGAAATTAGCTAACACCATGTAGTTTATTCTCCTTCTTTTAGATATTTTTTTTAATAAATATATAATATTTTATGAATTTTCAAAGTGGACACATCCTGAAAAGTTGAAATTTGAGTGTGCTCCCCACTATTTTTTTTGAAAACTTATCGAT
This sequence comes from Sequoia sempervirens, assembly GCA_007258455.2. Lineage (NCBI taxonomy): Eukaryota > Viridiplantae > Streptophyta > Pinopsida > Cupressales > Cupressaceae > Sequoia > Sequoia sempervirens. Next base: position 100,418,564 of record VDFB02373365.1, on the reverse strand, counting down.
TTTTTGTTTTGATCATGTGTAGAATGGAATCTAGTTTCAAAAAATGTAATTTGTTTCATGCTTCGATGAACGGATAAATATCTATTGTAAAACTAGCACATGTTGGTTTTGGACAAAAAATAGAGGCATTTACAATAGAAGTCATGGATCAAGACCTTAACTAAATCAAAATGAAAAAGAAATTATATATTTAGATAGTAAGAGAGAGGTTAATGCTATCACATTTTTTTTATAAAATTACATTGAAAGATGTGCAAATAAGACAGGAAGCACAGACGAAAATATGAGGAAATTTGGCAAATCCTATCAATTAACATGTCTTTTGCATGAAAGGGTTGTCCAAACCTTTGGGTCGGATTCCCAATGCAAAATCCAACCCATTGGGTTGGTACTTCCCAATGCAATATATTTGGCACTCGCCAAATTTGGCGTGTGCCAAATTGGTTGCTTCATTTGGCTAGCATCAAATTTGGAGAGCACCAAATTTGGTGCTCACCAAATGTAATTCATGACTTTTGGAATGTATTTCTCTAAACTCTTTGATTTTCTCTTTCTTAGCCATGGAAACTATATACATGAAATAAAAATTGAAGTATAAGTTGACATTTACATATGGACATTTAATTTCTTATACTTTAAGTTATATTTCATGTATATAGGCAGGATGTTTGAGAGTGGTTTTAGATTTGTAGGAGTTATAATGCAAATTCTAGTTTTTGGAAGATTTTAAAAAAATTCAGACTTAGTCAAATTTCAGTAATCAGTATGTCAAATTTCATCTTTCTCTCTCTATCTCACTCATTTTCATCTCTTATTCTCTAGACCTCTCTCTCTCACTATCTCCATCCCTTTATCTGAGACTCTCTCCCTTGAGCTCAAGAACTACGTCTGTACATGTCCATCTATATCTCCTTCCCTCTCTAATATCTATCTCCCTCCCTCCCTCCTTCCCTCTCTACATTTCTCTATCTCCCCTCCCTCTCCTTTTATCTCTATATATCTCTCTCTACTCTATGTATCACCTCTCTCTATACCTACCTATCCCTCTCTCCCTCTCTCTCCCCTCTTTCTCTCTCTATACTTCCCTATCTCTCTCTCCTTCCCTCCCTACTCTCTATCTCACCATTCTCTCTCTCCTTCCCTCTCTAGTTCTCTCTATCTCACCTCTCTCTCCTTCCTCCTCTCTAATTTTCTCTCTCCCCCTCTCTCTCCTTCCCTTTCTACTTCTCTCGATCTCACCTCTCTTTCTCCCCCTCTCTCTCTCCCTCTCTCTTTTCCTTTCACCCACCTTTTATCTCTACTTCTCTCTATATAACCTATCCCTCTATACCTATTTCTCTCTCCCCCTCCTTCCCTCTCAATCTCTCCACCTTCCTCCTTACCTCTCTACTTATCTCTCCATCACACATCTCTATCACCTATCTCACTTCTCTCTCTCCCCTTCCCTCTCTACTCTCTTTATCTCTATCTCACCTCTCCCTACCTATCCCTCCCTCCTCTCTCTTATCTCTCTCACCTCTCTCTCTCTCCCTACCACTTCCTCCCTCTCTCCTTCCCTCTATACTTCTCTTTATCTCCTCCCTCTATCTACATAGACCTCTCTCTATTTATGTCTCACCTCTCTCTCCATCCCTACCTCTCCCTCTCTATCTCTCCTTTTATATCTATTTCTCTTTATCTTCCTCTCCCTCTCCTTACCCACCTCTCTCTCTATTTCTATCTCTCACCTCTCTCTCTAAATCCTTATCTATCCCTCTATCTCTACCTCTCCATCCATCTCTCCTTCCCTCTCTACTTCTCTATATCTCCCCTCCCCCTCTCTTCCTACCTCTCTCTCCATCCTTACCTCTCCCTCCATCTCACCTTCCCTCTCTACTTCTCTCTACCTATCTATCCCTCTATACCTTATTCTCTCTCTCTTTCTACCCTTAACTCTTTACCCTCTACCCTCTACCCTCTACCTCTCTCCCACTCCCTCCCTCTCTCTCTCACTGAATCTCTATATCTCTCTCCCATCTACCCTTAACCCTAAACCCTAAACCCTAAAACCCTCTACCTTCTACCCTCTCTCTCTCTCAATTCTCTCCCTCCTACCCCCTCTCCATCTCTTAGGCCTTTCTCTCACTCCCTCTATCTCTCTCCCCTCTCACCTTAACCCTAAACCCTTAAACCCTCTACCCTCTACCATTAACCCTATACTCTCTATCTCTCTCCCACTCCCTCTCTCTCTCTCTCAAGTATCTCCCTCCTACCCCCTCTCCCTTTCTAAGGTCTCTCTCTCTCTCAATCACTCCCTCTATCTCTCTCCCCTATACCATTAACCCTAAACCCTTAACCCTTAACCCTTAAACCCTCTACCCTCTACCCTTAACCCTCTACCCTCTCTCTCTCTCAAGTGTCTCCCTCATGACCCCTCTCCCTCTCTCAGGTCTCTCTCTCTATCACTCACTCCCTATATCTCTCTCCCCTCTACCCTAAACCCTTAACCCTTAAACCCTCTACCCTCTACCATTAACCCTCTACCCTCTATCTTTCTCCCACTCCTTCTTTCTCTCTCTCTCTCTCAAGTTTGTCCCTCCTACCTCCTCTCCCTCTCTCAGTTAATCCCTCTTTCGCTCTCCCCTCTACCCTTAACCTTAAACCCTAAACCCTTAAACCCTCTACCCTCTAGCCTTAAGCCCATCTACATCTATCTCTCTCCCACTCCATCCCTCTCTCTCTCTCTCAAGTCTCTCCCTCCTAGCGCCATTCCCTCTCTCCCTCCTAGCGCTATTCCCTCTCTCAAGTCTCTCTTTCACTCACTCAATCCCTCTATCTCTATCCCCTCTACCCTTAACCCTCTACCCTTCACCCTATACCCTCAAACCTTAAACCATTAAACACTCAACCCTAAACCCTAAACCCTAAACCCTAAACCGTTAAATCCTAAATCCATAAACCCTCTACCCTCTACCCTCAAACCAATATCATCTACCCTCAACCATAATCCATCAACCCTTAAACCATTAAACCAAATTAAATTCTCTACCTTAATCCCTCAATAATCAACCCTTTATCCCTCAACCCTTAAACCCTCAACCCTCAACCCTCTACCTTCAACCCTCAAACCTTCAACCCTAAACCCTCAACTCTAATCCATCCACCCTATACGCTTAACCTTAAACACTCGAACCTGAACCCTTAAACCCTAAACCATTAAAACCTCTACCCTCTACCATATACCCTAAACCTTTAAACCTTCTACCCTCTACCCCCAACCCTATACCCTCAACCCAATACCCTAAACCATCAACCCTATACCCCCATTTCTCAACCCTCTACCCCATACATTGGATCATCAACCCTCATATATCTATGTCCCTCCATCCTCTTCTCTCCTTCTCTCTATCTCACTTCTCCCTCCATCTCTCCCTCAATCCTTCCTTCCATCCTTACCATAATCCCTCAACCCTATACCATCAACCCTTAAAGCCTTAAAAACTCAACCCTAAACCCTAAATTCTAAACCCTTAACCCTTAAACCCTCTACCCTCTACACTCAACCCAATACCCTCTACCCTCTACCCTATACCCTCAACCCTTAAACCCTTAAGCCCAAGTAATCTCTCTAACCTAATCCCTCAACTCTCAACACTTAATCACTCAACCTTTAAACCCTCAACCCTCAACCCTTAAACCCTAATCCCTCAACCCCTCTACCCTAAATCCTAATCCCTCTACCCTCTACCCTCTGGAGAGAAGTAGAGAGTGGAGGGATGGAGGGAGAGGAAAGGAGGAGATAGAGGTGAGTGTGTGTGAGAGGGAGAGGGGGTAGGAGGGAGATGGTTGAGAAGGAAAGAGAGGGAGGGAGTGGGAGAGAGATATAGGGAGGGTGGGTTAGGGGTATAGGTTAGAGGGTTTAAGGGTTTAGGTTTTAAGGGTTAAGTGTTTAGGGTTTAGGATAGAGGGTAGAGGGTAGAGGGTTTAGGGTTTAAGGGTTAAGGGTAGAGGGTTAAGGGTTAAGGGTAGAGGGGAGAGAGATAGAGGGAGTGAGTGAGTGAGAGACACCTGAGAGAGGGAGAGGGGGTAGGAGGGAGAGACTTGAGAGAGAGGGATGGAGTGGGAGAGAGACAGAGGTACAAAGGGTTGAGGGTAGAGGGTAGAGGGTTTAAGGGTTTATGGTTTAGGGTTAAGGGTAGAGGGGGGAGAGAGAGAGAGACCTAAGAGAGGGAGAGGGGGTAGTAGGGAGATATTTGAGAGAGAGAGAGGGAGTGAGACAGGCTGCAGAGGGTTTGGCGGTTTGCGGGTTTAAGGGTTTAAGGGCCATGGGTTACAGAGGGAAGTGAGACAGGCGGAGAGAGAGACCCAAGAGAGAGGTAGGAGGAGATTGAGAGAAGCATGAGATATAGAGACCTCCCTCCACCCCTCTTGCAAGCACTCTCTCCTACCCCCTCTCCCTCTCTCAGGTCTCTCTCCCTCTCTCACTCACTCCTATCTCTCTCCCCTCTATCCTTAACCCTTAACCCTTAACCCTTAAACCCTATACCCTTAACCCTCTACCCTCTATCTATCTCCCACTCCTCTCTCTCTAAAATCTCTCCCTCCTACCCCCTCTCCCTCTCTTAGGTCTCTCTCTATCTCTCAAATATCACTCCCTCTATCTCTCTCCCCTCTACCCTTAACCCTAAACCCTAAGCCCCTAACCCTTAAACACTAAACCCTTAAACCTACTACCCTCTACTCTTAACCCTCCCTCCCTCTATCTCTCTCCCACTCCCTCCCTCCCTCTCTCTCAACCCTTAAGCCCGTAAACCCTCAACCCTTAAATGCTAAACCCTTAACCCTTAACCCTTAAACCCTCTACCCTTAACCCAATACTCTCTACCCTTAGCCCTATACCCTCTCTCTCTCAAGTATCTCCTCCTACCTCCTCTCCTCTCTCAATTCTCTCACTCACCCTCTATCTCTCTCCCTCTACCCTTAACCCTAAAACCCCAAACCATTAACCCCAAAGCCTCTACCTCTACCATAAACCCATACCCTTTATCTCCCACCGCCTCCCCCTCTTATCTCTCTCTAAAGTCTCCCTCCTACCCCTCTCCTCTCTCTCAAGCTCCTCACCACTCACCTATGTCTCTCCCTCTCCTTAACCCTTAAAACCCTTAAACCCTCTACCCTCTATGCTTAACCCTACCTTAAACATTAACCCTTTAACCCTTAAACCTTCTACCCTTCACGCTAACCCTATACCCCATCCTCTCCCACCCCTCCCTCTCTCTCCTCTCTCAAGTCTCTCCTCCCACCCCTCCTCTCTTAGGGTCTCTCTCTCACCACCGCCTCCATCTCTCCCTTCTACCCATAACCCCACCTTCAGCCTTTAACCTCTACCTCTATCTCTCTCTCCCACTCCCTCCCTCTCTCTCTCTCTCACTTCACTCCACTCCATCTCTCTCCCCTCTACCATTAACCCCAAACCCCAAACCTTAACCCTTAAACCCCACTCTAACCCCTCTCCCTCTCTCTCTCAAGCTCTCCTCCTACCCCTCTCCGCCCTCGCAAGCATCTCTCACTCACCACCACCCTTCTATGTCTCTCCCTCTACCCTTAGCCCTACCATTAACCTTAAACCCTCTCTTAGGTATCTCTCACTTACTCCCTATCTCTCTCCCTACCATTAAAACCTAAAACCTAAACCCTTAACCCTTAAACCCTAAACCCTAAACCCTAAACCCTTAACCCTTAAACCCTTAACCCTTAAACCCTCAACCCTAATACCTCAACCCTATACCCTCAAACCAATACCCTAAACCATCAACCCTATAGGTTCTCAACCCTATACTGTAAGGAAATATTAGGTGCAGAACAAACTCTCCTAACGTCAAAACCTCAGGGAAGAATGCATATATGACTTTAAATTTTCAATTACAGTTCAATAAGATACACTTGAAAGGAATAAAAAAACAAGGAAATGAACATACACAATTGGACACCAAATTTATGTGGGAAAACCCTTATGGGAGAAAAACCCACCACACCAAGAAAAGCCTCTTTGTATTACAGTAAAGAAAAATTACATACATAGATCAACTTCACTTTCTCATGTCAATTTTTACAGTAGCACATTTACTGATCAATATTGTACAAAATAGCTCTCATAAAACATACAATGAATTCACTAAGATCAATCTGTGTTCAATCGAGCAACACTTCATTATCTCACACTATTCATTGTCATCCACCATTTCCAAAGAGTAATCCATTCTCTCATAGTCCGTTCATTTCCCTCACAGGAATGATCACAACAGTCGAACTACCAACGGTTCTCCTTCTGCTTCGCTCATTGGTTCAGAACACACCATGTAGGACAATCATTCAGTCAAAGAAGTTCTGTAATCAAGGGAAAATTCTAAAATAATGTTAGAGGGGTTAGCACAATAACAATAAAATTCCTATGAAAATAACAAAGTACAAAGGAAGTGATGTGAAGACAAAAGGGATAATGTTACCCTAAGTCTCCACCTTCCATGATTGACCTTTGTTACACCTCCTAGCTTGCAGTAAATAAAAATGCCCTCAGATTTATGTGAGCAACTATGACAAATGACTAAGCCCTATGCAAGTGTTGAAGGATTTGCAGAAAATAAAATGACCCTACAATGGACTAAAATGACTATGGCTGTGAATGACTATGACTGTAAAACTAATAGTAGCATAAATTGAAATCTAAACATGAGAGAGACCAAGAGTGCAAGAGGTCAATAGAGCCCGGAGAGCAAATGAGAACAAAATTGCCCTTTTATAAAAACTGCAATTTTGAATGTGCGGCCAAGATGAAAAGATGACAAGAACCCTAGGATCAATGATCAAGATTAAATGCTGCTGTGCACATTAGGGTTAGGTCAAAATTAGGGCAACAGGTAAGAATGGAGGGTTGAGATTGAATTATAAAATAATTCAATCTAGGGCTGAAATTAAATGAGAAGTCAAAAGTCAAGAATTAATTTGGAAGATAAGACTGGCACGGACAAAGAGGTTGCTGGAGAAATTAAATAATGAAATTTATTTACTCCAGGTGACCAGTAAATAATTAAATAATAAAGATATTATTTAATTATGGAGGAATGTGACAAAAGAATTGTTTTGAATTAAATAATGATTTAATTCAAACTCAAGAGAATTGGCTAAATTAAATAAATCAAATTTATTTAATTTTAATGAGAGAAAAAGCTAAATGAATAATTAAATAATTAAATTAAAATTATTTAATTATAATGGAAAGTGGACAAAAATTAAATAAATAAGAATTTATTTAATTTTTAGGGGAAGGGGACTTAATTAGTGACGTAATTAAATAAATAAAATTTATTTAATTAATCAAGAAGACATAATGATAAGGGAAATTAAATAAATTATGAAATTTATTTAATTTAAAGGAAGACTTAGATAATTAATGACGTATTAGATAAATAAATAATATTTATTTATTTAATAATCAAGGAGAACAAATGACATGAATTAATTAAATAATTATGAATTATTTAACCAATAGTCGAATGTGGACCAAGGACATAATTAAATAACTTAATTATGCTAGGACGAAAGTGGTAAAAATGAAGCTTGCAGGCCTAGGTCATTTTTAGGTGTCTACATTTTGCCCCTCTTTGTCATAATGTCGCTTGTCGTATTGTGACAAAGAAAAATAAGTCAAGAATATGCCCCAGTGAAGGTACAGAGTATTCCTACCCCCTCAGGAAATTTTCAAATTTTAGGTCGGCGCCAGAAAATTTTGCAAAAGGTCCCGATAAATCAATTTGATGGCTAGAAAAACAGCGGCACAGTCAGTTTCAGATTCTGACATGTTTAAAGCAACTTACGGAGAGGTCAAAGGTGCGGAAATGAGCCTCCAGTATTAACCGTGGTTGAAAAATGTCATTTTCACCCTATAAATAGGAGGTCAAAGGGGTAAAAGTCAATTCACTTTCACTATTCACCTTGCGAATCCTGAGAGCTCAGAGCGAAAGGCGCAGCAGCTACGATGGTTATTCCAGTGACAAAGCACCATGGCGAGATCATGAGGACCTTCAGACGGCCAGAGGGCTCAGGACCAACGGTACGTACCCTAAACTTACTTTATCATTTTCTCATTTTACGTGTTTTTTAATGCTTTCTAGGGTAGTGAACGAATGCGCCGCGACGCATACGTGTTCGCGTAAGCCGCAATTGACTTCACGTTTTCCGCATTTGATGCATCGCGACGCAAGTGCATAGAAAAAATGAGCCACACCGGTGGTTTGCGCCGCATTCGATATTTGGTGCGCTCAAGTGCTTAACCGAATCGCATTTGACGTTTCAAGTGCCGCAATCGCAATGTTGCGACACAACTGATTTTCCAAAAGTCGCAAGTGATATTCCACGCCGCATTCGCAATGTGGCAACGCAAACGCCGAAATTTGTGACGCAAGTGTAATTAAGCGACGCACTTGACTTGGTGCAACACATTTGATTTTTGCAACGACGCACTTGTGTTTTTGTGACGCAATTGTATTTTTGCGACGCATTTGCCTGTTTTCTTACTTTAACTTGCTTTGATGCTTTCATGCCCTAAGTTATTTTCCATGATGGTCACAGTTGTCCAAAAAGGTGCTAATGTGGTGTTCGTCTTTTTGCAGAGGCAGCTTGCCCCTATTTATATGAGAGAGAGCAGACCGAGGACCTTTCGGTTTGGCGATCATCTAGGCCCGCGAGAGCAGCGACGATTGATGAGACTCGGTCTATTCCATGTTGCGTTCATGCCCGCCATTCGGGCGAAAAGGGGTTTGCTGACGGCGCTGTGCGAGAGATGGCATTCCGAGACCTGTTCCTTTCACCTGCCGACAGGCGAGGCTACCATTACTTTGGAGGACATCTACCGTATTCTCCAGATTCTGATTCGAGGGGAGTGGATCGTGTACGATCCCCGTCATGGCGAGCAGACCTTCCGGGCGTACTACCAGGATCAAGGTGCCGGACTCAGCATTGAGGGTTACGAGATCCATTGGGATTTCCTGGCGAAGCATTACAGTCGCTTTGATGCATTCCTGGCGACTCTGATTGGTGGCATCTTGGTTCCTGACTGACGAGGACACGAATTTCTGATTGGTTGGGGGGATGTCATGGTCGGCATGCAACGAGATAGGAAAGTTTATGCATGGGGTTCCTGTTTGCTGGGGACACTTTATCATCAGCTGCATGACATTGTGTACAGGAAAGGAGAGAGTATCTCCTGTGGGACCACACTGATGATGATCTAGGCATGGGAGCATATTGCCATATTCCGCCCTCCTATCGACAGACCACAGCTAGCCGAGGGGATGCCTTATTCCTACTACTATGCTGGCGCATTACAGCAGACTCATGTGGGTGAGACAAGGTGGTGGCGGCATCGGATTGATACCATGGTGACCTTCATCTGGAGACCCTACAGGGATTGTGAGGCATGGGATGATGAGGACGATCATCTCAGTTTTTGCAGGCAGTATCGATACCTCATTGGCCGGACAGTACAGACATCACTGATTATTGAGATGTACCTGTCGTAGCATGTACTGAGACAGTTCAGAGAGCAGTAGGATGTACCCATGGGGATAGCAGAGTATGCCTGATCATCCAGAGAGTATGCATGGGGACCGGCCATCCCAGTGGCCTTCACGACACAGCAGATAGAAGGGCTAGTAGCCCAGGCCTGGGGTTGGAGAGGTGGAGCAGCAGATCCAGGTACCACACCAGCCTATGATCTATGGTGGTAGGCATGCCGACCCATGCCATTGACAGATCCTGATGGGCCAACACCAGTTGACAGGCGGTCAGTGATTCCACGAGTGCCACAAGCCAGACGAGGGGGCAGAGGCAGAGATGGGGGCAGAGGCAGAGGCAGGGGCAGGGATGGAGATGGAGGGAGGGGTGGTGATGGAGGGAGGGACGGAGGCAGGGGTGATGATGGAGGGTGAGGTGGAGATGGAGGCCGGGGTGATGATGGAGGTCGAGGTGGAGACGGAGGCCATGGTGATGATGGAGGTCGAGGTGGAGATGACGGTGGAGATGGCAGGAGGCGACGGCGGGACAGACAGGTACCAGGTTGCAGGGTGCGACAGCGCATGGTGAGGGTAGCATTAGATGCTATCCCCGAGGTTGGTGAGGAGGGGGAGATGGAGGAGCAGCCCAGACAGGAGAGAGAGAGGGTGAGAGGAGATAGGAGGGGGAGGCAGAGGGGGAGAGACAGGAGGAGGATGTCAGGGCACCAGAGGTGGATGTGGTAGGGGAGGAGGAGGCGAAGGGGGAGAGACATGAGGCGGAGGTGGCAGGAGAGGAGGAGGCGGGGGTGGCAAGAGAGGAGGATGATGATGATGACGAGGAGGATGAGGCCATAGGTGAGACAGAGAGACTCTTGAGATGGCAGATGGTGGAGGGTGAGGAGGAGATACCATCTTCAGAGTTGCCCCAGGATGCTACAACTAATCAGCGGGTGGCCGATCTACAACAGAGACTAGATGCCAGCCAGGCACAGGTGAGGTCCCTATAGTCGGCACTGGAGGTAGCCCGTGTAGAGTGGGATCAGGCGGTGATTCGCCAGCAGGATTCAGCGCGATGGTGCACAGAGTTTGCGGCCCTATGTACAGGACCCATAGGAGACATGGCTCGGGAGTTGGCCAGAGTGAGCGCGAGGCTAGGGCAGTATAGGACATTATATGAGCAAGCAGTGCCACTAGAGCGACAGGATCCTACCCTGTCTTGATCACAGACGAGGACAGGCAGTGGGCACAGGTCGGGTAGTGGCAGTGGTACCAGGAGCCACACCAGTGTCGGAGGGTCAACTTCCACAGGACACACATCAGGCCATAGGTCACATCACTCCCGCAGGCATACTCTGAGTCATCATTCAGGGCATAGTCAGGGTTCTATTGGTTTAGCACAGAGGTCGGTACAGGGTCAGCCACCAGTGACAGATCCTACCACTTCTCAGAGTCCAGTAGCGGTGACCTCACAGGTGTTCCCTACTGTCACGACGATGCCTTCATTCGCAGTTCCCTCATCTTCCCAGACACAAGCCATTACAGGACCATCCATTGCTTCAGAGCCAGTGACAGGGCCTCAGCTACCACCACATTCTTCACCCTGAGGGGATGATGAGAGCCTACCCTAGGGGCATATTTGTATTTGGACACACTATGCTTATTGTTGAGCCTGCGAGCTCCATTTTTGGGATATCCATTGACTCTATCTTGTGACATTGCATATTTTTTGAGATGATATTTATATGATGATGCAGTTTTGATGCAGCCTATATGTGTTATGTGATGTTCTATGCATTATGTGTGTATGATATATGATGCTTAATTTATGATGCCATTTATGTATTATGATGTCCATGTTGTGATTTTTGATGCCATGATGATGCAATATTCATATGCTTATGTTAATGATGTGCATGATGCATTTATGTAAAAGATGCAATGATGATGATTATGTTAATGCGATGTTTGTGATTATGTATATTATGTAATGCCATGTATGATGTTATTTAATGCCATGGATGATGTATGTATGGACCTAATGCAATGGATATATCATGTATGCACTTATGTTTTTTGAATGACATAGGATATCATCGCAGGATGGACGAGAGAAGATGGCGGGACTGATGAGAGAAGATGACTAGACCAAGGAGGAGAAGATATGAGACCTACGAGAAGATACAAATCCTTCAAAACTTTACTATAAGACTTTTAATATTCGTTGCTCTTTAATCATCATTGGGCAAACTGTTGTAATGGTCAACAAACACCAAGATATGACATAGATCTAGGTGTGCAAGGTCGTACCATTACCCCAGACAAAACAGTCACAGACAAGGATGAGTATGACTCATACTAGGAGCGTGCTTGCCCCAGTCTTGTTGTCATCATCAACCACAAGCAGAAAAAGACAATGACAGATCATGAAACGTCGTTGCTTCTCTAAATCCTGTTTCCAGGACATCCTTGAGAAGCTAGTGACATGATTGTCAAACTACAAAAATGAAGTCTCTATCATGATATGTCGTTGCTTTTCTAAATCCCAAGATCAGGATCTCGTTGAGAAGCTAGTAGTCATGCGTGTCAATTGTCATGCTACGTCGCTGCTTCTCTAAATCCTGCTTAGTGGGATCTCGCTGAAAAACTAATAACATGATAAAAGATGAAAAGACAATTGCCAAGTGTTTGTCAAGTGCATCTGGATATCCATTGTTCTGATGCCAAGGTGTCATGTCTGATGATGTCAAGATGTCCGAATGTTTAAAGTTTTGGTGACCTTGAAAATGTCGAGACTTGGTGGATTCAGGAAGGACACATCCTGAATGATGCCGAATGTCGGGAGGATTCGATCCCTAATGGTCGTAAGGGGTCCCTCAAAATAATGACAATGCCTAGGAAGGACACATCCTAAAGCATAAATGACAGAGTTGGTTCTTCAGAAGGACTCATCTAAAGAACGCTAATGTCAGGAAGAGTGATCCTTAGATGTCAAGAGGATCGCTCGAAACGCCGAATGACGATGACAACGCCTAGGAAGGACACATCCTAAGGTGTAAATAACAGAGGTTATCTTTCAGAAGGACTCATCTGAAGACTAACCAAAATTTGACAGTTTGACCGATTATAATGATTTGGTTTGCTTTGACTTGTGTTTGACTGAGGTTGACTTGTGTTTGATTATATGCCGATATTGCCTTGATGAGAGTATCATGTTAAATAAAAGATTGTTTGACTTTGTTCCAAGAGTTTTCCCATTTGAAAATTGATTGAAGATTTTTGACGTGTGTGCCAATGTAATGTCATGAACCCTAATGGACTGACCTAGTGCGGCCTCAGGGGCTCATCGATAGATGGCCTTGCCTACGTCATACACTTAGAGACCTCGTAGTTTGACACGACCAATGACTTTGTCTTGATGAGCAAAGATTGCGCCATGATTTATTTTGACAAACCTAATAGGACTGACCTAATGTCTTAGGGACTCAAGTATGAGTCTTGCCTACGTAGCAAATGCGCAGAGACAACGTAGTTCGGACAATGACATGGACTTATTGACTTGATTGACTTAGACCAGAGATGACAGTGCACTTGTGTGTCGTGCGCGGTCTAATGTTTTGTTTGGTTTTCTTTAGGGCGTTTTATGATTTTTAGGTCTTTTTTCAGGACATTTTATGATGTTTTTGTCTTTTTTCAGGACATTTTATGATGTTTTTGTCTTTTTTTTAGGACTTTTTTATGATGTTTTTGTCTTTTTTCAAGATGTTTTATGATGTTTTTGTCTTTTTTCAGGACGTTTTATGATGTTTTTGTCTTTTTTCAGGACTTTTTATGATGTTTTTGTCTTTTTTCAGGACTTTTTTACCACAGTTGCATGATAAACATTTTGCCCCCCAATCAGGTTTAAGACTTAGCCATTTGCAAGGGATACGGATAGGATGCTGTTGACTTGTCGGACCAATAGTCGTCAGGGCTTGATGTCAATCATTCATCCACTAGGACAGGTAGAGTAGGATATGATGGTGACTTGTGGAATAATGGTGAAGATAGCTTTCATCCTAAGCCAAGTTTAAACCAAGTGACAATAGATGGCAGAGCAATGATTGATTACGCATGGTGCCTGTTTGCCAAGTTTTCACCATGGTACTTGTCCAAAGCGCCTATTTGCCAGGTTTTCACTATTGGACGAATTATTTTTCTTTTTACTATTTTTGTGATGTTTTTATTTTTTTGGTGTCACCAAGACGCCTGTTTGCCAGGTTTTCATCAAGGTGACAGTTTTTTTCATTTTTCAATTTTTTTGTATTTTAGGGCCCTCCAGCTTTGTCCTCTGATGCTATGCGTAGAACTTTCGGAGGTGTAAACTGTTGATGGGCTCAGTCAATTGTTCCCCTCTGGAGTTGCCAGTTGATATGCTCCAGAACCAAAAGAAGATATGATGATATATGGACTTAGCCAGTTTGGTTCAAACTTTCCTGGCTTTTCTCTGCCTGCTTGGTTCTTAGGGTTTTGCATGAGAACCAGGTCGCCAATGTCGAACTTTCTGACCATGACCTTTTTATTGTAGCTGCGACAAAGGCGATTTTGATATGCCTGGAGGTGATTCAGTGAGTTTTGTCTTCTTTTTCATCCATCATTTCCAGCTCGTGCAAGCGTGATTGTCGGTATTCCTCTTCATTAGTTAGACCCTTCAAAGAGACCCGTAGTGAAGGAATTTCGACCTCAATGCGTAAGATGGCTTCTGCGCCAAAAACCAGGGCGAATGGGGTAGCTCCTGTAGGCGTTCGAATGCTAGTTCGGTAAGCCCATAGAGCAGGGTTAAGTTGTATGTGCCAATCGCGGCCAGCGTCATTACAGTCTTTTTAAGGATCTTGATAATGGTTTTATTCAACACCTCAGCTTGGTCGTTTCCTTAGGGGTAGTATGGGGATGAAAAGTGGTGTTGGATATGGAATCGCTCACATAACTCACGTACGTCTTGGTTTTTGAACGGATCCGTTGTCAGTGATGATGGACTGTGGGAGGCCGTATCGACAAATAATGTAATTGAGGATAAACTTTGATATTTGTTTGCCAGTAATGTATGTCAATGGAATGGCTTCGATCCACTTTGTGAAATACTCAGTGGCGGTGATAATGAATTTATGGCCGTTGGAGGAGGTTGGATGAATCTTACCCACGAGGTCGAGTCCCCATTGAGCGAAGGGCCACGGAGAAGTGATTGGCCGAAGTTCTTGTGCTAGAGCATGGACCAAATCACTATGGATCTGACACTTGCGACAGGTTCTGACATATTCTATTGCATCTTTTTCCATTGTTGGCCAATAATATCCAAGTCTTGTTAGTTTCTTAGCCAGAGTAGGACCGCTCGAATGAGATCCGCATATACCATCGTGCACTTCTCGTAAGGTCGTACATGCTTCATCGGTGTCAAGACATCTAAGGAGGGTATTGTCAAAACTACGGCGGTATAGGGTGTCACTGATAATGGCATACCTTGCAGATTTTCTAACGAAGGACTTTCTTTGGTTATTGGATAGGTCTGATGGAAGGGTGTGAGTCTTTAGATAGTCATAAATGTCTTGATACCAGGGAGAGTTGGGACCAACAAGTTTGCAAACCATTTCTGACTCTGGGATATCATATGCCGGTATCAACAGCTATTCTACTAGGAATTCAAATTGTGACACATTTTTAGGGATGTCCAAGAGAGAATTGATAGTAGCCATTGCGTCAGCTACTTTATTCTGTACCCTAGGGATTTGTTCAAAAGAAACTGATTGGAAGTATGTTAGGAAACTATCCACCATCCTCTTGTAAGGAAGCAACTTCTCATCCTTTGTTTCATAGTCACCATTCACTTGGTTGATTACTAGCTGGGAATCCCCGAATACAAGCAATGTCTGAATTTTCCATTTGATTGCCAACTTGAGACCTGTAACCAGTGCTTCATATTCGGCAATGTTGTTTGTGCAAGGGAAAGCAATTCGAATTGACTTAGGAATTGAATCCCCTTGTGGTGTGATGAATAAGATTCCAGCCCCTGAGCCATGACCAGTGTGGGACCCATCAAAATACAGCTTCCATGGTGTTGCTGGTTCCGTATGAAAGATGGACTCGTCACGAAAATCAGTTACCAACGGATGAGAGGCTTGCATTGGCACATCTGCCAGTTGATCTGCTATTACTTTCCCTTTTATTGCCTTGCATTCAACGTACTGTATGTCATACTCACTTAGGATCATGACCCATTTTGCCAATCGGCCTATTAGCGCTGCTCGACTTAATAGGTATTTCAATGGGTCAATTTTGGCAACTAGTTGTGTCTAATGATTGAGCATATAATGCCTTAGTTTTTGGGCTACAAAGACAACCGCGAGGCATGCACGTTCAATGTATGTGTAATTCAGCTCGTAACCGATCAGTGTGCGGCTGATGTAGTAGATTGCTCTTTCTTTCCCTTCATGATCATTTTGAGCCAGTAATGCCCCCAGTGCTGAACTAGTGGTCGAGATGTATAGAATTAATGGCTTTCCATGAATAGGGGACATGAGGACTGGTGTTGATAGCAGGTAATCTTTGATTTGCTGGAAGGCCTGTTGACATTTATCTGTCCATACGAAGGGGACACCTTTGCGTAACAGATACTGGAATGGGTGGCACTTATCTGCCAATTGAGCTATGAAGCGGCGAATAGATTGCACTCTGCCTTGCAGGGTTCTGAGTTCACTGATCCCTCTAGGGGGAGGCATGTCTATGATTGCTTTAACCTTTGTTGGATCGACCTGTATGCCTCTTCGGGAAACTATGTATGCCAATAGCTTACCTGACATGACCCCAAAAACACATTTCTTAGGGTTTAACCGAACCTTGTACTCTTCTAGCCTCTTAAAATTTTTGTCAAGTACCTTCAAATGATCTGTCCTTGTTGTTGATTTTTCCAATAAATCGTCTACATAATCTTCCATTATATTGTGCATCATATCATGGAAGATCGTGGTCATAGCCCTTTGGTATGTGGCACCTGCATTTTTGAGGCCGAAGGGCATGACGTTCCAACAGTATGTACCCCATGGGCAAGTAAATGTTGTTTTGTGTTGGTCCTCAGGAGCAATACGAATTTGATTGTAACCAGAGAAACCATCCATGAGGGATAGCATCTCGTGTCCTACAGTTAGATCGACTATGATGTCAATGTTGGGCAAAGGAAAGTCATCCTTTGGACATGCTTTGTTTAGGTCTGGAAATCTGTACATACCCGAATTAGTCCATTTGGCTTTGTCACCGGCACTAGGTTGGAAATCCATTCAGCATAATCTATAGACCTTATGAATCCGGCATCCAGTAATTTCTTTAACTCGGCCTTAACCAATAGAGCAACTTGTGGGTGCATTTTGTGCAACTTCTGCTTGACTGGTTTAGCATTGGATACTAGTGGCAGATGATGTAGAACCAGTTTGGGGTCCAATCCGGCATGTCATTAGGACCATGCAAAGTTTATTTTTCAGAAAGAATTTATGAAATTCTGGTTTCTCTTCATCTGTCAATGATGCCGCAAATAGGACCATCTTGGGGTCTTCTAGAGTGGAAATGTTATCCTCTATGGTGTCCTCAACAAGCATGGTCGATCTCTCCTGTTGCACGGGGAGAAAATCCAGTCCTCCATCTTTGGGCACCTCTGAGAGGTTTTCACCCACAGATACGTCCTTTGTTTTTACTATTTTACCGTCAAGAGATGCCTTTCGGTTTTCACCTAGAGACATTTCATTTTTTACTTTATTTTTACTTTTGCGACTAGAGGACTGAACCGTCTCACCGAAGTATGTCGTGCAGTCTAGATCAATAGAAAACCCTGATTTGTGATCCCCACTGGGTATGCCTTCGCGTAATCCCATGAATTCAGCAATGGCTTCATCATTTTGGAATGTGTCTAGAACTAGCAGTCCTTGTTGGTCCCAATCGACTAGTTCAGGGTAGATTAATGAAATGCCATCGTCAAGGCTAGTGAATTCGGGTGAGGATGCTGATAGCATACAGATGGATTTGTTGATGTTGTAGATGAGGTTATCATCGTCCAACTCGACATCAGACTCTATCCAGTATTCTCCTTCACTAGTGTCATATTCGTTGTCATAATAAGGGGTGAAGGTTTGAGAGCCCTGGTTATCAATGTCATCTGATACTTCAGATAGATTAGGCTGAGGGGGTTCAGATGGTGGTTGTTGCGTGTCATGCGACGTGGTAGTGGGATTTTGACTGTTTGGTGCTTGCTCAATTTTGAATGTTTTCCAAAATTGTTGTTCAGAGGTCAATTCCCCTGGTTCGACAAACAAATCCTCAAGACAACAGTCACTTAGGGATCGTTCGGAGCCAAATTCCCACTCGTGGGAGTCTGTTTCGGTTAGGTATTCCCTAGTAGTCTCAACACTTTCAGAAGCATGTACTTGCTCACTGGAAAGTCCAGCGGTACGTCGATCGTCATTGTCGAGTGAGCCAAACCCTAATCCAAGATACTTCAGAGTTTGGAAAGTTTCTATGGGTTCTCTTCGACCAGTTTTATTTTTTCCAAGGCCACTAGTACCATCGTAGCCTTTAGCCTTCATGATATTGTAACCCTTGCCATATTTCTGGACTGGTAGTGGAGATAGTGAGACTGTATCCTTGTAGATCCATCCTATGATGTCGGTAAGGTCTTCATCACTCATGTCTCCCCACTTGATGAAAACTGTATTTGGTGGAACTTTGAATGTTTCTTGCGGTTCCATTCTGAAACATGGTCGACCATATATCTTTGGAGGAGTGGGTATTGTAGTTATGTTGTATGTTGTATTCAGTTTGAACTCTTCGCAGCCAAGGTCCTGGATTTTATCAGTTGATTCGGTCTTAGGGTTGGTGGAGGGTTGTGATATGTCAGAAGACATGGATGGAGTGGATGTGGAAGATGACCCAAGCATGCAAGGGTCGATGTATTTGGACGAGGAGCTAGGTGCTTCCTGGTTAATAGGTACTTGGTTTTCAGAGATACCCCTTAAATTGGTACAATATTGGAAAGGGTCGGGGTCTCCGTATATGGTTACTTCTGTACCATTGAAAGGAAACTTGAGGCATTGGTGGTATGTTGATGGAACAACTTTTAAAGCGTGGATCCACGGACAGCCAAGTAAAATGTTATATGGTAGTTTCAAATCCAGGACCTGGCAAGTTGTGTCGACAATGAGTGGTCCCACTCTGATAGGGAGAGAGATAACACCTCGCAAAGAGCGTTCCTCATCATCATATGCTTTGATCACTATGCTTTTCATTGGGTCTATGCATGCATCAGAGAATCTGAGAGCCTTAACCAGTTTAAGGGAGCATATATTCAACCCTGCTCCGCCATCTATTAAAACCCATCTAACCTTGTGCTTGTGGACAAAAACTTCTATGTGTAACACATCATTGTGGTTGGTTTTAGATGATGAGTAATCCTGATCTGAGAAGGTAACATGGTGCGGCGTGGTGAGATATCCCACCATAGTTTCAAACTGATTGACATCAATGTCCTTCGGGACCGATGAATCTAAGAGAGTTTTATCCAGGATTTCTTTGTGTGTGGGAGAAATACGAAGCAGCTCAAGGATAGATATTTGCGCAGGAGTCTTTCCTAGTTGGTCAATGAGATTGAACTGACTTTTGGGTTTCCACTGTTGTGGGGTTGAGACAGGTTTTGGTTGTTTAGCAGATGAAGTTGGTTGTGATTGTTCAGCAGATGGGCTTGCTATAATGATCTTGGCTTGTCTAGGGGGAGGGGGACCAGCTATAGTGACCTTGCCACTTCGCGTAGTAGCATTGCACTGTGGTGCTCTCCTTATCGTAATGGTGTTGATGTACTCCTCGTCTGTTCTAACATTATTTATTATTGGTCCACCAGAGTAATCGTACTTAGCTCGGGTGAAGTTAGCCTGGTTTTGGGGACCTGAAGTGGAAGCATTATGGGGACCATGATCCTGTAGTGGATTCTTGTGGATAGTATGATATGAGTTGGAATTGAATTGCGATCCACCTACTTTGATGGTGCGATTTTCAATAAGGTCTTGGATTAAGTTTTTCAGTTGTTGACAGTTGGAGGTTGTATGCCCTTTGACTCGATGGTATTCGCAAATTGCGTTGTCATCCCACCATGCTGGTTTTAATTATCCTGGGTCATAAGGTTTTATTTCCGGAAGTGTGATGACCCCATGTTGGATGCATTTCTTGAGGACATCTACAATGGGTTCACCTAAATTGGTGTATGTTTGACCTCTAGGGAATTGTCTTAGTTGACGATATTGTCCTTGGCGGTTTTGATCATTTTGACTGTTTGAAGGAGCATTGGGGGGAGGTGTCAATGTCGTTGTTGGTCTATTTTGTTGTTGCACCCCTTTCAGAGCCAATACGGGACTTGCAGTCTTGGCATCAATGACACCATCATTTGTAACATGTTTATTCTTGACCCAGTATTTGTTTTTGTCAGTGGGTGGGTTGGTGTTTGTGTTTTTAGAACCATACCTCAGTTCTCCCTTTGCGATAAGGGCTTTCTCAATTTGGACCCCCTTTTCCACTAATTCTGTGAAGGTTGTGCAACAATGTATTTGCAATGCGAATTTGAGGGGCCCTAGAAGTGTTTGGACAAACATGTCAACCTTTTCTCTTTCAGGAATGTCAATGTGACATTGACTAGCGAGGCTTCTCCATTTTTGAAAGAATGGGATAAATGTCTCACCCGACTCTTCTTGTGTGAGATTGCATAAGCTAGTGATAGAGGTGTCCATGTCAATATTGTATGCGTAATTTTTTATGAACCTTCTTTTGAGCTCATCCCATGTCTGGATATCTTTTTGCGTTGAAAACCATTCAAGGGCTTGACCCGCCAAACTTTTGGAAAAAAGTCTCATCAAGCATGTGGGGTCGTAGGCAATATCCATACAGTTAGTTGCGAATTCGTGAAGATGTTCAATGGGATTTGTCTTGCCTTTATATTTAGTGAAGTTGGGTGACACATATCCTGGTGGAAATGCGGGCATACGTAAGTTTGTGTTGAATGGGTATACATCCAGATCATATGATATTTCGGATTTCCCGCCTGTGATGAACATGTTTTGTATTGTCTTCGCCATATCCCGCACTGTTGTTTTGAGTTCATCTATGGTAGGTTCATTTACATTTCCATACATTGGATTGCCTGGTACACCCTGTGTTCCAGCGTGAGTATAGGTGTATTGTGGCGGTACGGGTTGTTGTGGTACATATGACGTGTGTTGTTGGTATTGGAAGTTGTGATTAGGTGCATGTTGATGAGTGTGAACATTGGATGAATATGTTGGAATGTGTCCCCCAGCTATGCGTGTCGTTATTTGGGGGATGTTGTGACCATGAATGTTAGGATGTATTGACGATGTCATGGGTTGAGTTATTTGGCCACTTTGTGTGAATTGCTGATTTTGTACAAGGGGAACATTGGTATTTGTACCTTGGGAGGTAATGACATTTGACTATGTTGTCGTGTTAATGTGTTGTTGTTGGCCTTGTATAAAGATACGTCCTGTGGCTCCTCCCAAAGGATGTTGTGAATTACTACTGAACGATTTTGTTGAAGTTGTGTTCGTGGTAGTAGATGTAGTTGTCAAGGGGGGGTTGTGATGACTTGATGATGTCCCCGTGGTGTTTGTTGTTGCAATAACAGGAGGATTGGAACAATTTTCTGATGATGTCGAGGAGCCAAGAGTGGTTGTATTTAATTGGGGTAGTGTTGTGGATGTTGTGGATGATTGTGATCCCCCAATAGATGTAGCGTTTATTGTATTGGAGATGTTTGGGATGTGGGATGTGGTATGCAGTGTTGTGGTGTCAAAAGGGATGTTGCTTGTAGTATTTAGGATTTGACCACTGTGTGAGATGTTATGAACATTGTTGGCATTAGGGTCATGTAATGTGTTAATGTCAAATCCTGGTGGTAACTTAGCTCCTTCACTCAAGAGCATAGCTACGAATCTGTCTCTGTCGTGACGCGCTATTGTTTCAGCCAACTGATAGGCCTCTGGGTCTTGTGTCAATGCTTCTATGTGTTCTTGAAGTAGTTGACCATTTTCATCTCTTTGCATGTAGCGTTCGAATGAGTTGTTAGGTAAGGATTGTGTTGTCACTAGAGGTTGATTGTCTAGATTGGTAAAGGGATCATTCACGGTCCAGTTTGAGTCATGTGGAGGACTGTTGGGATCTTGCCTAAAGTTTTCCATTTGTCTTTTGTGCTTTTGAAGTCTGGTTTCGACCATAAATGAGATTGCTCAAAGGGAATGTCCACTAGATGCAAGTATGACACTAGGTGAAATCTAAGGTTCAAATTGACGACTAAAATGACCACTGTTTTTGGATTTTTGTGAATAAGGTATGCAATGTGGATGCAATGTAGAATGAGGCTATCTAAGCACTTCTAAGCTTGAACTTTGTTTTCGATTTGGACTGCTAAAAGACTTTGTTGTTAATGACAAGTTGACAAGATGACTAGTGAGTCTTCCTAACTAGACTTTTGAGTTGGAAGAAATCTCACAAAAGAGGACAATGACTAAAAGGATGTTTGATAACTTGGTCCAAAAGGGTTTAATTTTGAAAACAATGATTTTGCCAAGGGGTGCTTAAGATTTTCCTATTCCTAAATATGCAAGATATGAGCCTAGGGACAACGTAATGTTGAATGTATGATACTAAATGGGTGAGGTATGAAACCTAAGATGATCAATGCAAGCTAAGAGACAAAACTTTGAGCAATTTCAAATTGGGTTGCTGGCAGAATCTTTCTGATGACAGAGTTTGACAGATGGTTGACAGTTTGGAGGTCTCTGGTTTCGAGTGTGCAGTTTTAAAATTTTGACAGGCAAATGCATCGCAGTTTGGCAATTGCGTCACGGTTTAGCAACTGCGGTTCAATTTTTCACTTGTGCTTTTTGACTGTCAGATGCGACTCGGTTTATCATATGTGGCTTTCGGGTTAACAGATGCGTCGCGACACCTACAGATGCGTTGTTCTAAGTTTCAGATGCAGTTTATCAGAGCAGTTGCGTTACAGAATGTCAGTTGCGGTTCGACAGATATGACAGTTTTGTTTCAAAGTGATTTTCGTGGTATGTTGATGGAAGTTTTTGATCTGTTTGATGAATGTTTTGTTTGGACTGTGACAAAACCAGAATGCACTTGAAAAACACAACATTTTAAGGGATAACCAAACACACATGAGATAAGCACAATCCTAAAAAGGCCACTAGGCCTTGGGTTTGTATACTTGATATAGCCCACCAGTTATACCCCGGATTGGTGATGAACACCTTTCCTTCTCGAGAGCGGATAGCTTAGAATTTTGGTGGCATTGGCTCCCCTCCATGGCTCATTAACGTCATTCGAGCACACCAAATTCGGATTCATTGGGTAGTGACATCCCAAGAATTGCTATCTCTACTCAAGGGGATTGGTAGTGAGTAATCTTCGGGCATGATACTGTACCCTACACTATATCAAGCAACGGCCAATATAACGGTTGGACACTAAGACAAGAGGTGTTTAATTCAGGCATTCCGTTCATGGGGCATGATCCATGCGGCAAGAGTCCCCTTTCGGATCCATCTTGTCGGAACCACGCTCATGATTCTTGGGCTTTCCCCAAGAACCCACTTTTCTATACCAGCTGGAAGTCCCTCGGTGTCAGGGTGCTACCAGTCTGAGTCATCCTGGGGTGAGTACTTTTTCCCACCAGAACAGGCCCAAGTTCTAGAGTCAGTAACTGTTTCTCTTACACCCAAGATTGCACGAATGCGCAAGGGGAGAGGATACTCCGATATACCGAATCGTGAAGGGTAAAATAACAGAAAAGAATGGGTCTAGTTTTCTGATCACAAGGTTTTCACCAAGTGAGAGCATACTCACCTACCACTCCACAAGCACACTCAAGCATGAAAGACATGATTCTTTTTATAAGCACCAAATTCAAAGTTTGCTAATCTAGAAATAAACAAGCACACTGTTTGTTTTCTCCTTCTTTGACATACGAATCTGCAAACAATGAGTTAGTAGTCTTGTATGTAATGGTCTTGGACACACGAAAAATGATCGCCACACGCTACAAGAAATTATTAGTAACACAAAAGACCTAATCTGGTTAACATGCAGGAATAAAAAACATAGAAAAAGATACAAAACCAGAAAACTAGAAAACAGAAACCCGAAATTCGGCAATTAAGATCTCAAAACTGAAAGAAAAAGTTTACCAGACAAATGCGGCACGGTATTACCAGACAGATGCGGCGCGGTTTGGAAAATGCATCGTTCAGGGTCTCGAATGCGGCTCGAAAAGTCAGATGTGTCTTTGTAATTGGCAGTTGCGGCTTGTTAGAACAGTTGCATCGTTTTTGTAAGTAGATGTGTTGCGATGTTTGCGGCGATCCATACCAGTATCCTGCAAAACAATAGAAAACACCAAAAAAACCCTACCAAAATAGAAAGCCGCTACCAGAAAAGATTAGTGACAGAAAATCCAATCTTATTCAACATGCAGGAATAAAGACAGAATGCAGAAAAACATAAGATTAGACAACCAGAAATCCGAAAATAAAACCCTCAAAGTGGAAAAAAGTATTATACCAGACATATGTGGCGCGGATTGCAAATGCGGCTTTCGGGGTTTCGGATGCGGCTCAGGAAACACATATGCATCGTTCTATGCGTCAGTTACATTGTGACAGAGTGATTGCGGCTCTACTATTCTCGGGTGCGTCGTGAAGCATATGATGCGTCACACTGTTTTTAAAAAAGTTGCAGCAATCTGTACCTGTACCCTACAAAATGACATAAAACACCAAAAAACGTATGAAAAGCTGAAAAACGACGTCGGGTTCACCAATGTAATCAAGGGAAAATTCTAAAATAATGTTAGAGGGGTTAGCACAATAACAATAAAATTCCTATGAAAATAACAAAGTACAAAGGAAGTGATGTGAAGACAAAAGGGATAATGTTACCCTAAGTCTCCACCTTCCATGATTAACCTTTGTTACACCTCCTAGCTTGCAGTAAATAAAAATGCCCTCAGATTTATGTGAGCAACTATGACAAATGACTAAGCCCTATGCAAGTGTTGAAGGATTTGCAGAAAATAAAATGACCCTACAATGGACTAAAATGACTATGGCTGTGAATGACTATGACTGTAAAACTAATAGTAGCATAAATTGAAATCTAAACATGAGAGAGACCAAGAGTGCAAGAGGTCAATAGAGCCCGGAGAGCAAATGAGAACAAAATTGCCCTTTTATAAAAACTGCAATTTTGAATGTGCGGCCAAGATGAAAAGATGACAAGAACCCTAGGATCAATGATCAAGATTAAATGCTGCTATGCACATTAGGGTTAGGTCAAAATTAGGGCAATAGGTAAGAATGGAGGGTTGAGATTGAATTATAAAATAATTCAATCTAGGGCTGAAATTAAATGAGAAGTCAAAAGTCAAGAATTAATTTGGAAGATAAGACTGGCATGGACAAAGAGGCTGCTGGAGAAATTAAATAATGAAATTTATTTACTCCAGGTGACCAGTAAATAATTAAATAATAAAGATATTATTTAATTATGGAGGAATGTGACAAAAGAATTGTTTTGAATTAAATAATGTTTTAATTCAAACTCAAGAGAATTGGCTAAATTAAATAAATCAAATTTATTTAATTTTAATGAGAGAAAAAGCTAAATGAATAATTAAATAATTAAATTAAAATTATTTAATTATAGTGGAAAGTGGACAAAAATTAAATAAATAAGAATTTATTTAATTTTTAGAGGAAGGGGACTTAATTAGTGATGTAATTAAATAAATAAAATTTATTTAATTAATCAAGAAGACATAAATGACAAAGGGAAATTAAATAAATTATGAAATTTATTTAATTTAAAGGAAGACTTAGATAATTAATGATGTATTAGATAAATAAATAATATTTATTTATTTAATAATCAAGGAGGAACAAATGACATGAATTAATTAAATAATTATGAATTATTTAATCAATAGTCGAATGTGGACCAAGGACATAATTAAATAACTTAATTATGCTAGGACGAAAGTGGTAAAAATGAAGCTTGCAGGCCTAGGTCATTTTTAGGTGTCTACAAGTTCAAATAGAATCGCATGTCGGTGAGACACTAGGCCGTGTCTCCCTGATGCCACAATGTCCGACTGTAATTATCGGCAAGAGTCACTACCATCAACAAGAGTCATATTGAGTTCAAACCTGTCGCCTAGACTCACTCTATTGCTAAGACATCACATCGATATCCACTGCAAAACCATTGAAAAAACCATCGCTATCGCTAAGACTTCACACTGATGTTCAACTCATGTAGCTCTATTGGCAAGACCATCACTATTGGTGAGACATCATACTGAACACAAATCCATCTTGTGCAAATCTATCATCAAGAGTTTCGCTATTGCTAAGAATCTTATAGAACCTTTATGTTACACCGATGTTCATTGTGCAGAGCTGTTGACGAGACAAGTGTTATCGAAAAGAGCTTATACCGAATGCTAATTTGTCAGTGAAACCACACATTATCAGCAAGAGTTCTCACTGAAGTTGTATACCTGTCGGTGAGACTACGACCATTAGCAGGACATCATACCAAAGGTTCATTCCTCTCCCCGATGCCACTCGTCGCCAAGAGTCTCCCCAATGTTCACCAGGAATCAACCCATTGGAAAGAGGTCTGCCCAGATGGAAAGAGATAGGAATATCACAACTATAGACATGTCTTTCCGATGACTCCCGTCAATAAGAAAGAACCAAAGTCTCAACAACTTTGAACATTTGAACACAACTGCTTGTCGATAAGACATTCAAAAGGTCTCACCAATTTTTCTGCTTCAGGAGTTTCATGTCAGTAAGCTTGAGGCACATTTTTCAACAATCTCCCACTTGACAAAGATCTTATTGACACCTCAAGAGCATAACAAAACTACTGAAATTCATGGGCACTAAGGCCCATCGAATTGGCACACCACCTGAACTTGTCTGTGCTCACTGGCTTCATCAATGCATCTGCAACATTTTCTAGAGTATACACTTTTTCTAAAGACACCTTTCCATCTTCCACATATCTCATACAAAATGATATTGCACATCAATATGTTTCATCCTGGCATGGAAAGTAGGATTTTTCACGAAACAAATAGCACTTTGACTGTCACAGTAAACTTTAATTTTCCCTGCATCAAATCCAATGTTAGAAGACAAACATTTTAACCAGATTGCTTCTTTACAGGTGTGTGTTGCTACCATGTATGTTTCCTCTATAGTGGACAAAGTGACTACAGCCTTCTACTTACTCATCCAACTAACTGCACCACAATTCATCATGAAAATATATCCACTAGTGGATCTTTTATTGTCAATGTCCCCTGTCCAATCAGAATCCACATAGCCTCAAATGCTGAGAGTCTTCTATGATTTAACCAAATTTCCATGGTAACACAAAGAATATTATGAAGTTCCCTTTAGATATCTAAACACTCTTTTCACAGCATCCCAATGTGTCCTTCCAGGATTTTCCATAAAATGACTAAGTACTCCCACTGCTTGGGAAATGTCTGGCCTTGTACAAACCATTGCATACATTAAACTTCCAATTGCACTAGCATAAGGCACTCTTGTCATGTCCTCTATCTCAGTAGGATATTTTGGACAATTTTCAATAGATAGCTTCATTCCCTACAAAACTAGAACAACTAGTTGCTTGCAATCAGTCATACAAAATATCTCCAAGACAGTATTAATATACTTACTCTAACTGAGCCAAATTTTTCTACTCTTTTTGTCCCTGGTTATTTCCATTCCCAGAATATACCTAGTTGCACCAAGATCTTTCATTTCAAACGTTGAAAACAATTGAGATTTGAGATCAGAAATCGTTAACTTACTATTGCCTATGAACAACATATCATCAACATAGAGAGCAATAATAAGAACACGGTCATTTTCAGCTTTGTAGTACACACAATGATCAGATTTCAATCTTACAAATCCCAATGACAAAACAAAAGTGTCAAACTTCTCGTACCACATTCTAGGAGATTGTTTTAATCCATGCAGAGATTTTTTCAACTTGCAAACCAGATTTTATTTACCTTTTTCCACCAAGTGCTCAGGATGGGACATATAAATTTCTTCTTTAAGGTCACCATGAAGAAATGTTGTCTTCACATCGATCTGTTCAATCTCTAGGTCATACGCTGCTACAAGTGACAAAATAAATCTGATAGACGTCAGCTTATCTATAGGAGAAAAAATTTCTCCATAATCAATTCCCTCTACCTAGGAATATCCCTTTGCAACCAACCTTGCCTTATACTTTTCCACACTTCCATCCAGACCTATTTTCCTTTTAAATACCCATTTGCAGCCAACAAATTTTTTGCCTTCAGGAAAGGGCACCAAACTCCAAGTATCATTCTTTTCTAATGATTCCATTTCTTCATTCATGGCTTCTAACCAAGAGTTTGAATCAAACATTATAAATGCCTCTTTCACAGTCCTAGGCTCATTAGTGCTAGAAATTAAAGCATACACACAAGTAGAATCTATCAAATAAAACCCATACCTATTAGGTTGCTTTCTTTCACGAGTTGACCTCCTCATAGGGTGAGGCTGAGGTTGATCTTTTTCTTTAGAAATCTCATAACTACTTGAGCTCTCCTCAATTTAAGGTACATTTTGAATTTGAATTCCTCTATATCTTGTGTCGAAGGAATTTCAACTACATCCTTTTTATTTTCTGATTTTTTCTCTGACTATAGATCCAAAGTAGAAGGCTTTAGCTCATGAAAAATAACACTTCTGTTATATAGAACCTTCTCCATATCAGGATTCCAAAGCTTGTATCCTTTTATGCTAGCACTATAACCAATAAAAATGCATTTAACAACCCTGTTTTCCAATTTAGATCTTTTTTCATTCGACACATATGCATATGCCTCATAGCCAAAGACACGAATGTGTTTCAGAGAGGGCTTTTTTCCAGACCATGCTTCCAAAGGTGTTTTCTCAACAAGAGCGGAATTAGGAGAATGGTTTATTAAACAACATGTTGTTGCAACTTCCTCGGCCCAGAACTTCTCCTCCAAGCTAGTACTGCTTAGCATATTTCATGCTCTTTCCATCATTGTCTTGTTGAACCTTTCAACAACTCCATTTTGTTGCGGAGTGTAGGGTGTAGTTTTATGTCTTTTAATCCCATGATCTTTACATTACCTTTCAAACTCATCAGAACAAAATTCACCACCATTTTTCAGTCCTTAAACATTTTATTTTTCTTCCTGTCTAATTTTCCACAAGGTTTTTAAATTCCTTAAAATGACTGAACACTTTTGATTTACTTTTCAAAAAATAAACAAATTCCCTTCTTGAATAATCATCAATGAACGATACATAATATCTTGATTTAGACAAAGAAGGAACATTTACTAGACCAAAAACATCAAAATGTATATAATCAAGTAAACCAAAAGATTTGTGAGGACTAGAGTAGAATG
The DNA here is from genome assembly GCA_007258455.2 of Sequoia sempervirens. Classification (NCBI taxonomy): domain Eukaryota; kingdom Viridiplantae; phylum Streptophyta; class Pinopsida; order Cupressales; family Cupressaceae; genus Sequoia; species Sequoia sempervirens. The sequence goes on along the minus strand of VDFB02373365.1, from coordinate 100,389,452 downwards.
AAACACGATGTTGTTTACCATATATACAATGTTCACAAAACTTGAATTCGAGATTACAATCATCAAGCCCTTCTACTAGGTTTTTATTTTTCAAGGTTTTTAAACCTTTTTCTCCAATGTGGCCAAGCCTATGATGCTAGAGCATAGTCTTTTCTGCTGGAAGTTTAACTTCCATAGAGTTTACACTATCAGGAACATTTTCCTCCTTTTCTCCATGAGTATCCTTCTGTGACTTTACAAAGACACTATTGCATTGCACAACATGTGCATCTAGCTTATACAAGGTACCAATATGAGCACCCCTAGCTAGCACCATTGAGCCTTTACTCATCTTGCAACCATTTCCAGAGAACGTGATTTGTACTCCAATACTGTTCAACTTACTAACAAAAAGTAAATTTCAAGTCAGACCTGGTATATGCATTACATCATTGATTCCCTTCACTCTTCCATTAGGGAACTGAATTATGACTCTTCCACAGCCAACTATTTCTAGAGATGAATCACTTGCCAAATACACCCTTCCACCATCATATTTTTCATACTTAGTAAACCAGTCTCTATGAGATGTCATGTGGAATGATGCTTCAGAATCAATCAGCCAAACATCAACTGATGCCTCTGTAGCCAAGGCTGCAATGAAAGCGTCTGCATCACTCTGAGAAGAATCATTGTTGGAATAATACTTCTTCTTTTTCTCCTCTTTGCAATCCTTTCGGACATGACCAAGTTGCCACAATTCCAGCACTTCACCTTGGACTTCTTACTAGGAGACTTTGATCTCCCATCTAATTTTGATTTGGACTTCTTGTCCTTCTTCTTTCCTTTTTCTTTCGATCTGCCTATAATAGCAAGAGCCTCTTTCACCATCTCAGAGGATTTTCTTCTCATCTCTTTTGATAAAAAAGAAGCAAAAATATCTACCATCCTAAAAGAGGAAGTAGTACTCCCAATAGCCATCACCAAGTGATCCCAAGAATCTAGCAAAGAACACAACAATAGCATAAAACGATCTTCTTCATCAATCTTTTCACCCATAGATGCTAACTAAGCAATCAACATGTTGAAAGCATTCAAATGATCAGCAATAAACACCCCTTCCTACATTTTCAAAGAGTACAAATTCTTCCTCAAGAACAACTTATTCACCAAGGACTTGCCCTAATAAATAGCTCCCAGTCTTTTCCACAAAAAGGATGTTGTCTTTTCTTCATGAACATTTAGAAGAACAGAGTCTGCTAAACATAGCCTTATCAACCCCTTTGATTTTTGATCTGCAAGGTCCCAATCCTCTTGCTTCATGCTTGTAGTCTTTGTTCCAGACATAGCAAGCCAAAGATCATGATCAACCAACAGATCTTCCATTTTGAGTTTCCACAACTCAAAATTACTGCCATTGAATTTCTCAATTTCAATCTTTCTTTACGTGCTTTCCATCTTAATCTATAATTCAAATTACCAGACTTCTACAAGACTCCCACTAAACATAATTGACACAAAAAACCTAGTGAACCCACATGGATAGCACAATTGGCCAGGCTTTGATACCACTTGTAAGGAAAGCTTAGGTGCAGAACAAACTCTACTAACATCAAAAACTTAGGGAAGAATGCAGATATGACTTTAAATTTTCAATTACAATTCATTAAGACACACTTGAAAGGAATAATAGAACAAGGAAATGAACATACACAATTGGACACTAGATTTACATGGGAAAACCCTTACCAGAGAAAAACCCACCACACTAAGAAAAGCCTCTTTGTATTACAGTAAAGAAAAATTAAATACAGAGATCAACTTCACTTTCTAATGTCAATTTTTATAGCAGCAAATTTACTGATCAATCTTATACAGAATATCTTTCAGAAAACATACAATGAATTCACTCAGATCAATCCGTGTTCAATCAAGCAACACTTTGTTATCTCACACTTTTCATCGTCATCTACCATTTCTAGAGAGTAATCCATTCTCTCACAGTTTGTTCATTTCCATCACAGGAATAGTTGCAACAATCCAACTGCCAACGGTTCTCCTTCCAGTTTGCTCATTGGTTTAGAACACACCATGTAGGACAATCGTTCGGTCAAAGAATTTTAAATAGAATCACATGTCGGTGAGACACTAGGCCATGTCTCCCTGATGCCACAATGCCCGACTGTCGTTATTGGCAAGAGTCACTACCATCAGCAAGAGGCATATTGAGTTCAAACCTATCACCGAGACTCACTCTATCACTAAGACATCACATCGATATCCACTACAAAACCATCAGTAAAACCATCATTGTTGCTAATACTTCACACTGATGTTCAACTCATGTGGCTCTATTGACAAGACCATTGCTATTGGTGAGACATTATACCAAACATAAATCCATCTTATGTAGATCTATTGGCAAGATTTTCACTATCACTAAGAGTCTTATAGAACCTTTATGTTACACTGATGTTCATCGTGCAGAGCTATCGATGAGACAAGTGCTATCGGTAAGAGCTTATACTAAATGCTAATCTGTCGGTGAGGCCACACATTAGTGGTGAGAGTTCTCACCAAAGTTGCATACCCATTGGCGAGACTACGGCCATCAAAAGGAGATCATACCAAAGGTTCATGCCTCTCCCCAATGCCACTCATCACCAAGAGTCTCCTTGATGTTCACCAGGAATCAACCCATCAACAAGAGGTTTTCCTGGATAGAAAGAGATAGGAATATCATAGTGATATACATGTCTTGTCGATGACTCTCATCGACAAGACAGTACCAAAGTCTCAGCAACTTTGAACATTTGAACACAGCTACTAGTCGGTAAGACATTCAGAAGGTCTCACCAATTTTTCTCTTTTTGGAGTTTCATGTCAATAAGATTGAGGCACATTTTCCAACATATACCATCAATTCTCAACCCTCATCTATCTATGTCCCTTCATCTTCTCTCCTTATCTCTATCTCACTTCTCCCCACATCTCTCCCTCCCTCCATCCCTCCCTCTCTTCCCTAATCCCTCAACCCTACACACTCAACCCTTAAACCCTTAAACACTCAACCCTAAACCCTCAACCCTCAATCCTCAACCCTTAAATCCTAAACCCTCAAACCCTCTACCCTCTACCCTCAACCCAATACCCTCTACCCTCAACCCTAATTCCTCAACCCTTAAACCCTTAAACCCAATTAAACTCTCTACCCTAATCCCTCAACCCTTAAACCATCAACCCTCTATCTTCAACCCTCGACCCTTAAACCCTAAACCATCAACCCCAATACCCTCTACCCTATATGTTGGACCCTCAATTCTAATCCATCAACCCTATACCCTCAACCTTAAACTCTCAACGCTCAACCCTTAAACCCTCTACCCTCAACCCTTAATCCATCAACCCTCAACCCTTAAACCCTAAACCCTCAGCCCTTATACTCTCTACCCTATACATTGGAATCTCAAACCTAATCCTTCAACCATATAGCCTCAAACCTATACCATAAACCCTCCACCCTAAACCCTAAACCCTCAACCCTAAGCCCTTAAACCCTAAACCCTTAAACCTTCTACCCTCTACCCTCAACCCAATACCCTCTACCCTCAACCATATACCCTCAACCCAATACCCTAAACATCAATCCTATATGTCATCAACCCTATACCCTCAATTATCAACCCTCTACCCTATACATTGGATCCTCAAACCTCATATATCTCTATCACTCCCTCCTCTTCTCTCCTCTCTTCTCACTTCTCCCTCCATCTCTCCCTCCATCCTTCCCTCCCTCCCTCTCTACCCTAATACCTCGACCCTTAAACCATCTACCCTCAACCCTATACCCCCAACCCTTAAAACCTTAAACCCAAGTAAACTCTCTACCCTAATCCCTTAACCCTCAACCATTAATCCTGCAACCCTTAAACCCTCAACCCTCTACCATGTACCCTCAACCCTCTACCCTCTACTCTCTACCCTCTACCCTATACATTAAACCATCAACCCTCAATTCTCAACCCTCAACCCTTAATCCCTCAACCCTAGGTAGGTAGGGACACATAGGTGAGATACATAGTGATGAAGGGAGATGTAGGTAAACAAAGGGGGAAGGGAGATAAATATAGGTAGAGAGGGAAGGAGACATAGAGAGAGTAGAGATAGAGAGAAGTAGAGAGGGGAGGGAGGGATTGGTAGGGAGGAGATAGAGGTGAGTGTGTGTGTGTGTGTGTGATAGAGAGAGAAAGAGAGAGGAGATATAGAGTAGAGAGGGAAAGAGGTAGGAAAGAGACATAGTTGAGATATAAAGTGATGGATGGAGATGTGGGTAAAGAGAGGGAGATGGGAAATAAAGATAAATAGAGAGGGAAGAATATGTAGAGAAAGATGATAGATAGAGAGAATTAGAGAGTGGAGAGATGGAGGGCGAGGAAGGGGGAGAGAAAGATAGTAGAGAGGGAAGGGGGAGAGATGGAGAGTAGAGAGGGAAGGAGAGAGTAAGATAAAAAGAGGGGGAGGGAGTGAGAGGTAGAGAGAGTGGTAGGTAGTGGAGAGAGATGTAGGTAGAGAGGGAAGGAGAGAGTGAGGGATAGGATGAAGAGATGGAAGGAGGGAGAGTGAGATGGAGAGAGTGGTGAGATAGAGAGTAGAGAGGTAAGGAGAAAATGAGAAATAGAGATAAAGAGAGAGAGATGGAGGTTGGAGGGAGGGAGAGGTAGAAAGGGATAAGTGAGACATAGAGAGGGGAGGGAAAGTGGGATAGAGAGAGAATGGTGATTGGGAAGGAGGGAAAGTGGGAGAGAGAGAATGGTGATTTAGAGAGGAGGGGGTGAGAGGTACGAATATAGATAATGGTGAGATAGAGAGGAGAGAGTGAGAGAGACAGAGAGGGATGGAGAGACAGAGAGAGAGAGGTAGGTAGAGGAAAGGAGAGGAGAGATAGAGAGTAGAGAGGGAAAGAGGTAGGGAATGAGACATAGGTGAGATGGAGAGGGATGGAGAGAGAGAGTGGTGGAGGGATAGGTAGGTATAGAGAGGGAAAGAGAGAGGAAATATAGAGTAGAGAAGGGAGGGAGATAGAGGTGTGTGTGTGTGAGTGAGAGAGAGAGAATGGTGAGATAGAGAAAAGGATCAATTGAGAGAGAAAGAGGGGTGAGGCAAGGAGGGACAATAGTGAGAGAGATTGGGAGGAGAGACAAAAATAAGGGGAGGGAGGGTGAGGTTGAGAAAGGGAGGAAGAGGAGAGATAGAGTGAAGTAGGGAGGGAAGGAGGGAGGGAGGGAGTGTTAGCGAGGGAGGTAGAGGTTTGTTTGTGAGAGAGAGATAGATAGATTGGTGAGAGGGATGGAGAGAGAATTATGAGATAGAGAGGAGAGAGTTAGAGAGAATGATGGGGAAGAGAGGGATAGAGAGTGAGAGATGCGCAGGTAGAGGGAGGGAGAGGAGAGATAGAGAGTAGAGAGTGAAAGAGGTACGAAAGGATACATAGGTGAGGTACAAAGTGATGGAGGGAGAGGTAGGTAAAGAGAGAGAGGGGGGAGATAAATATAATTACAAAGGGAAGGAGATGTAGAGATAGAGAAGAGATATAGAGAAGTAGAGAGAGGAGGGAGAGAGGTAGATGTAGGGAGGAGATAGAGGGGTGTGTGAGAGAGAGGGGGGAGAGAGGGATGAAGGGAGAGAGAGAGAGGGATTGGAGAGATAGAGAGTAGAGAGAAGGAGAGAGTGAGAGAGAAAGATGATACAACTTGCTGAATACTAAAATTTGATGTCCTGATTACTGAAATTTGAATTGTTGATTACTAAAATTTGACTAATTTTGAAATTTTTAAGATCTTCCAAAAACTAGAATTTGCATTATAACTCCTAGAGATCTGAAACCACTCTCAAACATCCTGAAACTATATACATGAAATATAACTTAAAGTATAAGAAATTAAATGTCCACATGTAAATGTCAACTTATACTTAAATTTTTGTTTTTTGTATATAGTTTCCCTGGCAGAGAAAGAGAAAATGAAAGAGTTTATAAAAATGCATTCCAAAAGTCATTGCAAAATGAAAGAGTTCACAAGTTCATTCATTGGAAAATTCAAGCCATTTTGAGAGAGAAAATGAAAGAGCTTAGAAAAATGCATTCCAAAATTCATTGCAAAAAGAAAGAGTTCACAAGTTCATTCATTACAAAATTCAAGCCATTTGGAGAGCACAATATGACCTATTACAGGTTTTTTTTGGAATTTGATACCAAAATTGCGTCACAGATCCATGCACTTACCATAAGGTAAACTAATTTTATAATATATTGAAAGAAAATATGTATATATATTCTTTACTAATTGTTTATATAGATTTATATGTTGTTGAGAGCAAGACATGGTGTTGGAAACCTTAATGACTAGATCATGTGATTTCATTGGCTTTCTTGCATCTACTCAGAGCAATAATTTGGAATATCAAAGCGAAATCATTATTGTCCTTTTGGACATAGGTAATTTTTTTAGAATAAGACAATTTTATTTTATAATAGTCTTCTATACATAACTTCATAGTTTTATTTGGTTAAGATGCTTAACAATGGATTTTGTAGTGGGCACTTAAACATTAGAAGCAAATAAAATAATGTATTTTACTCTAGAAGATTGATCATTTCCCCTACAAATATGAACATGTATTCAATAGTAGAGTATCTTTTATCCAAGTCACCATCCATGTCAAAATTGACATAACCTTGCAGTTGTGTATCTTTACCTTTGAACCTCAAAACATGATGTGAAATTCCCTTGAGGTATCTCATAATCTACGGTATTGCTTGCCAATAAGTCTTACTTGGATTACTCATGTACTTGTTGACTACTCCCACTACATGAGCAATGTTTGGTCTTGGGCATGCCATCACATACCTAAGTCTCTTAATTGCAAAGGAGTAAGGCACTCATTTCCTATAATTTTTTTCTTCTTATATTTTAGGACACATCTCAAATGATAACCAAAAATGATCAACAAGAGGTGTGCTTATAGCCTTAGCACCCTTCATGCTAAACTTTTCCAAAACCTTATCAATGTACTTTTTTTATGAAAATTTGATATCTCTTTGCTACCTATCTTTGATTATTTTCATGCCAAGGATTTTTTTGTAGCTCACAAATCCTTCATAAAAAACTTGTTAGCCAATTTTAGTTTTAGATTGGTAAAAGCATTTGTACTAATGTCGGTCGCTAACATGCCATCTTGATGTATAATACTAGTAATACAAACTCACCATTTTCTAACATTTTGTAATTGACACATGGATCAAATTCACACCTAGTGAAGTGTTGGTTAGCCATTAAGGAATCAAACTTGAGGTACCATTGTCATGGTGCTCGTTTCAACCCATACAAACTTCTCTTCAATCTATAAACTAATTTTCATGCACTTATTTTTTAAGCCTTCTGATTGTTGCATATAAAATTCTTCTTCTAAGTCCCCATGAAAAATGTTGTCTTCACATCAAGTCAATCTGACTCAAGTTTATAGATAAAGACTCAAAAATACTTGAATTATTGCACATATGTTTGGCATTGGTTCTCATTGATGTCAACACTTGGGGAGATTGCTGCACATATGTTTGAGCTTTTAGTCATCATTAATGTACACTCAATTTGTGTTATCTTTGATGTATTATGTTGTGCGAATGGTAATGTTGTTGATGTCTATGGTTGGATGTCATTCCTTGTTTGATGATAATTAAAGTAGTTTTGAGTATGGTCACGGTCAATAGAAATGATATCACGATGATATATTAAGATGATGACTAGAAGCATTAACATGAGGATTAGAAGCAATGTTGAAGTTGGAAATACGATGTTGATGATCTCTAGTATGTTGTATGCTCTCTCTCGTTGTTCTCTAGGAAGTATGTGTTGCTGAAAGGATGTTTTGGTCTCCACAAATTGATGAAGCGTATCTTCTACATGAATTTTCTTTGAAGACTATTTGGGAGAATGCTCTGCATTGCTCCACCTTTGAATATTTAGTTTTGTAGTTTGGGATTTAGTGTTTTTGTTCTATGGATGTTGCACTCCTATATTTTTAGGTAACCTATGTTGTCAAGGAGGTTTTTGGTAATTGCAAAAGGTTGGTAGTTTTGTTACTTGTTAGGACTGGTCCAAAAAATGCTTCATACTTCTCCACATTAATGTCTTTTCTCCTATGACTTGGTGAATGTGCTCTCAGTGTTCGTGTAGTGTATCAATTTAGTTTTCATGTAATTAAGTGTTTAGCAAGATGGTTTGTTAATGTTCTATCTCATGGTTATATATTATGTTCTTTTGGGATGAAGTGTTCTATTTATGTTTATTTTTTGGTGGTTTTTTGTGGCACAATAGTATTAAATAAGCATCTAGAAGTGTTTTTGGATGTTCATGGAACATCTCTTTGTGATTTTCACATTAGTGGTTAATATTTTTGGTAACATATATTATTTTGAGTTACTTTTCTAGGTAATTTGTGAATTTCTAGATGTTAAGGCTTGTTTTCTTGCTTGCAGTATGTGCTTAGGGGTTTGTTCCATCTTCTAAGGTTGTGTTAAGATTTATCTAGGTCTTTACCTATCTTGTTGAGAACTACATTGAGTAAATTCAGTTGTAAGTATGTTTTTAGGCCTACTAGTTATGTGCTACAAAATTTGTCTATGTGTTTCCTTGTTGTTGACTTGGCTAGTTGTGTGCTAGCCTATGTTTTGTTTGGGATCACATTAGAAGTTGTAATAAGATTTTTTTTTTCCTCTCTATCCTTTGGATAAGATCACATTATGTTTTTTTTTAGCTAACTTGTTGAGGTTATTGTTTATCTTTTGTTTTGGTCGACCTAATTGATGTTTTGTGAACTTACAGAGGATATAAATGAAAGAAAAAATAAGTTGCAAGATGAGAGTGTGTGTGGTGATGTGAAAGTATGGAAAAATGGAGTGAGTTATGGAAAAGAGAGATTAGATGAGCTTTAACACCTCAGTTAGTAGATTATATTGTTGACATATGTTGTAATTCAAATTTTCATGTATCTTACTATTAGATAGTGAGTCTCTTCAGCAATTCCTTGTAATTTTTATCTTGCCCTGGGGTTGTGTACCTCATTACTTTAACTTCTTTGTATCTTTCCCTAAGGTTGTGTGTCTTAGCCTACAAGTCCTTTAGGGAGAAATGTGTTTCCTTAGGCAGTGAGCCTTAAAACAAATTATAATTCTATAAGTAGTGAGCTTCCTATATTGTGAGATTTATCACTGTGGTTTTTCCCTCTTTGGGTTTTCCATGTAAATATGGTGTTTTCCTATGCACACATGTTCATAGTTTTATCTTTCACTGCTGCTGATTTGATTGAGTATTGTTGATCTATTTATAATTTCTTGATCTTGTTAAAATTCTACATTTTGATACTGCTAAATGGTTTAATAGCTGAAGGGTTTAAAGTTTTTGTAAATATTGATTCACCCTCCCTCTTAGTATTTGTGTGTGTTCAACATGAATGGTATTCATTTTCACAATGGGTGAAAAAATTCACTATTAAAATCAACCCCCTTCTCCTTGTCATACCCTTTGACCACTAATTTGGACATGTACCATTTCTTGCCACCATCTTCTTCCTTCAATTTGTAAACCAACCCATTTTTAAGGCTCTTTGATTTGGTGCAAGAAGGACCAAGTCCCATGTGTGATTTTCCATCAATGAAGATATTTTTTCTCTCATGGAATCCATCCAAATTTTACAATCAAAGGCATTACACACTTCTTCAAAAGTCGCAAGTTTATCTTTATCAAATACTAACAAATGTTGAACAAAATCATCATGCTTTGGGAGTCTTGGGCTCCTTGGTTGATCTTCTCAACTAATGAAATGATTATTGTGTAATTCCTCCTTAAACACCATATTCAAAAGCACAATTTTGATGAACCTACTCTTCATTCTTATGGTTTTGTGGTAGAGCTAACTATGTTATAAAGAAATAACATCAGGCTATAAATCTTTTGAAAGGTTGGGTGGAAAATTTTGCATTGTGCTTTGATAATTATCCTATGCCAACCTTTCATGACAAAAATTCCTAATATTAAACTTTCTTGAGTGAAAAATGGGTTTGATTGTTGCAGATATGAATTTGAATTTGAAGTTAAATGCAAGTTCGGACTTGAATAGAGAAATTGAAGATTGTGATTCATCAAAGGTTGATGTAAACTATGAGATGGGTGATCCCACAATAATGGGTTACAATTTTTGGCCAAACTTGACATTAAAATCAAGATTTTTCACTAGACATTCACGTTCTTACACCTATAGTAGATAAACCATTAAGGTTTTGAAGGTGAATCAAACTATTTATTTGTTAGATATTTTGTGTAGATTCTAATTATATTTTAAAAAAAAATTAAAAAATAAATTGTGAATCATTTTATGTAATTTTTAATAACTTATATTTTCTACTAATCAACATTTTTAAAAAGTGATGTTTACTTCGGCCCACATAACTTTTTTTATAGATAGGATACAATTCTAATTTTTAAAATACAATTTTTTCACACCAATATCTAGGGGATAGATATTTTTTCATAATTTTGTTTCATATTTTTTTTAATTAATTTTTCAAGTCGGCGTAATTATAATTTGAACAGAGGTGTACTTCAGCACACATAACTTTTTTTGTATTCATTTGAATTAACTTATTCTTTTTTTGTTGGAATAAGGACATCAATACCTAGTGGACATGTATTTTTAAAAAAAAAAATTCTCTATTTTTCTATTTTTTTCGTATGTGTGAAATAAATAACTTGATGTTTATTGAAAATACTACATTCACAAGAAATAAAAAAATAAATATAATAATCAAATTAAACATATTTAAAATTATACCTTTTTGGGAAGCTTATAATAAGGGTTGTAGGCTTACAAAAAATAAATTTTAAATGAATTCATTTGATCACCCAAAAGGTAAATAAAGTTGTTTTTTATTAGCATTTTGAGAGGTGTAGAGGAGACTCGATTATAGGTATGGTTTAAATCTAACAAGGTTCTATCCAAGGGGGTTTGATCTAAGGGGGTTTGATCAATCCCTCTTTAATTAAAATAATTTAAATGGGACCTTTAAAGTCATAAATCATTGTATTTTCTAAAAATATGTGATTTCAGGCAAAAATCAGGATGTCCCAAAAAGTGTAACCCATTATTGTGGCAGCACCCAGATGGGGTGGTTGATGTAATACCTACACACTTTTAAAGAAAATGAGCTGCAAATTATTATTCATCGGTAGATTTATGGTGTTAGATGGTTGGAAGTTTGAAGTATGGGACGATAAAAATGGGATTATAACCTACACCAAGTTTAGTAATTAATCTAAATGTGAGTTGGGCATCATAACTCTATCTGAAATTGGCCGCTCATGTGTATGTTGTGGCATACAAGAATATAGCTCCTATGAGTGGTGAGCTTGCTACAAATAAATTTTGTGCTAACGGTTTAACACATCACTCCCACTTGAGATTTCTTCTATATGAATAAAATCCTTTATTAATTTCCCTTGTTCTAGTAGACCCAAAATTATTCTCACTGAAAATTACCTCCTGACTATAAGTGACCTATTTGGTGATGGGATTCCACAACCAATAACCATATGTCACCTCTTTGTATCCAATAAAGATATACCTTTTAGACTTCATTTCTATCTTCATTCATTTTTTTGATGGGATATGAATAAAGGCCTCACAACCAAACACCTGGAAGTGTGTTGGCATATGGATTCTAGTGTTGTCATTGATGGAAACCTTAGTCATTATTCTGGTCTGTAGATCAGGATTTGTTCATACCGACAGACAGAGTAAAGAACAAAGTATTATCAAAAGTGAGAATGAAGAATAGGGTATCCCATTAGTATGTCGATTTGTATGCTTCACCGGATCATCATTTTGAGTTGTGGATCTTGAGGAAGATTGTTAAGCATCTATGTTATCTTATTGTTATGTTTGGTGATGTCGCATTAATCGATGTATGAGTTAGGAGATCCGATAGGATGATTTTCTGTTTATTAACTCTTGGTGGTTGACTTAATGAATATGGCATGCTGTAGATGGTTAAGGAAAAATTGTTTAAAGTATTTTTGTGTTGGAAATTTTGTTTTTGGGTCCTAGCTATGGTTTGGCCAACTTATGTGGATGCTCATTAAAGATTACTCATGATCTGAGCTAACATTTCAAAGATATTTTCTATTCTATTGAAGTCGACATATAGCAATTGAATTATTGGTAGCAGATATAAATATGAGGTCAGAAAATTCATTTTATATGTATGGTAAACATGGTTGTGAGGTAGTTGTGCATATGTAGGTGTGTGAATGAGTATGGATGCAAGGTGGTAGTATTAGAAAAGAAGTTGAGAGATTTTTCAAATGATCAAAAGAGGATTTTGGGAAGTGAAGTAAAGCAGAGCATAGCGAAGTGCGGAATCAAACAAAAGGTTCAAAATCTAATATATGAGCTTCACCAAAACTGAAACTAAGAATTTGTAGATGCTACTTTCTCAGTTCAACTCTTTGTTGTAATCCAAAAATTTTGTAAGGTAGTGAGCTCTAGGAAATGTGCCTGAATGCATGTGCATTCCCCTTTTTCTTCATACTTTTAACAAAGTATAAATTGTGGATTAACCTCCACCATGGTTTTTCCCCTAACACGGTTTCCACATAAAAATCTTGGTGTTATGGTGTTTTTATTGTTTCCTTCATGTGCTTGCATCTTTACTTTTGTTTAAATGTTGTAAATGGTTTAAAATCTAGATTATAATTTAAAAATTGTTGAACACTAATTCACGCCCCCCTCTTAGTGTTCCTTGAGTCCAACAATTAGTATCAAATCAAGGTTCCTCTACAAAAGTTTAATAAATTGAGGTGGATTTTGGAATGCATTGGAATTTGGTGGTCTTGAACAAAAAATTTTGGTGGAACTTGATGATCTTGATCAGTCTAAAGAAAAAGTCTTGGAATTAAAAGAAAATTTGGAGGATGCTGAAAAATTCATTCAATCATTGAAGGATAAAATCAATGAGTCAAGAGAAAAGAGGAATGAACTATGTGATTAGCTGAAGCATAAAGAAAGTAAAAGCTTGGAAGATGTTCACCTAAATCAAACCCTAAAATAAATAATTGAAGAATGTGAAAAGCTTGCTAGAAAAAATGCTACTCTAAAGCTTGAGATTGAATCTTGGAAATGAAGCTAACTAAGGAGATTGAAGAAAGGAAGAAGAATGAGGAGAATCTGTCATGTTCCTTAAAAGAAAAATATGAAGAATGCAATAGAGTTAATAGTGGATTCATTCAGCTAGAGATTGAACTACAACAATCCAGAAATAATGGACAAGAGCTTGAAAGAAAGATATTTATTCTCAGAAATGAGCTCACTACTACAAATGAATAGAAGGAGAAGTTTAGGATCAATTATGCTAAGCTTGATGAGATGATTAAAGGATATAAGAATGGAAATGACAAGCGAGGTCTTGGATATGAGAAGGGAGAAAGCTTTGGATCTGAACATAAGGATTCCACACAAAGAAATCAGATGGACAAAGGCAGAAGATATCTAGTAAGACAACCCAATGTTCAAAAGTTCAATGGTCACTGCTTTTCTTGTAATAAATTTTCTCATATGGATTTTTAGTGTAGAAGTAGAATAAACTCAAGCAATCCATCATTTCCCAGTCAGTGCTTTAGTTGCAATAAGTTTGGTCACAAGTCAATTGAATGTAGAAGTATGTCTGTCAATGTAAGGAAAGTTAAATGCTACACCTGTGGAAGATTTGTGCATATTGATAATCAATACATATCAAGAGAAGATCAATGGAATGAATGGTCTAGACAAGGAAATCATGTGTTACAATTGTAACAAATTTGGTCACATTGCAAGATTTTGTAGGAATAGAAACATTGATAGAAGAGGTTTGGTATACAAAGGCAAAATTTTGTAGAAAGATGATAAAGGAAAAGGGAAAGTGACTGTGGAAGAAATAAGAGATTAGATGAAGAAAACATGGGTAAGGAAGAGTGAATTTGATGAAGGTAATAATCCCACGCCGAAAGAAGGTTTCAGTAATTCCTTCAAAAATTGATCTCAGGTCATTGGTCTAGGGGGAGTTTTTCAAAAAAATCCTTTGTCCCCCTATCGGTAGTTGGTACCAGAATGTAGGAAATTGTTAGTAGTTGTGCAAATAGTTTAAAAATGTATCAGTGATTACTTGTGCATAAACTTGAGAAGTAGAAGGTTCATAGATGAATTCTTCTTTTGTTGTCTGAGAAAATAGAGTATCTAGAACACCTAGGGTAAAACATTTAATGCAGTAAAAAGGTTAGGTGTGTGAGTTATAAAAGGGTATTTGGAACCCTCATTTGTCACCATGCATTGAATAAGAATAGAAGGAGAGCCTCTGTAGTAGAATTTCTAAGAAGTTGAGTAAATTCGGTGGTGAATTCATCAGGTATTTCAGTTGCTTGTAGAATTTTCACTTAATTTGGTGCCTAGTAGAAACTTGTTCGATATAGAAAGGAAAATGAAGAAAAAAAAAGGAATGGTGAATTTGGATGAATATAGCAATAAGAAGATTAGGGATGTGAAAAATATGTTGTTGGCTGATGAATTGAAATGGCTTGAAGGTGTGAAACACAAAAGTTTGGAAATTTGGAGTGAATTTCCCTATTTTGGTAATGTGAAAGTCGTTAGGTTTATCTTGACTAGATTGAATGATGACACTCTTACTCTGGATAAACCTTATCTCATTTTGAAAGAGGTGATTAAGAATCTAACTAGATTATGCAATGTTGGGGATATATTGAAAAAGAAGTTGATTCAGAACAAGGAAGTTGAAACCCTAACCAAAGTAATAAGAGATCAAAGGGATTTGATAATTTCAACAATCAAAGATCTAATAACTAGGTACATTGCACATGTAATCTCATACAAAATCTTTTTTAGAAATAAGGAAGGCACAACTTTAGCAGGTGTAGTTTACATCTCTCATAAGATGATAATGGAGGATCAAGAATTTGACCTGTGTGGATTGCTAAAAGACCAATAGATGGAAAATGTGCAACTATAAAAGGAGGCAGATTACCCCTTTAGGTTTGGTACCTTGGTCATATGTCTTGTGATGTACTTTCTGAATTTCTTGTCACAAATCGATAATGTTGTATGGAAGGGGAATGAACCAGTTTGTAAACAGATTTTTGAACATTCTAATACTTCAAAAAATTATGAGCAAGAGTCTACAAATTTCTTTAAATAATTTCTAGGGAAGTTTGGAGCAATTAGCATTTCCATTCCGATAAGACCACTTGAATTTGGATCCTCTTCTGGTGAGATGGAGAAGAAGAAGAAAAGAGCTCAAGAGATTGTTGATTACACTCCTTCAACACACAAGACTCCAAGAATTGAAGGAAAAGGAAAAGAACAAGTGATTGTGGACATACCAGATGAAGAATCTGATGAGTACACTCCAAGGGATGAACCGGAATCAATTGAACCAGATGTGATAATGGCAGAAGGAAGTGAAGAAGAAGGTTTTTTATCCAAAGTAAAGATACTACAACTTATTCAGGAGAATGATGGGATGCAAAAAATTGCTAACATATGGTCTGATAGACCCTTATATGAGCAGGACCTGATTGAGAGCACACTAAGTACTTATTTTGTGCACAATAATATTGAATTGGAGAGTTTGCAAAATGTGTTTCCTAAAGAGTTGATTGAATGCATTAAGGAAGCCATGGTCCTTCAGTCCCAGGATAGGAAAGAGGGTGAAATAATTTTACATATGAAGGAGCAATTTAGGCTATCTCTTACCAAACTAAAAAGGAAAATGAATGTGTTGAGACAATTCATAAATAAAACAAGCAACATCTACAACTATTATCTCTACTAGCCTCATGTAGTTGGGAAATACAACGATAAGATGGAGTAGATTGAATTTGAGCTGAACAAGGTTGGTCGAGATTATAACATGTTTCAAGATCAGGATGGTGTAGTCAAGAAAAGAATTCAAGATTTTCAATATGAGCATACAAAAGTTTAATTCACCAGAAACAACCTTGTGGAAACTTGTTGGAAAGTGAAGGACTTAACCAAATGTAGATTGGTGTAGTTAATTGAGGTTCTGAGGAGAGCAAAAAAAATAGAAGAGGCAATCACAATTCCAAAATCTCTCATCTGGATTATCAACTAGACATCTGAGAACAACAACTTGATCTTAATCATTGGAATTTTAGTAGAAGCTTGGAGGAAATTTCTTCTGAAAATGAAAGATAAGTTCAAGATAATTTTCTTACTCAAAGTAGCAGTTACATTTCTTCAAATTTTGATCCAATTTTTGAATTAGCAAGAGGGGAAATCCAAAATATGTTTTTCATTGATGTCAAAGGAGGAGAGAGAGTAGTGAAAAATTCCTTATCATTCTAAGGGGGAGTTAGAGTTGTGTTTTGAAATTTTGAACTTTGGCAGCATAATCATATTGGTTCCGACACTTAGTCTTTTTTCACTAAGTGTTTCCATCAATGCCAAAGGGGGAGATTGTTGGCATATGGCTTCTAGTGTTGTCATTGATGGCAAATTAAGTCATTATTCTAGTATGTAGATCAGGATTTGTTCATACTAGTAGGCAGAGTAAAGAACAGAGTATTACGAGAAGTGAGAATGAAGAATAGGGTATCCCATTAGTATGTCAATCTGTATGCCTCACCGGATCATCATTTTGAATTGTGGATCTCGAGAAAGATTTTTAAGCATCTATGTTATCCTATTGTTAAGTTTTGTGATGTCATATTAATTAGTGTACGAGTTAGGAGATCCGATAGGATGATTTTTTGTTTATTAACTCTTAGTGGTCGACTTAATGAATATGGCATGTTGCAGATGGTTAAGGACAAATTGTTTAAAGTATTTTTGTGTTGGAAACATTCTTTTTGGGTCCTAGCTATGGTTTGGCCAACTTATGTGGGCGCACATTAAAGATTACTCATGATCTGACCTGACATTTGAAAGATATTTTATATTCTATTGAAGATGACATATAGCAATTGAATTCTTGGTAGTGGATATAAATATGAGGTCAGACAATTCATTTTGTATGTATGGTAAGCATGGTTGTGAGGTAGTTGTGCATATGTAGGTGTGTGAATGAGTATGGATGTGAGGTGGTAGTATTAGAAAACTAGTTGAGTTATTTTCCAAATGAGCATAAAAGGATTTTGAGAAGTGAAGTAAAGCAGAGCAAAGCAAAGTGTAGAATCAGACAGAAGGTTCAAAATCTAATATATGAGCTTCATCAAAATTGAAACCAGGAATTTGTATATGCTACTTTCTCAGTTCAACTATTTTTTGTAATCCAAACATTTTGTAAGGAAGTGAGCCCTCCTAATTTTGAGCAGTGAGCTCTAGGCAGTGTGCATGAATGCATGTGCATTCCCCTTTTTCTTCTTACTTTTAATAGATTATAAATTGTGGATTAACATCTGTAACTGAGGATTTCTTTTAAGGTTTAGATTAGATCAATCAAATCAATGTAAAAGACAAAAACCCAAAGACCTATCGAGTACAAAGGAATTTAAACAATAAAAAGTTATACCTGTAAATCGAGTTCTCCATGATTACCTCCATAGTACCTTCTTACTTGATAGTTGACATGTTGCCCTCAGATTCATTGTGCGAGCAATCTGCAAATGTCTAAGTCCCACACCAAGCTTTGAAGGATTTGATAAATGCCTAAAGCCTATGCCTAAGTGCCTATGATTGACAATGTCTAAACATACTAAGATTTGATCAAATAAAAAATGATAAATGCTATGGAAAGCCTAAGAGTGCAAGTGAAAAATTGTATAAAGTGAATGTGTGTAATGTGTGTAATTGAAAAGTGAGAGGAAAATGGCATTTTATAGAAAATGTCATTTTGAATGGATGGGTGAGATTAATTCATGACTAAGACCTAAAAAGAGAGGTCTAGATTAAATCTGAGAATCCCTAATTAGGGTTAGGACAAATTCATTAATCGAACTGTCAAAATAATATTTCAGATAATTAGATCGACGATGGAGAATAAATGAGATAAATTAACTAGAAAATAAAGATTTTTGAAAATCAAGAAGATAAAGAGTGCCTGATTTATGAGATTCAAAAAATCAAGAAGATAAGAGTTGGACTAAAGATCAGATTTGGAAAATCAAGAATCTGCCCGATTACTTTATTTTTGGAAGATTATTTACTATTTTGAATTAAATTTATTCAAAATAATGATTTTGTGAGACAATAAATAATCTTCTTCAGATTATTTACCAAAATGGACTAATAGTTAAGAAAGTGATGACATTTTAAATAATTTCATTTATTTAAAATGAGAAGAATATTAATTTTGACAATTATATAATTAAATATAATTATTTAATTTAGCAAAGAAGATTAATTAATTAAATTAATTAATCAATTCATTTAATTATGATAGTTAGTGACATATTAAATAAATAAATAAAACTTATTTATTTAATAATCAGGAAAAAAAATATGACAAAGGGCAATTAAATAAGTTAAGAAATTTATTTAATTAAGGGAAGACTTAGACAATTAATGACATTTAATAAATAAATAAATTTTATTTATTTAATAATCGTGAAGAATACAAAGACATGAATTAATTAAACAGTTATGAATTATTTAATCAATAATCGAATGTGGACCAATGACAATTAAATGTCATAATTATGCTAGGATGAAAGTGGTAAAAATGAAGCTTGCAGGCTTAGGTCATTTTTAGGTGTCTACATTTTGCCCTTCTTTGTCATAATGTCGCTTGTCGCATTGTGACAAAGAAAATAAGTTAAAAATATGCCCCAGTAAAGGTATAGAGTATCATTGCCCCCTCGGAAAATTTTTCAAATTTTGGGTCGGCGACAGAAAAATTTGTAAAGGGTCCCGATAAATCAATTCGATGACTAGAAAAACAATGGCGCAGTCGGTTTTGCATTCTAAAATGTTTAAAGCAGGTAACAAGGAATTCAAAGTTGGTCAAATGAGCCTCCAATAATAACCTCATTTGAGAAATGTCATTTTGACTTTATAAATAGGTTGACAAAGGGGTAAAAGTCAATTCATTTCTACTATTTACTTTTTAAATTTTGAGAGCCTAGAGCGAAAAGGTGCGTAGCAAGGATGGTGATTCCAGTGACAGAGCATTGCGATGAGATCGTTCAGACATTCAGACGGCCAGAGGGCTCAGAGCCTGTGGTATGTACCCTTGTCTTGCTTTGTATTTTTTTTGTTTTGCGTGCCAAATTTAAGTTTCTACAGAAAGTAACAACTACGCCACGACGCAATTGTGTTCGCGTAAGCCGCAATTGTCTACGCGTCGCGACGCGAATGTCTAGCTAATCATAGGGTGGACAAGGCGTTGCGACACATTTGATAAAAACTACGATGCAATTGCCTAACCGAATCACATATGAGTATTGGAATGCCGTAATTGTTATTTTGTGTCACAATTGCACATTTTAATGACACATTCACCATATTGTGTTGCAATTGCTAAAATTCATGATGCAATTGCCATAATGCGATGCATTTGGGAAATCGATCGATGCAACTCTCATGTTGTGATGCATTTGAGGACTTTTGAGATGCATTCAAATATATTCAACGCAACTGCTACAACGCGACGCATTTGATGTTTTCTTTTATTAAGACCGATTGTGGTACTTGTGAAACCGTTAATGCTTTTGATGATACTGATAGTTGTCTAGAAAGTACTAATATGTTGTTTGCCTTTTTGTAGAGGCAGCTTGCCCCTATCTATACGCAAGAGAGTAGACTGACCACATTTCAATTTGCTGACCAGTTGAGCCCACGAGAGTAGCGCCGATTAATGCGACTAGGGTTGTTCTACATTGCCTATGTGCCTGCCATTCAGAAGAATAGAGGATTGTTGACTGTGCTATGTGAGCATTGGCATTCAAAGACTTGCTCGTTCCACCTTCTGACAGGTGAGGCTACCATTACTCTAGAGGACGTCTACCAGATTCTTCGAGTGTCGATCTGAGGGGAGCGGATCATCTATGATCCTCAGCATGGCGAGTAGACCTTTTGAGCTTACTACCATGATCAGGGTGCAGGACTAGGCATCCAGGGTTATGAGATCAGGTGGGAGTTCATGGCAGAGCACTATGGTCACTTTGATGCATTCCTTGCGACTTTGATTGGGGGGATCCTAATTCTTGATCTTCGAGGACACAGATTTCCTATTGGCTGGGGAGATGTCCTAGTTGGCGTGAGCCAAGACAGGACCATTTATGCTTGGGGTCCTTGCTTACTGGGGACACTCTACCATCAGCTACATGATATTTCCTATAGGAGAGGAGAGAGCATCTCGTGTGGGACTATGTTGATGATGATATGGGCCTAGGATCACATATCCATATTTCGTCCATCGATTAACAAACTATAGTTGGCCGATGGTATGTCTTATGCTTTTTACTATGCTAGTGCCTTATAGTAGACCCGGATGGGTGAGATAGGTTGGTGGTGGCATCAGATTGACAAGATGATGTCCTATATCTGGAGGCCGTATCGAGACCGTGGACAGTAGGATGATGAGGCAGAGGTGGGGATGATGGTAGAGATGGCCAGAGGTGATAGCGGGATGGGCAAAGATAGGTCTGAAGGGTGCACCCACGAGTGGTGAGGGTAGCATTAGATGCTATCCACAAGGTTGGAGAGGAGGGGGAGAGAGAGGAGCAGCCCCAATAGGAGGGAGAGGATGATGAGGCCTCAGATGACGGATGGTGGAGAGAGAGGAGGATATACCCTCTAGTTCAGTGTTGCTTTAGGATGCCATGACAAATCAAAGGGTGGCTGACCTAAAGTGGAGATTAGATGAGAGCATGGCATAGGTCAGGGCACTGCAGGGAGAGCTAGAGGTGGCTTGGGTAGAGCAAGATCAGGCAGTGATCTGCTAGTAGGATTCAGCTCAGTGGTGCACACAGTTCACAACATTATTTACAATGCCTGTAGGGGACATGGCTCGCAAGTTGGCCAGAGTGAGCATGAGATTGGGGCAGTATCATACATTGTACAAGTAGGAAGTGCCACCAGAGTGACATGATCCTACTTTGTCTCAGTCACAATCAAGGATAGGCAGTGGCCACAGATCAGGCAGTGCCAGTGGCAGTAGGAGTCACACCAGCATCAGAGGATCTACATCAACAAGGCACACATCAGTGCACAGGTCACATCACTCACACCGACATACCCTGAGTCACCATTTAGGTCACAGCCATGGGTCAACTGGTTCAGTGCAGAGGTCGGTACAGGTATAGCCACCAGTGATCGATCCATCTACTTCTTAGAGTCTGGCTACATTGACATCACAGGTATCTATTGCCATAGAGATGATGCCTTCCTTCACAGTTCCACTAGTGGCACAGGCAGAGGTTGTGACAGGTCCACCTGTCAATTCAGTCCCAGTTTCAAAGTTGCAGCCGCCACATTCTTCACCACAATGGGATGATGAGAGTCTAGCCTAGGGGAATTTTGTTATTATGACACACTATGTATAGATTATTGAGCCTGCGAGCTCTATTTTTGGGATATCCCATGAATTTATTTTGTGACTTTGTACATTTTTGAGATGATACTATATGATGATGCAGTTTTGATGCGGCCTACATGTGTTATGTGATGCTCTTTGATTTAATGTATTATGATATGTATGATGTATGATGTTGATTTTTGATGTAGAATGTATGTCCTATGATGCGTATTTATGATTTTGATGCCATGATGATGCAATGTTTACTTGTGTGAGATGATAATGATAATGATGTTCATAATGTATTTAGTAAATGGATGTCATGTTGTTGATTATGTTAATGCACTTGTTTGTGATTATGTATATGATTTAATGCTATGGATGATGTATTCATGGACCTAATGCACTGTTTATATGATCATGTATGCACTTATGTTTTTGGATGTCACAGGATATCATCGTGAGATGAATGAGAGAAGACGACAAGACTGATGAGAGAAGATGACCATATCAAAGAAGAGAAGATGACCAGACCAAAGAAGAGAAGATGACCAAATCAATGAAAATGCATGTTAATTCCTAGACCAAATCCTTCAAAGCTTTTTTGTAGGACCTTAATATTTATTGCTCTTAATCATCATTGGGTAGAATGTTGTAATGGCCAACAAACACCATGATATGACATAGATCAAGGGTGTGAAAGGTCGTACCATTACATAACACAAGCAGTCACAGACGAGAATGATCATGACTCATACTAAGAGCGTGATTGCCCCAGTCATTTTGTCATAATCAACCTCAAGTAGAAAAAGATAAGGACAAATCATGAAATGTCGTTGCTTCTCTAAATCTTGTTTCTAGGACATCCTTGAGAAACTAGTGGCATGATTGTCAAAATACAAAAATAGAGCCCTTACCATGATATGTCATTGTTTTTCTAAATCCCAAAATCAGGACCTCGCTGAGAAACTAGTAGTCATGCGTGTCAATCGTCATGATACATTGTTGCTTCTCTAAATCCTGCTTAGGGGGATCTCGCTAAAAAAATAATATCATGATAAAAACTAAAAGAAAATTGTCAGGTGTTTGCCAAGTGCATCTAGATATCCATTGTTCTGATGTCAAGATGTCAGGTTTAATGATGATGAGATGCCTGAGTATTAAATCTTTGATGTTGCTCGAACAACAAATGTCCAAATTTGCCAAATTCAGGAAGGACACATCCTAAATAATATGAATGCCAAGAGAATTGATCTCCAAATGCCATGTGATGGTGATGATGATGATGCCTAGGAAGGACACATCTTGAGGCATAGATGACAAACTTGGTTCTTTAGAAAGACATATCTAAAGAAATTTGATTTTAAGAGGAGCGATCCTTAGATGCCAAGAGGATCCCGCGAAATGTTGAATGACACTGACGATGCCTAGGAAGGATACATCCTAAGGCATGAATGACCGAGGCTATCCTTCAGAAGGACACATTTGAAGATTAACCTAAAGTTGACAGTTTGACAGGTTATCATGATTTGACCTGCTTTGACCGAGTTTGACTTGTGTTTCACTATATGCCAATATTGTCATGATGATATGATTGACCTATTGATGAGATTGTCATATTGAAATAACTGATTGTCATGATTTGTTCTTAGGAGTTTACCCATTTGGGAGTGATTCACTTTGTCTCAAAGATAATTTGATGTGTGTGCCCGTGTAGTGTCATGAACCCTAATGGACTGACCTAGTGCGGCCTTGGGGGCTCATCGACAGATGGCCTTGCCTACGTCATACACTCAGAGACCTCGTAGTTCGACACGACTAATGACTTTGTCCAAAGGACAGAAGTTTGAATCATGATTTTATTTTGACAAACCTAAATGGATTGACCTACTATCTCGAGGACTCAAATGTGAGTCTTGCCTACGTAGCAAATATGTAGAGACAACGTAGTTTGGACAAATGACAAAGACTAATTGATATGACTGACTTTGATAAGAGATGACAATGTGTTTGCGTTCTTCGAGCAGTCTAATGTTTTTTTTGTGGTTTTCTTCAAGATGTTTTATGATTTTTAGGTCTTTTTTTGGACATTTTATGATGTTTTTGGTCTTTTTTCAGGGCCTTTTGCAATGTTTTTGGTCTTTTTTCAGGACTTTTTGTGATGTTTTTGGTCTTTTTTTAGGAATTTTTGCCAATTGCTTAGATCATGTGTGACATCCACTGCAGTTTCATGGTAAAAATTTTGCCCCTAGTCAGGTCCAAGACTTAGCCATTTTTAAGGAACATGGATGGGATGTTGCTGATTTACTAGATGGACAGTCGTCAAGACTTGATGTCAATCATTTATCCACTATGATAGGTAGGGTAGAATGTGGTGGTGATTTGCATAATAATGGCAATAATACCTTTCATCCTAGGCCAAGGTAGACAAAGTGACAGTAGATGGTAGAGCAATGATTGACTACACATGGCACTTGTTTGCTAGGTTTTCTCCATGGTACTTGTCCAAAGCGCCCATTTGCCAAGTTTTCACTATTGAATGAATCATTTTTTTCTTTACTATTTTTCTTGACTTTTATTTTTATTTTTTTGGTGTCACCAAGATGCCTATTTGCCAGGTTTTCATCAAGGCAACAATTTTTTATCATTTTTCAATTTTTTGTATTTTGCGATTTTTCAACTCAATCCTCTGATGCTATGTGTAGAACCTTGGAGATGTAAACTATTGATGGGATCTGTCAGTTGTTCTCCATCTGGTGTGGCTAGTTGATAAGCTCCAAAACTGAAAGAAAATATGATAATGTAGGGACCTAGCCAGTTTGGTTCAAACTTTCCTGACTTTTCTCTGTCGGCTTGGTTCTTGGGGTTCTACATGAGAACTAGGTCGCCAATGTCAAACTATCTGACCATAACCTTCTTATTGTAGCTACTACAAAGACGGTTCTGATATGCTTGGAGATGGTTTAGTGAATTTTTCCTTCTTTCTTCCAGCATTTACAGCTCGTGCAAGCGTGATTGTTGATACTCCTCTTCATTAGTTAGACCCTTTAGGGAGACTCGTAACGAAGGAATTTCAACCTCAATGGGTAAGATGGATTCAGTGCCAAAGACTAGGGCAAATGGAGTGGCTCTTATAGGTGTACGAATGCTAGTTTGGTAAGCCCACAGAGTAGGGTTGAGTTGTATGTGCCAGTCACGGCCAACGTCATTGATAGTCTTTTTGAGAATTTTGACAATGGTTTTATTGGATGCCTCAGCTTGACTGTTTCCTTGTGGGTAGTAGGGAGATGAAAAATGGTGTTGAATGTGAAATCTCTCACATAACTCCCAAACATCTTGGTTTTTAAATGGACATCTACTGTCAATGGGATGGATTCAATCCACTTTGTAAAATACTCAGTGGTGGTGATAATGAATTTTTGGTTGTTGGATGAGGTTGGATGAATTTTACCCACGAGGTAGAGTCCCCATTGAGCGAAGGGCCAAGGAGAAGTGATTGGTCAAAGTTCCTGTGCTGGAGCATGGATCAAATCACTATGAATCTGACATTTGTGACAAGTCCTCACATATTCAATTGTTGGCCAATAATACCCAAGTCTCGTTACTTTCTTAGCTAGAGTAGGACCACTCAAATGAGATCCACATATACTGTTGTGCACTTTGCGTAAGGTCGTACGCGCTTCATTGGTGTCAAGACATCTAAGGAGGGTGTCGTGAAAACTATGATAGTAAAGGGTGTCACTGATGATGGCATAATTTGTAGATTTTCAGATGAAGGACTTCCTTTGGTTATTGGACAGGTTTAGTGGAAGGGTTTGAGATTTTAGGTAGTCATAAATGTCCTGATACTAGGGAGAGTTGGGACCAACAAGTTCACAAACCATTTCTAATTCTGGGATATCATATGCCAGCATTAAAAGCTATTCTATTAAGAACTCAAATTGTGACACATTTTGAGGGATGTCCAAGAGAGAACCAATAGTAGCCATTGCATCAGCTACCTTATTCTGTGTCCTGGGAATTTGTTCAAAAGAAATCAATTAGAAGTATGTCAAGAAACTATCCACCATCCTCTTGTAGGGAAGCAACTTCCCATCCTTTGTTTCATAGTCATCATTCACTTGGTTGATAATGAGCTGGGAATCCCTGAATACAAGCAACGTTTGAATTTTCCATTTAATTTCCATTTTGAGACATGTGACTAGTGCTTCATATTCAACAATGTTATTTGTACAAGGGAAAGCGATTCAGAATGCCTTAGGAATTTAATCCCCCTGTGGTGTGATGAACAAGATTCCAGTGCTTGAGCCATGACTAGTATGAGACCCATCAAAATATAGCTTCCATGTTACCACCGGTTCCACATGAAAAATGGACTCATTGGGAAAATCAATTACTAGTGGATGAGTGACTTGAATCGGTGCATCTGCCAGTTGATCTACTATTACCTGTCATTTTATTTCCTTACACATGACATATTGTATGTCATACTCACTTAGTATCATGACCCATTTTGCCAACCGGCCTGTTAATGCCACCTGACTTAAGAGATATTTCAGTGGATCAATCTTGGTGACCAGTTGTGTCTGGTAACTGAGCATATAGTGTCTTATTTTTTGGGATGCAAAATCAATAGCAAGGCATGCACGTTCAATGTTTGTATAATTCAACTCATACCCTATCAGTGTGCGGCTGATGTAATAGATGGCTCGTTCTTTTTCTTCATAATCATTCTATGCCAGTAATGCCCCAAGTGCTAAACTAGTATTTGAGATGTATAGTATCAATGGCTTTCCATGAATTGGAGGCATGAGGATTGGTGTTGACAGTAGGTAATATTTGATTTTCTAAAAGGCTTCTTGACATTTATCTGTCCATACAAAGGGGATACCCTTGCGCAACAGATAGTGGAATGGGTGACACTTATCTGCCAATTGGGCTATGAAACACTGAATAGATTGTACTCTGCCTTGTAGAGTTCTGAGTTCACTGATTCCTTTGGGTGGGGGCATGTCTATGATGGCTTTGACCTTTGCTGGATCAACCTCTATGCCTCTTCGGGAAACTATGTATCCCAATAGTTTTCCTGATATGACCTCGAAAACACACTTCTTAGGAATTATCGCAACTTTGTACTCTTCAAGTCTCTTGAAAATTATGTCAAGTACCTTTAGATGATCTTTCCTAGTTACTGATTTGGCCAATAGGTCAGCTACATAATCTTCCATTATTTTTTACATCATGTCATGGAATATTGTGGTCGTACCCCTTTGTTATGTGGCACCTTCATTTTTGAGACCGAATGGCATGACATTCCAACAATATGTACTCCATGGGCAAGTAAATGTTGTTTTGTGCTAGTCTTCAGGAGCAATGCGAATCTGATTATAGCCGAAGAAACCATCCATGAGGGATAGCATCTCATATCCTATGGTGAGGTCAACTATGATGTCAATGTTTGGCAAAGGAAAGTCATCCTTTGGGCATGCTTTACTTAGGTCTCAAAAGTTTGTACATACGTGGATCAGCCCATTTGGCTTTGTCACCAACACTAGGTTAGAAATCCATTCAGCATAATCAATAGACCGTATGAATCTGGCATCTAGTAATTTATTTAACTCAGCCTTGACCAATAGAGCAACCTGAGGGTGCATTTTGCGCAACTTCTGCGTGACTGGTTTAGCATTAGGTAATAGTTAGAGATGGTGCAAAACTAGCTCTGGGTCCAATCCTGGCATGTCAGCATAGGACCATGCAAAGTTGATTTTTTTGTTCTGCAAAGAATTTATGAAATTTTGATCTCTCGTCTTCAGTTAATGATGCAGCAAAGAGGACCATCTTGGGATCTTCTGTAGTTGATATTTTATCCTCTATTGTGTCTTTGATAAGCATAGCCAATTTCTCCTGTTGCACAGGGAGAAAGTCTAGTCCTCCATCTTTGGGCACCTCAGAGAGGTTTTCACTCGCAAATACATCCTTTATCATTACTATTTTATTGTCAAGAGGTTCCTTTCAGTTTTCACCTAGAGACGTTTCATTTTTTGTTTTATTCTTATTTTTACTTTTGCAAC
Source organism: Sequoia sempervirens (assembly GCA_007258455.2). NCBI lineage: Eukaryota > Viridiplantae > Streptophyta > Pinopsida > Cupressales > Cupressaceae > Sequoia > Sequoia sempervirens. Next base: position 100,361,831 of record VDFB02373365.1, on the reverse strand, counting down.
TAGAGGACAGGGCAGTCTCACCAAAGTATGTTGTGCAGTCTAAATCAATGGCGAATCTTGATTTGTGGTCCCCACTAGGTATGCCTTCTCGTAATCCCATAAACTTAGCAATTTCCTCATCATTCTAAAATGTGTCCAAGGCTAGCGGTCCTTGTTGGTCCCAATTGACTAGCTCAGGGTAAACTAAGGTAATGCCATCGTCAATGTTGGTGAATTGAGGTGAGGATGCAGACAACATGCAAACGTATTCAGTGATGTTGTAGATGAGATTATCATCATCCAACTCGACATCGGACTCTATCCAATATTCTCCTTCACTAGTGTCATATTCATTGTCAAAATAAGGGGTGAAGGTTTTAGAGCCCTAATTGTCAATGTCATCTGATACTTCAAATGGATTCGACTGAAGGGGTTCAAATGATGGGTGTTGTACGTCATGGGAAGTGGTAATGGGACTTTGACTATTTGGTGCCTATTCAATTTTGAATGTTTTCCAAAACCATTGTTTAGAGGTCAATTCCCCTGGGTCGACAAACAAATCATCAAGACAACAGTCACTTAGGGATTGTTCTGAGCCAAATTCCCACTCTTGGGAGTCAGTTTTGGTGAGGGTTTCCTTAGTGGTCTTGACACTTTTTGAAGCATGTACTTGCTCACTCGAAATTCCAATGATACATCGATCATCATTGTCAGGTGATCCAAACCATAATCCAAGATACTTCAGAATTTGAAAGGTTTCTATGGGTTCCCTTCGGCCAATTTTATTTCTTCCTAGGCCACTAGCACCATCGTAGCCTTTAGCCTTCATTATGTCATAACCCTTGCCATACTTTTGAACTAGTAATGGGGGTAGTATGACCGTATCCTTATAGATCCATCCTGTAATGTCAGCAAGGTCTTCATTACTCATGTCTCCCCACTTGATAAAAACCATTTTTGGTGGAACTTTGAAAGTTTCCCTAGGTTCCATTCTAAAACATGGCTGACCATATATCTTTGGAGACTTGGGTATTGTTGTTATCTTGTATGTTGTATTTAGTTTGAATCTCTGCAACCTAGGTCTTGGATTTTGACAGTGGATCCAGTCTTAGGGTTTGACAGAGGTGGTGGTGTGGTGGAAGATGTGGATGGAGTGGATGCAGAAATTGATCTGAGTGTGGATGGATCAATGTATTTGGATGACAAGGAGCTAGGTGCTTCCCGATTAATAGGTACTCAGTTTTCAGAAATACCCCTTAGGTTGGTACAATATTGGAAGGGGTCGGGGTCTCCGTATATGGTTATTTTTTGTGCTGTCAAATGGAAACTTTAGGCATTGGTGATATGTGGATGGAACGGCTTTTAAGGCATGAATCCATGGATGGCCTAGCAAGATGTTATATGGTAGTTCCAAATCCAGGACCTGGCAGGTTGTGTCCACAATGACTAGTCCCACTTTGATAGGGAGAGAGATAACACCCCATGAAGAGTGTTCCTCATCATCGTATGCTTTGATCACTATACTCTTTGTTGGGTCTATGCACTCATCAAAGAACCCTAGAGCCTTAACCAGTTTGAGGGAGCATATGTTCAATCCTGCTCTGCCATCTACTAAAACCCGTCTAACTTTGTGCTTGTGGACAAAATTTTCTATGTGTAATGCATCATTGTGGTTGGTTTTAGGTGATGAGTAATCTTGATTTGAGAAGGTGACGTGGTGAGGCATAGTGAGATAGCCCACCATGGTTTCAAATTGATTGACATTGGTGTCCTTGGGGACCAATAACTCAAGCAAGGTTTTATCTAGGATATCTTTGTGTGCGGGAGATATATGAAGCAACTCAAGTATAGAGATTTGTGCAGGAGTCTTTCCTAGCTGGTCGATGAGGTTGAATTGACTTTTGGGTTTCCATTGCTTTATGGTTGGGCCAGGTATGGTTATTTTGGGTTGTCTAGCGGGGGGCAGACTAGCTATAGTAACCTTGCCACTCTGAGTAGTAGTGTTACATTGGGGTGCTCTCCTAACCATAATGGTATTGATGTATTCATTGTTAGTTCAGACATTGTTTATAGTAGGTCCACTAGAATAGTCATATTTGACTTGAGCGAAGTTGGCTTGATTATTGTGCATCTATGGACCTGACGTGGAAGCTTTATGAGAACCATGGTCCTGCAGTGGATTCTTATGGATCGTATGATCTGAATTAGAGGAAAATTGAGATCCACCTACTTCGATGACATGACTTTCGATAAGATCTTGTATTAGGTTTTTCAATTGTCGATAGTTAGAGGTTGTATGTCCTTTTGCTTGATGGTATTCACAAAATGCATTGTCATTCCACCATGCTGGTTTGAATTTTCCTGGGTCATACGGTTTTGGTTCTTGGAGTGTAATGACCCCATTCTGGAGACATTTCTAAAGGACTTCTTCAATGGGTTCACCCAAAGAAGTGTATGTGCGACCTTTAGGAAATTGTCTCATCTAATGGTATTGGCCCTGGTTATTTTGACTATTCTGATTATTGAAAGGGACATTAGGAGGGGGTGTCAATGTCGTTGTTGGTTGGTGTTGTTGTTGAACCCCTTTTAGGGCCAGTATAGGACCCACAACTTTTGCAGTCTTGGCATCAACAACACTGTCATTTGTAACGTGTTTATTTTTTATCCAATATTTATTCTTGTCAGTGGTTGGATTGACATTTGTGTTTTTGGAACCATATCGTAATTCTCCCTTTGCAATAAGGGCTTTCTCAATCTGGACCCCTTTTTTGACTAAATCTGTGACGTTTGTGCAAAAATGTATTTGCAATGCATATTTTAGAGGCCCCATAAGTGTTTGGACAAACATGTCGAATTTCTCCCTTTCGAGGATGTCAATGTGACATCCACTAGCAAGGCTTCTCCATTTTTGAAAAAATGGGATAAATGTCTCTCCAGCATCCTCTTGCGTGAGAGTGCACAAGCTAGTGATGGAGGTGTCCATGTCGATGTTGTATGCGTAGTTTTTTATGAATTTTTGTTTAAGCTCATCCCATCTCTGGATATCCTTTTGTGTGGAAAACCATTCAAGGGCTTGACCCACCAGACTTTTAGAAAAAAGTCTCATCAAGTATGTTTGTTCATAAGCAATGTCCATACAATTGGTTGCAAATTCGTGAACATGTTCAATGGGGTTTGTCTTGCCTCTATATTTTGTGAAATTGGGTGACACATATCCCGGAGGAAATCAAGGCATGTATATGCTCATGTTGAATGGGTATACATTTAGATCATATGATATTTCCGATTTCTAGCCTGAAATGTATATGTTTTGAATATTTTTTTCTACCCCCATCAGTCTTGTTTAGAGGGCATCCATAACAGGATCATTTGTGTTTCCGTATGTTGTATTGCTTGGTACACGATAGGTTCCCATTTTTTGTGCGTGAATATTAGTGTATTGTGGCAGTATGGATTGTTGTGATATGTATGACATGTGCGGATTTCTGTGTTGTTGATATTGAAAGTCATGATTGGGTGCATGTTGGTGAGTATGAACATTAGATGAGTAGGTTGGGATGTGTCCCCCAGCCATGTGTGTCATTATTTGGGGAATGTGATGACCATGAATGTTATGATGTGTTAATGGTGCCATGGGTTGTGTTAGTTGGCCACCTTGTGTGAATTGTTGGGTTTGCACAAGGGGAATGTTTGTATTTGTACCTTGGGAGGCAATGACATGTGACTGTGTTGTCGTGTTAACATTTGGTTGTTGTCCTTGGATAAAAATGCATCCCTTGCCCCCTCCCAAAGGATTTTGTGAAATACCACTGAGCGGATATGTTGAAGGTGTACTCATGGTAGTAGATGTAGCTATCAAGGGGGGGTTGTTGTGACTTGATGATGCCCCCATGGCATTTATCGTAGTGGTAAAGAGAGGATTGGAGTAATTTTCCCATATTGCTGAGGAGCCAAGAGTGGTTCTAGCTAATTGAGATAGTGTTGTGGATGTTGTGGGCATTGTGGATGATTGTGATCCTCTAATGGATGTAGTTTTTATTATGTTGGAGGTAGCATGCACTATTGTTGTGGTGTCAAAGAAGGTATTGCTCGTAGTGTTTGGAGGTTGACCACTATGTGACATGTTATGCATGTCATTGTCATTAGGGTTTGGAGGTGTTGATTGTATTGTGGTAATGTCGAATCCTTGGGGTAATTTGGCTCCTCGACTCAAGAGTATGGCCAAGTATCTGTCTCTATCGTAAAGGACCATTGTTTCCACAAATTAAGAGGCCTTTGGGTCTTGTGCTACTACCTCTAAGTTTTCCTCGAGTATTTGACCATACTCATCTTTACGCATGAATGGTTCAAATGGACTGTTCGATGAGGGTGGTGTCGTCATTAGAGGTTGATTGTTTGTTTTGCTAAATGGATCATCAAAGCTCCAGTTTGGGTCATACGTTGGATTGTTGACAGTGGACATGGGGTCTGGCTGAAAGTTTTCCATTTGTCTTTGTTGTTTTTGGAGTCTAGTTTCCACCATAAATGAGATTGCTCAAATGAAAAGGAATGACCACTAAATGTAGTGATGATGCTATGCAAGGTCTAAATTCCAAATGACGACTAGGATGACTAATTTTTTTGGATTTTTGTGAATAGGATATACAATGTGAAGACTTAAAATGCAATTTAAGACAAGGGTACCTAAGCACATCTAAGCTCAAACTTTGTTTTTGATTTTGGTTACTAGAGGACTTTGTTGAAAATGACAAGGTGACAAGGTCAAAATGACTAGTGAATTTTCCTAACTAGAATTTTGAGTTGAAAAATCCCACAAAAGAGGACAATGACTAAAAAAGGAGTTTGATAACTTAGTCCAAAAGAGCCTAGTTTCAAAAGCAATGATGTTGCAAATTGTGCTGAGATTTACCTAATCCTAAGGATGCAAAAATGTGAACCTAGGGACAACCTAATGTCAAATGTCTGTGACTAAAAATAATGAAGGATGAAACCTATGGTGATGAATGCAAACTAATGGTCAAGACTTTGAGCAATTTCAAGTTTGGTTTCTGACAGAATCCTCTTGGAAACAGTGTTTGACAAATTATTGACAAGATGAAGATTTCGGATTTGACTTTGTATGAAGTTTTAAATTGTGACAGGCAGATGCATCGTTTGAGGTGTTAGTTGTGTCTCGATTTTGCAAACTTAGCTCAAGTTCAGCAAATGCGACTCAGTTTATCAGATGTGATTCAATGACAGTCAGTTGTGTCTTAGTTTTTGTGAATGTGGCTCAGGTTGAGCAAATGTGACTCGGTTTCAGACAAATGCGACTCAGTTTAGTAGATGTGACTCAATGACAGTCAGTTGCATCGCAATGCATGGATATACGGTATTTGAAAGTTTGAATTTGATTGAACAGAGCGATTGCAATTCAGAAAGTTAAATGCAGTTTGACAGATGTGACACAGTTTGTAAATAAGTTTGTCTTGTCATTTTTTATGGAAAATTTGATCTATTTGATATTAAGCATTTTTTTTGGAGCTATAAATGTGATAAGTCCAAAAAGCACTTGACAAGCACAGTGTTTTAAAAGTAACCAAACACACATCAAATAAGCACAATCGTAGGTTAGGCCATGATAGTATTCGCTAGATTCCACGCGGGTTTCCCCAACCGCATATTTGTAGCGTGTGAATTCAGAAGCTTGGCTGCACGGGCTCCCCCTTATAGTGCACTCTCTTCTCAGGCCAACCAAGCTTCCAACCCCCATGAAACTCCCATGGCGAGTTGATCACCTCTACTACAAACTGCGAAAGTGTGGATGCCTTCACACCAACCGGTGCTACGCTAGCAATTGAGGGTTTTTGGCTTACTACATAATTTTTTTTAGTTCAAGACCCCCGTTCGAGTGGCCATACATGGGGCAAGAGATTAATCACCATTAAGGTGGCACTCCAGCCTGAAGACGTTAAGCTCAACAGGGTTTAAGGGAGTAGAACTCTGTCCGTATGACACATCCGCACTTGCAAACTTAGGTTTTCCCTTAAGATTTACATTTATATACTAGTCGTGGGTAGCTTGGCTTTAGCTCCATTATTGGTTTGAGTCACATTGGGGTGACGAAATCCCCAGGCAGGCCCAATTTCTAGAGTTGGTAACCATTTCTCTTACACCCAGGATCGCCTGAAAGTGCAAGGGGAGAGGATACTCTGATAGACCAAATCATCAAGTACGAACAGATAAAAATGAGTCTGGGTTTTTTATCACTAAGTTTTCACAAGGTGAGAGCATACTCCCCTATCATTTTACAAACACATTCATACATAGAAAATAGAGGTTCGTTTTAATTGCACTAAAAAAAAAATGTGACTTACACTATTGAAAATGCAAGCACATTGTTTTACTGTCTAGCCTTCGACAATCGAACCTACAAGACAATCTGTTAGTAGTTGTAGTGTTTGTCTTCAACCCATGAAAAGTAACTGCCAACAAGCTACAAACCTTGATTAGTAACAAAAAAACTTATGCTAGGTAACATGTAGGAAATAACCAGGTTAAAAAGAAACACAGAAAACTACAAAAGAAAAAAAACTGAATGTAAACTAACAGAAAATCTTACCAATCGAATGCGTCACAATAGAGCGATTGCATCGCTCTGTGTATCAGATGCGTCTTGATATTTCAAATGCGACTTTTCCTATGTCGATTGCATCACGACAAAGCGATTGTGGCTTTTATGTTGGTCAATGCGTCGTGATGCATCAGATGTGTCACGAGTTTTTTTAAAAAGTAGTTGTGTTGCTCTATACCTGTACCTGTAAAACAACAGAAAACACAAAAATCGTATGAAAATAACAAAAAAATGGAGTCGGGTTCACCAATGTAACTAAGGATTTCTTTTAAGGTTTAGATTAGATCAATCAAATCAATGTAAAAGACAAAAATGCAAAGACCTATTGAGTATAAAGGAATTTAAACAATAAACAGTTATACCTGTAAATTGAGTTCTCCATGATTACCTCCATAGTACCTTCTTACTTGCTAGTTGACGTGTTTCCCTCAGATTTCGTTGTGTGAGAAATCTACAAATGTCTAAGTCCTACACCAAGCTTTGAAGGATTTGATAAATGCCTAAAGCCTATGCCTAAGTGCCTATGATTGACAATGTCTAAACATACTAATATTTGATCAAATAAAAAATGATAAATGCTATGGAAATCCTAAGAGTGCAAGTGCAAAATTGTATAAAGTGAATGCATGTAATGTGTGTAATCGAAAAGTGAGAGGAAAATGGCATTTTATAGAAAATGTCATTTTGAATGGATGGGTGAGATTAATTCATGACTAAGACCTAAAATGAGAGGTCCAAATTAAATCTGAGAATCCCTAATTAGGGTTAGGGAAAATTCATTAATCGAACAGTCAAAATAATATCTCAGATAATTGGATTGACAGTGGAGAATAAATGAGATAAATTAACTAGAAAATAAAGATTTTCAAAAATCAAGAAGATAAAGACTGCTTGATTTGTGAGATTCGAAAAATCAAGAAGATAAGAGTTGGACTGAAGATCAAATTTGGAAAATCAAGAATCTACCCGATTACTTGATTTTTGGAAGATTATTTACTATTTTGAATTAAATTAATTCAAAATAATGATTTTGTGAGAATAAATAATATTTTTTAGATTATTTACCAAAATGAACTGATAGTTAAGAAAGTGATGACATTTTAAATAATTTCATTTATTTAAAATGAGAGGAATATTAATTTTGACAATTAAATAATTAAATATAATTATTTAATTTAGCAGATAAGATTAATCAATTCATTTAATTATGACAGTTAGTGACATTAAATAAATAAATAAAACTTATTTATTTAATAATTAGGAAGAAATATATGACAAAGGGCAATTAAATAAGTTAAGAAATTTATTTAATTAAGGGAAGACTTAGACAATTAATGACGTATTTAATAAATAAATAAAATTTATTTATTTAATAATCATGAAGAATAAAAAGACATGAATTAATTAAACAATTATGAATTATTTAATCAATAGTCGAATGTGGACCAAGGACATAATTAAATGTCATAATTATGCTAGGATGAAAGTTGTAAAAATGAAGCTTGCAGGCCTAGGTCATTTTTAGGAGTCTATAACATCCACCATGGTTTCTCCCCTAATAGGGTTTCCACATAAAAATCTTGGTGTTATGGTGTTTTGATTGTTTCCTTCATGTTCTTGCATCTTTACTTTTGTTTAAATGTTGTAAATAGTTTAAGATCTGGATTATAATTTAAAAATTGTTGAACACTAATTCACCCCCCTCTCAGTGTTCCTTGAGTCCAACAAAGTGATCATATGAAATTATCCTTCCTAGCCACTTATTTTTCAAAATCTCAAAATCCAATCAATAATATGGGCCTCGAGTAATCATGTACACAAATATATGAACTGCTTCTGCCCAAAAATATTTACCCAAACCTGCATTAGAGATCATGTCACAAGATCTCTCCATGATTATTTTATTCAACCTCTCAGTTGCACCATTTTTTTTTTATGGCTGAAAGGAACAATTTTGATTCATTGAATACCATTATCTACAAAATAATATCAAACTCCAAGGAACAAAACTCTCCACCATTGTAGGTTTTAAGCATTTAATTTAATTACAAGTATGATTTTTAACTAGTGCCTTAAAATTCTTGAGCATACTGAATACTTAAGATTTCCTCTTTACCATATAAATCCAAACCTTTCTAGTTCTCTCATCTAGAAAAGTAAAAAAATAATTATACTCACCAAGAGATGTTACCTCTATAGGGTAAAAGATATCAGAATGCACAAGCTCCAATGGTCTTCTCTTTGTGTCACATTCTTTGGTGGATAAGTTGGTCCTCTTTTGTTTGTCAAAAATACAATGTTCAGATAACTCTAAATCAATATATATCAAACATGGAAGTTGACCCCTTTTGAGAAAAAAATTAAGACCCTTCTTATGCATATGAACAAGTCTCTTGTGCCAAAGCTTCATCCCACTATGCACAACTATCATCACAACTCCCACTTTAGCATGATTCTCTAACATTTGCAAAGTGCTTAATTTTGTACCTCTTGAAAATATCAAGGATCCTTTGGTCACCTTCCAAGTCCTTAGCTCAAAAATGATGCTACAACCTTGAGCATCTAGTTATCCCACGTAAATCATATTCCTCTTAAGTTTAGGAACATATATAAAATCTTGTAGTAGCCAATTATTTCAATTTTTAATTTCAACAACACATCTCATTTATTGATTGTGATATGGGAAAAAGGGATCCATGGTCTAAATCACGCCTTCTCCACTATCACAATGAAAGGAACCAAAGATGATCCCAAACAACCACTTGGATACTAACCTCAATGGAAGAGCCAAAATGGTGGATCAAGGTTTTGTTTCTTTTTTCGGGGGATGATTTGATACAAATTAATTGAATATTGATTAACTTAATTTTATAATGTAAATACGCATCTAGGTCAACTATGAAAAATGTAGCAAATTGTTATGATTTAAAAAAAAAATAACATAAATCCAAAAATAGAGTACAAAACAATAGAGTGCAGACATAGAAGAACCTAACATATAATTCTAAGCTTGAAATAGTTGGATGGAGGCGCTAGTGCCCTAGAATTGAGAATACAAACCTTCAAAAACACAATTCAAATCTCAATTAGTCCCTATCTATAGCATCTTCCCTTCTAGACTCAATGTCAGAACTTTGTTTATTGCTGATAAATTCCACTTTCCCTAAGTTATTGACTTGAAAGATTTGAATTATTTTACTAAGAAATTAAGTCTTCATTCCTTTCTTGAATTTACTTCAGATCTATGACCTACATAGAAGAAAGAGGGGAAAGGGTTATGTTTTATAGGGACTTCCTTAAGTCAAACCCCATTTTGGTATTTCTACCTCCATGATGGATATGATGATGTAAAAAAGAGTGCTTACCCTAGGTTCAGTAGAGGTAAATGAATAAATGAATGATAAATTGACAATTATTGCAACTTAGCACTCAAATTTATATTCCTTGATGGAATGAATTCATTATCCTCATCACGTTATGTTGGAAAAACAAGGACAGACAACTGAGAGGGGGGTTGAATCAGTTGTCTTAGAATATTTAAACTTTTCAAATTAACTTAACTTAATCTCAAATCTGATCAAAGAATAATAAACCATAAACAATCAGCACATCATAGACACAAAGAACACCAAGCCTTTTTACGTGGAAACCCTGTTAGAGGAAAAACTATGGTGGATGTTAGTCCACAATATTATACCCTATTAAAAGTATAATGAAAAATAATGGGAATGCACATGCATTCAAGCACACTTCCTAGAGCTCACTGCTCAAATACAATAGGGCTCACTACCCAACGAATACGAAGTAATTTGGATTATATTTGTAGAGTATGAACTAAGAAAATAGCTTCTACAAAAGCCTGATTATAGTTCCAATTAAGAATAGAAAACCTTCTTCATACTTCGAGCAAACTTCTTCTCACTCTGCTCTATAATCAAATGAATGGATCAATGTTCACACATTTTCTCTTTCTATGGATTTCCTTCCCTTCACACACTCATCAATTTTGCACAAACAATCGCTCTTATATATCTGCATCAAGGAATCACATCAACAACTTCATCAACCAAAAGTATAAGACAAGTTTACAATGTCGGCCCAAATTTACAAATAAATTTGCAATGCGAATCATACACCATTGGCTAATATTAAGATGCGACCCAAAACAATATCCTCGAGCGTGCCAAACATTCAAATTTTAATCTTCAAGGATCCACAACATGTTACAACCATCATATCGGCTAGGAATATAGAAACCTTAACATATAAGAGAAAAATATTTGACCATGAGCACATTGATCAATGCAAACATGCAACAAAGATAGAGAATGATCTAGAAGTATCCACAAGCAACAAAAAATAATAGAGAAGCATCCGCATAATTTTTTTTACTAGAATCACATAAAATTCAATCAAGAACACTGTCATAAACCATAGAACCACTGTTAGAGCACAACTGATCATAACATGACCGAATCTCCACGTGGACATCTGAAAAATTTTGGTAGATGAACTAGATACTCTCAAAAATAAACCCTTTAGTCCACAACAATTGATCTTCAATGTACAAAAAAAAACACCTTCATGACCTTCATTGTTCCATTTTCAACCTGCAACTCTTCCTTTAACAATTTTCTCAATATCCTTGACATATACAGCCTCCACTACAATAATGCTAATAGTGTTGACATCAATGAAAACCACATATCAGAAAAACAACCAAAACATCCAACAATCTCCCCCTTTGGCATTGATGGCAACACATGATGTGAAAAAATACCATCAACACAACTACACTTACTCCCCCTTAGGTCCTGACTCTTCTCCTCAATTGATCTTCTCCCCAAAAATATTTTTTAGATTGCTCTTCTCCCCCTTTGACATCAATGGAAAAGATAAGCATTATCTTCCCACATACAAGCTTTGAACCACATATCTACACATCTAAATACTCCCCCTAAGTAGCAGCCACATAAACATCAATCCAAATCTGGAAATATCTATGAAGCACATGGATTGATGCAAGAAAATACATCTTTAGTTCATATCAAGAGGGTTAATTACCCCTAGCATCCCTTTGAGATACACAAAAGTATCCTTTGGCAATAACCTGGTGAAATTGTTTGCAATATGTTCTTTGGTAGGCACATATTCTAGTTTGACTTCTTTCTCATTCACTTTCTCCCTCGAGAAGTGAAACTTGATTGATATATGATTGGTTTTAAAGTGTAGCACCAGATTATTTGATATGTTAATTGCACTTGAGTTTTCACAATATATGGAAATAGGTTCATCATATACTACTTTGATATCTTTCAACATCTGTTTGATCCACATCACTTGAGTACAATTATTTGTAGGAACAATATACTCTATCTCAGCATTAGATAGAGATATGGAATTATGCTTTTTACTCAACCAAGACACCAGCTTCTTCCCTAGGAAGAAGGCACCACCACTAGTACTCTTTTTGTCATCTATATCTCTTGCCCAATCCACATCAGTATATGCACTCAAAGTAAGATCATCATCCTTAGGATACAAAAGCCTAAAATTAACCATGCCTTTTAGATATCTAAAGATTCTCTTTACAGTAGTCACATGAGACACTCTTGGATCAACTTGAAATCTAGCAACCATACATACAACATTCATAATGTCTAGTCTGGTCTAAGTTAAATAGAGAAATCCACCAATCATGGACCTATGTCTTGTTTTATTTTCCTTAGGAGAATCATCATTCTATGTTAACTTGCATCTAATTACCGTGGGAGTACCAATTGGTTTTTAGTCTTCTATGCCAAACTTCTTTAGCAGCTCTCTCACATATTTGGATTGAGATATGAAAAACCCCTTGTCTAACTAAGTAACTTGCAATCCCAAAAAGAACATCATCCCTCCAATCATGATCATTTCAAATTCACTCTTCATTTCATCAACAAACTTCATACATAGATTGTCATCTCCTCAAAAAATAATGTCATCAACAAAGACCTCTATTATCATCTCTTTGTCATGATCCAACTTGAAATACAAGTTGTTTTGAACAGTACCTTTATTGAATCCAAGCTTTAACAAGTATTTATCTAGTCTAGCATACTAGGATCTAGGGGATTTCTTGAGTCCATACAGAGCTTTCTTCAATCAAAAAACCATGTCTTCCTTGTGAGTCAATTGAAATCCATCTAGTTGTTCAATCTATACCTCTTCTTCTAACTCACCATTCATAAAAGATGACTTTACATCCATTTGATAAAATTTATAGTTCTTATATGTACCATAAGCAAGAAATAATCTAACAACTTCAATTCTAGCAATAGAGGCAAAGGTTTCTTCAAAATAAATACCTTCCATTTGTGAATACCCTTTACATACTAGTCTTGCTTTATTCTAGACCACTTCACCTTGTTCATTCAAATTATTCTGAAAGACCCATTTAGTACCAATCACATTTTTGTCTTTAGGTCTGGGAACGAGTATCCATGTATCATTCTTTTCAATCTGTATCAATTCTTCCTTCATAGCTTCCATCCAGTGTTCATCATTGCAAGATTCATTGACATCTTTAGGCTCAATCTTCGAAATCAGGCAATATTCTTTTGCAATATTTCTTCTATTTTGCACACCTTTATTCTTGTCTCCTATAATTTTATTTTTAGAATGATTTAGCTTTACATACCTCTAAATTTTAGGATTCTCTTGAAATTTTGGTTCTTTCTTCTTTCTTCTGCACTTGCACTTATCTCTCCTTCCTAACTTTCTTGATTTACCGGAACAAATGGAACAATTTGAAGTTGATTTTGTGTTTGAGCATTTTTCTCTTTGTTTGTGCTATCTTTTTGGTCATCTAAATCATATCCACAGTATCTAGATGATCTAGCAAGGTCCTCGTCAACTCTGACATTTGCAATTTCAACCATTTTCTCAATATTTTGTTATAGCACCGATAGGCCTTGCATTTAGTAGAGTAACCTAGAAAGATTCCTTCATCACTTCTTGCATCAAACTTTCCTATGTCCTCATCTCTCTTAATATAACATTCACTTCCAAAGATCTTGAAATATTTAGCAGTAGGCTTATAACCAAACCATAGTTCAAAAGGAGTCTTACCATAATTACCATTGACATTTACCCGATTTAAAGTGTACATAGTAATGCTTACAAATTCACTCCAATAGATGTGAGGCACACTTCCTTCTATCATCATTGTCCTAGCAACATCTAGAATTTTTTTGTTCTTCCTCTCTGTAACTCCATTTTGTTGAGGGGTTCGAGGAGTAGATAACTATCTTTTGATTCCATGCTCTTCATAGAAAGAATTGAACTCCTTAGAGGTGAACTCACCACCTTTGTCTAACCTTAAGAATTTGATTTTTAGACCTTTTTCATTTGTTTCCATAGCTTTGAAACTTTTGAACTTCTCTAATTCTTCACATTTTTCTCTTAAGAAAGCAACCTATATCATCCTAGAGTAATCATCAATAAGCAACATAAAGTACCTTTCTCCATGAAGACTTCTAAATTTTGAGGGACTGCATAAATCAGTATGCACTAGCTCCAATAATCCATTTGAATGATGTTATTTTCTCTGAAAAGAAACTCTAGTCTATTTTCCCATCTGACATTCCTTACAAATTGTGTTAGCAGGCTTCACTAGCTTAGGTAGATCTCTTACTACTTGAGTGGAAGTTACTTTGACAATGTGTCAAAGTTCACATGACACAACCTCCTATTCCATAACTAGCTTTCATCTACTTGAGCAATTTAAAAACTTTCACTAGCAACAGTTAGGTGAAAAATATTTCCTTTTGTCTTTTCACCTGAAGCAATTATATTTCTAGAACTTCCAAGTATCCTGCATCTTCCACCTTTGAAATAAATATCATAACCCTTTTCCACCATCTATCCAACATTCAACAGGTTGTGCTTCAAGCCTTTAACATAAAGGACATCATCAATGTTATGCTTACCACCAAGACAAATAGATCCTCTACCATGAATCACACCAACATTGTTATCTCCTAGTGCAGGGGCACCTTGGTGTCTCCATGCCTCATTGTTTGTTTTTTTGTTTGATGTCAAGTTGATTATGATGTAATAAGGTCCTAATGACCATCTTCAATGACTTGTAATAGGTTTTTAGGCTTGGTTTTGAGTTTTAACGTAATAACAAGGTCTCCTTCCTCACCATGTAAACTTGTTGCATCTAGGAAATTTAAAGAAGCAAAAGGCCATGATGCAACTAGGTACTTGAGGGGAGTTTCCTTGATTTTTTGTAGTAATTTTTTATGTATTTTTATGCCTCTCAAGGGCTCATTGTAATCAGGCTTGTGGGAAGTTGTGTAACTTTCCTTAACTAGGCATTAGGTGTCTAAGTGAATTTTTCTAGTTTCCAACATCCAACTAATTCAAATTTTAGTTGCAAGACATTGGGAAAGGGTGTTGAAGGTAGAAATAAGCCTCTCTTGGTCAAGGCATGGTGGTTGTTGAACCATTTTGATGATCTAATGCAAAATAATATTGTTTTCTAGAAATTTTGTGTAAAAACTCTCCAATTTCATGTGTGGTATGGCCTTTGTACATTCTGCACATGCATAAACCTATTATGACTGGATAGAGGGAAGACCTAGATTTCATTTGGAGGTAATTTGGTATATTTTCATCGAGTATAAGAGGAGATATTTCCATTTTAGCTAGAGCAGGTCTAAAAAGCCTCAAAACTAGGGTTTTGATTGAAAAATGGTTCTTTCTTCCATTTCCATAGTGTAAAATTTCTCAATCTTGGTGGTATGGAAGGTGTTTGTACATATTTTCCTATTCACAAGGTTCTGGAGAATGGAAATATGTGTGGAGAGAGTTATGCATTGTTCTAGGCCTGACATCCTCATGTGATAGGCCTAGTTTGTGAAGCAAAAAGTTGAGTTTTGCTTGTTTGGAGTAATTTTGTCAGAAAATACACTTAGGAATGGGTGTAAATAGCCTATAATAATTTGAGTCAAGGCTTTGGGGTGAAGGGGAGAGCCTAGATAGCCAAAATATTGTTGTAGGTTATCAATTAGGCCTCTTGGAGCATCGTTACATTGGTCCATTGCTTCCTTTCTACTCACTATCAAGAAGGGGGTTTTGAGGCCTTGAGGGGAAAATAATAGTTGTCTAAGTTCAATGGTTTGGGACTGGTATAGGCTTTTATGTGCATTATTTTTTTACTATCCTACTGGGTAGGGCTACAAGGGTTTAAAAGGGTAAAGAGGCCTAAAGGCTAGAGCGATTAGAAAATGGAGTTTTCTAAGTGCAAGTTAGGGTGTTGTGTTTTGGATTAGTCATATGAAATGTGTTCTAAGTGGTTCTAAGCCCTCTTAGTTGTTTGAGTACAAGAAAAATAGGTGAGGTGGGTCATTTCCTTGAAGGAGTAGTGGATTGGAAAGGTCCATATAAAGAGTATTTGAGGGAAGCACTAACCAAGAGTCTTTATCATCTAAGTTTCTTGTCTTCCCCTAATCACTCTGCATCATCTCTGAATCTTACAACCCCACCATCATACTTCTCTAGAATTCCAAATTTTATTTTATCACCAGTCATATGATGTGAGCATCCGCTGTCAATAACCCACTCGTCTTTTTCTTCAATTCGGGCTGCAAGAGATTTCTCAACTTTAGTAGATTCAATATCCACCAGACCATTGTCCTTGATAGCAAGGAACACCCATTCATCTTCATTTCCATTTTCTTTATTAGAATCTTCATCAATCACTCCTTCAGCATAGTAACATTTCTTTTGAAATCTAGATTTGTTAGGCTTAGACCTAGGAACTCTTTCAAGGCATCTTGATGCAAAATGACCTATTTTATTGCAAGAGAAACATTTAACAAGCAACATTCCTTTATACTTACCTTGTCCTCTGCCTTATTTCTTCACAATCAGTGCTTCCAACTCTTCCACCTCTCTTTCTTCATCTTCAAGTTGTTTCATTTCTTCCTCCTACTTGAATGACTTTTTGGAACACTCTCCTAGATCATATCTTTGCTTGTTTCTTCCAAATACAAAATCCCTAAATGCAAATTTAGTCTTGGGAACAGATTCACCAAATTCACTCAACTCAAAAGTAGCAAGTTTACCAATCAATGTATCTCTTTTCATATTTGTCACTAATTTGAATTCTTCAATAGCATGAGCTTTTTCTTTGTAAGAGGGAGGCAATGATCTAAGCACTTTAGCTACAATTTCTTCCTCTTCCAGGGTACCATCGACACATATAATACCCATCACTAGTTCATTTACTCTCTACATAAAAGAATCAATATTTTCATCTTCACCCATCCTCAAGTTTTCATACTTGCCTTTCAAACTTTGTAGCTTAGCCATCTTCACATGTACATCTCCTTCATACAAAGTTTCCAGCTTCGTCCAAATCTCATGAGCTATCTTCAAACCTAACACATTTGTCATTTCTAAATCTATCAATGCACTCAACAAAGCTTCAATAGCCCTGACATTATTCTTAGCCTCTTTAATCTCATTAGCAGTGGAAGGACCATTCTGAGGAATAACATATGGATTCTTTGTAATCTTCTAGAAGGGTTCACCAATACACCTCAAATGACACTCCATCCTAGCTTTCCATAGTGAGTAGTTTGTTCCATCAAATCTAGGACTATCCTTCTTGTATGATTCCATCTCAGATCACCTCAAGCTTTTAAACTTCTTCAAAGGAACCTGACTCTGATACCAATTTTTGGAAAAAAAAGAACATACAACTGAGAGGGGGGGTGAATTAGTTGTCTTAGAATATTTAAACTTTTCAACTTAACTTAATCTCATATCTGATCAAAGAATAGTAAACCATAAATAATCAACACATCAGAGACATAGAGAACACCAATATTTTTTACATGGAAACCCTATTAGGGGAAAAACCATGGTTGATGTTAGTCCACAATATTATACCTTGTTAAAAGTATAATGAAAAATAATGGGAATGCACATGCTCTCAAGCACACTACCTAGAGCTCACTGCTCAAATACAAGAGGGCTCACTACCCAAGGAATACATAGTAATTCAAATTAGATCCACAAGGTATGAACTAAGAAAATAGCTTCTACAAAATCCTTATTATAGTTCTAGTTAAGCACAAAAAACCTTCTTCATACTTCACTCAAACTTCTCCTCATTCTACTCTATAATTGAATGAATAGATCAATGTTTGCACACTTTCTCTTTCTATGGCTTCCCTTCTCTTCACACACTCATTAGTTTTGTGCAAATAATCTCTCTTATATATCCGCATCAAGGAATCACATCAACAACTTTGCCGGCCAAAATTATAAGACAAGTTTATAATGTCGGCCAAAATTTATAAATAAATTTGCAATGAAAATCATACACCATTGGCTAATATTATGATGCAACCCAAAACAATATCCTCAAGTTTTCCAAACATTCAAATTTTAATCTTCAATGATCTGCAACACGTTATAACCATCATGTCAGCCAGGAACATAAAAACCTAAACACACACGACAAAAATATTTGACCACAAGCACACCGATCAACATGGACGTACAACAAAGATAGGGAATGATCTAGAAGCATCCACAAGCAACAAGAACTAGTATAGAAGCATCCACAACAAAAAAAAATACCAGAATCACATAAACTTCAATCAAGAACACTAAAAAAACCACAGAACCACTGTAAGAGCACAATTGATCATAACACGATCAAATCTTCACATAGACCTCTGAAACTTCTAGTAGATGAACTAGATACTCTAAAAAATAAACCCTTTATTCCACAACAACTGATCTTCAACATACAAAACAAAACACCTTCATAACCTTCACTGTTCCACTGGCAACCTACAACTCTTCCTTTAACAATTTTCTCAATATCCTTGACATATACAACCTTCACTACAACAATGCTAATAGTGTTGACATCAATGACAACCACATATCAACAACACAACCACAACATCCAAAACCTTCAAGGAGAATTGGATGCTTGATTTGAATTCTTGTAAGTGTTAGTTCTCACAAAATGAATAGACATGAAACAAAAATAAACTCACATGAAAACTTGATGACTCGCTAACATGATGCTTGATTGAAATAATGCTACAATAATTTTGTTAATTCTTCTTTTGATTGCTTTTAGGATGCTCAATTGTGATTCCAAGTTGCTAGGTCTTATTAGGATTTAAAGTGGTGAAAAATACTTGTATTTATATAAAATTATTTAATTTCTTGTAAATTAATTACCAACAGCCAAAATTTAAATTCAAGTTTATAATTGTTAAAATGATGATATCAACATATTTAAATTGGGACCAAAATAGGATGGATACGGGCACTAGCACCCTATTCTAGACCTATTTTGGGGAATTGAATGTTAAATAAATAATAATTTATAATTTCCAATTTAACTTTGATTTTCCAAATATGATCATAAAATAGGAAAATTAAAAGCATAACAGGTTTAAGCACATAAGGGGGTGCTTAATATAGTGTGAAATTTCCAAAAGTGACAATTTACCACACTACATTTATCCTTCACTTTAGTGAGAGTATGAACTTAGATCACTTTCACACTAATGTAAGGATAAGCCAAGAAGAGTTCATTTATCCAAACAATGAAGAGATAGGTTGAAATCAAATATAGAGGATGCACTAGCCCCCAAGATCAAGATCCTATGGCATTCCATTATAAATACAAAAGAACACACACACACATTAGGTGCAATCCAACATGAAAAACATGAAACATACACAATCAAGACACAAAGAAAATAGATAAAATACATAAGAAAAATACTATACACAAATAAAACATTCAAAATACACAAAATAGACACATAGAAAACATAAGACAAATAATGAAAACATAATGACACATAAACACAAGGTTAGTACACTAAAAAGGATTTGAGTTGGTAATGTAAAGAGACCTCAATCTTAAATTTTTTCCATATACCAAATCTCATCCATCAAATGTGATATTATAAAATATGGTGCTCCCTTAAGGATCAACAAGTTACACTATGCTAGATCATTGATGAACTACATAGATCCATTGGATAGAAAGTTATTTTATGCTATGTTTCTGTGCAATAGGATGGGTTCTACAAGGCTAGCAAGCTGAGTTATGCTAGTTTTATTATGAAATGAATGGATCCACTAGAAAGAAAGTTGTGTTATGTTAGGTGGCCATGTAAAAATGCTCAATTTTATGAATTAGAAAGTAGTGTTATGCCAAATCCATGGACTATTTTTTTGAACATGCATCAGGGAGCACATAAAATTTTAACATCACAAGGGATAAATCACCTCATAGGATGCACAAAATTTTATCATCAACCTGCGACAAATCACCTTAGAGGGTGTACATTAGTTTAATGTCATGGGTGAAGTATCACCTTAGTGGGTGTAAAAAAATTTATCACAAGGGATGAGTCACCTCAGGGGGTGTAAAAAATTTTTAACATCATGAGGGATGTGTCATAAATCCATGCCTCATAGGGTGCTATACATAACACCACCACAAAGGGTGCACATTAACAATTTGCAAGACCACACCTTAGAGGATATCATGCATAATACCACCAACAAAGGGGTACCACATGGACTGAGAATCCATACTTTAGGGGATATTATGCATAATACCACCACTAAATGGGAACAATATTAAATGAAAGGCCACACATAGGGGATACCATGCATAATACCACAACTAAAGGGGCACAATAGTAGTGAATCATTAATAAATGCCACATTAGATAGGGGAAACCCCTACAAAATTTTAGTGTACTTTCTACACTAATATTTTAAGGAGATAAAGAGTGAAGAGGGGATGTTTTAGAAAGAATACACCCATTACTAAATTAGTTATCCATGCCCAAAAAAGTGTATGGATAAGGAAAAACATATATGGATATTATCATGTTGCTACTTATTAATTAAATATGGTTGCACAAAATATTTTTGTGCCCCCATGTATGGTAATGAATACAACATGATGCCATGAATGCCACATAGTAAGGAGCAACACCATAATAATTAATTTATTATCTTGTATGGATCTATATGAATGTCATATAATTCAATTAAACTTTGCAATTTTCTCTTTAAAGCACAACACTCATCAATAAAGTGACCAAATTTTAGATGATATCCAAAAAAACACAAGTTTTGAGTTTTTTGTTTAGCATATTTTCTTTCACAAAGAGGTGGCAAGGTGATTAATTCCCATTGTAAAAGCATGCTTAATATACATTCTATTTTAGACAAGGGATGTGGAGTAGGAAGGATGACATCTCCAATTCGACCATTAGGTGGTGGTGGGGTTGAAGCTAGTATAAATATCTTATGTAAAGGTGGAGGGTGTTGATAACCAATTCCTATTGTATAGGAATGTGATGTTTGTTCTAAGAGAGTGTGAATTTAATGTTCATTATTTGTATCACAACCTTTTTTACTAGGAATCTTAAATCCATGGCCATAACATTTTTCTAAATCCATGGGTATATCACTAGATTTGCTTACATGAGATGAATAAACACTTTTAGGCAAAGGATTGTCATTAGTAGCACTGGAAAGGGAATGCATATGTAATGGGCGAGGGATTAATTGTAAGGGAGTCTCTTTGTGAGAGGAAGAAACATATCAAGTGAAGATATGATAGGCTTTGTGAACTTTTAGTGAAGGTGACAAAGCAATATTGTAGGATAATGTATGGGTTCATGTTTGGGTGTTATGTGTTTAAGGAGAAAATTGGTTTTAAGGGTGGGTAAGGTATTGTTTGGACAAATATTAAGGGACTCTTCTTCATACACCAAGATATCATCACTAGAAGGAAATACATTAGGAGAAAAGGATACATGATCTTCATCACTTGTTGGAGAAGCATTACCAAAGACACACCATGAAATATAAACCAAGGATTTCAAAGAAGACATCATATTTCCAAAGCACTCTGACATTTTTAAATCTTCTTACCAACAATTATATGCACTAAAATAATCACTATTACAGGATAGTGAAACAAAAACCAAGAACAAATCTAGATAGAAAACTCAAGGAGATTATTTTCATTAATATTTGGTCCAAAATAACTAGAACAAGGGTGCTAGTAGTCTTTACCTAAGGAGTTAAGCTTCAATTTTTTAATAATTTGGAAATAAAATTCAATGTCTAACCATCCAAATTTGTAGAGGGTAGATTTGTAAATAGAAACATGTTTATAAATGCACAAAATATTATTTTTTCTATTTTTAATACACAAGTATGTATACATTTTTATGTTTTTAAAATAATGCAATGTATCAAAAGGATATTTTTAGATTTAACATGCAATAATTAACTGAACTAGTTTGAAAATTTTAGAAATTATAAAATTCTTTATCTTTTGAAATGACAAAAATTATGTAAATCAAGTTACTTTTTAATGGTTTTACCCCTAAAATATGTATTGCATAAATGAAAAATTCAAAAAACCTAAGATTACACTTATATTTTGAAATGATAAGATTCAAATTTTAGAAGGTTTTAAATCATAATAAGTATCGGGTTCACCAAAATGTGATATTAGAAAAAGGGATCCAGGGTAATCAAACCTTCTCCTATATCATAATGGAAGGAACCAAAAAAAATTTGAAACACCCACTTGGCTACTAACCTCAATGGAAGAGCCAAAATGGTGGATCACGGTTTTGATTCTTTCTTTTGGGCATGATTTGATACTAATTAATTGACTATTGATTGACTTAATTTGATAATGTAAATATGCATCTAGGTCAACTATGAAAATGTAGAAAACTATTATGATTTCATAAAATCACAAAACAAAAAACCAAAAAGAGAGTAAAAAATAGCAGAATGCGGACATAAAGGAACCTAATATATAAATTTGAGCTTGAAATAGTTGGACAAGGGCTCTAGAACCCTAGACCTAAAAATGTAGACCTTCAGAAATAGAATTCAGATCTTAGTTGGTCCTTGTTTGTAGCTTCTTCCCTTTTGGACTCAATATTGGAACTTTGTATGTTGTTGATAAATTTCACTTGCCTAATTTATTGACTTCAAAGGTTTGAATGCTTCATTGAGCAATTAAGCCTTGAATCCTTTTCCAAATTTGCTTCAGATCTGTAACCTACATACAAGAAAGAGGGGAAAGAGTTTTGTCATATAAGGGCTTGCCTAAGTCAAACCCTATTGTGGTATTTCTACCTCCACAATGACTATGATAATTTAAAAGAGAGTGCTTACCCTAGGTCGAGCAAAGGAAAATGAATAAAGGAATGATAAATTAAAAATTACTACAACTTACTACTTAGATCTACATTCCTTGATGGACTGAAGAAATTGTACTCATCACCTTCAAGGAGAATTGGATGTTTGATTTGAAGTCTTGTAAGTGTTAGTGCTCATACAACAAATGGACATGAAATATAAAAAACTAGCAACCTAAATTTTTTCCCCAAGGTTTAGATCTATTATCAAATTTATATTTTCTATTGTAATTTCTTCCTCATTCTTGGGATCTCCCCCTTGTTGCTAGTTACTAAAGCATCTCCTAATGAGGTACCTTGATTTTTCCTTCTCATCTCTCACCAAGAAGAATCCCAACAATGTCATCAAAATTTAATACATGCTTTTCTTCTTACTGGATACTGAGTTGCCAATAGCCATAATGACTCCTTCCTAGCTATCAAATAAAGAACACAATAGAAAGATAGCCTTTATTTATTATTCCAATTTGATATTGAAAAAAATTAATTAGTTGATCAAATTATTAAATTCATTCAAGTGGTTTGATACATTCCTACCTTCCTTCATCTTCAAGTTGTATAACTTATTCATTAAGAAAAAATTGTTTAAGGTTGAAAGCAACTCATACATATCAAAATTGATCCCATAAAACCTTTGTTTTCTTGTTCATTACAATATTAGATCTAAATCGTTACTAGATAGAGAGAAGATACTTTTTGGCATTTCCTTATTTTCCAATTTATCCCAATCTTCATCGAACATCGCAACTAAGTGTTTTTTTTTTAATTTTCTCTCTAGTGTAATTGAGAGGTCTTTTTTTCCACTTTTAAAAGTTTTGGAAAAAAAATTCATTTTTTATTTCCTTCATCTCCCCTCAAATTGGCTCAGATCTCATAACACTTGTTGAGTTTAAAGTGCAAATAGAATATCAAATAACTAATAAAAATAGAACCACAATTAAATTTGTAAAAAATGTTGGAAATCAAGGTATAACTTGCAACAATATGAACTTATTAAAGTGATTGAAAATATAAAATTATGTTTAGAAGATTACCATAAAATGATTAACTAAATGACAGTTGCAACAATGAAAGAAAAATCTGCAATACCACAAGTCATTAACACAAGTGATAAAAGATATATGTGGAGAAACCCTTGCAAGAAAAAAATCCACACCCAAAGAGATCCAATGTTTGTATTAATATTCAGGGAATTACATCAATACAACAATCCTCTATGTAATCTAGTAGCACTTCATCATCCTAACAACCTACAAAGAACTCATACTAAAAACACCATCTAAAGACTCCAATATATAGAAGCTTGTGGGAGAGAATACCATAAATGGTATCCAAAAGCAACAAGGAAAAACACCTTGAAAATCCCATGCCCCCCTTAGTGTACATCCCATACACATGGAATACAATATTGAATAATCGCATGGCCTTCACATGGGCATCTAGCCCACAAGCAATAAGAAAATTCAAACCTGAGTGCTCCATAACTCTCCAACGGCTCTAATGACTACATGCAAGATCATGCACCAACATGCAAACCTAGGTGCCCAACCATGCAAGAGAATGAAAAAAATGCAAATAACATCCAAGGAAATGGACACTCAATTTGTACCCACCCACAAAGTTGGAAACCAAAAAGGAATATTCCTCCAAGATGCTTTGTAACTGCCATCGTAAAGGGTCCACCTCTTTGAATGCAATTACAATTTGTCATATGAAAATAATTAATAAATATGTTGCCCCTCATATCCTCTAGAACACTTTCCAAAGAATGTAGAGACACATAAATCAACTTAGGAT
The DNA here is from genome assembly GCA_007258455.2 of Sequoia sempervirens. Lineage (NCBI taxonomy): Eukaryota > Viridiplantae > Streptophyta > Pinopsida > Cupressales > Cupressaceae > Sequoia > Sequoia sempervirens. The sequence continues at coordinate 100,337,159 of VDFB02373365.1, read as the reverse complement.
AATAGTTTTAATGTCACCTATCCTAACATTCTCCCACTTGACATTATACATTGCAATTTAAGTTTCATTGTGTAATTTTTTTCATGCTATTTAAGTATCCTGGACTTGTACACCACCGCTTTCCAATCCTGCATTAATACAACTCCTACACCATCTCCCAAAGCATCCATGATTACTATAAATTTATGATTGGGATCAAGTATGTTCAACACTAGGGCTATCGTGAGCTTCTTCTTTAGGAGTTGGCAAGCTTGTTGACACTTTTCCATCCACTCAAACCTTTTCCATTTCTTTTGAAGAGAGGTAATTGGGGATGCAATTTGCAAAAATCCCTGAACATTCTTTCTGTAATATCCTGCTAGTCCCATAAAGCTCCACAATCACACTCTGAGGTGTTGACCATTCTACTATTGCCTTAATCTTTTCGAGATCTATGGAGACTCCTTCTACTGATATAATGTGACCAAGTTAATGCACCCTGTCTTGATAAAATGAGCACTTGGATAGCTTTCCAAAAATATTCTTCTCTATGAGATGTTATAAGACTATCCTCAAATGTTTATCATGCTCCTTAATGGATTTGGAATAAGTCAATATGTCATCAATAAAGATCAAGACAAAGTCATCTAAGCAATCTCTAAATACACTATTCATGAGATTCATGAATGTTGCTCGTGCATTGGTCAAACCAAAAGGTACCACTTTAAACTCAGTGTCCATATCGAGTTCAAAAAGTAGTCTTAGGGATGTCCTCTTCTTTTATTATCAACTGGTGGTATCTAGATCTGAGATCTATTTTGGATAACACCATTCTCCCTTCATCTAATCAAATAGTTCATCAATCCTCGAAAGGGGATATCTATTTTTAATGGTCACCTTGTTCAACATCCATTACTTAATGCATAGACACAAGGTTTCATCCTTCTTCATAACAAAGATAATTGGTGCACCCCAAGGAGACACATTCAGTCAAATAAGTCCCTTACTCAACAATTATTGTAACTGGGCCTTCAATTCAAATAACTCAGTGGTAGTCATCATGTATGAGGCTTTAGACTGAGGTTCAACTCCTAGTACTAAATCAATAGAGAAATTGAATTCTCACTTAGGAGGTATTTTTGTGAGTTCTTTAGGGAATACATCTCAAAACTCCTTCAGAATGGGGTAATCATCCAAATAAGGCTTCATTTCCTCTAGTTCACTAACATGTACCACATAAATGGTACACCCCTTCCTTTGAGCCCTCTTGAACTGCATAGCAGAGATCTATTGAAGCTTTAATGGTCTCTAAATTCAATGAATCTCAACTGGGTTTCCACAGGAATCTAGAAAGTTCACCATATTATCCTCACAATTAAAAATGGACTTGTGGTTTATCAACCAATTAATTCCTAAAATTACATCATAGGATCATAAAGGTGCCACATAAAGGTTGAATTGATTCAAGAAACTAGGAAGCTCTAACTCACTGCTACAGATACATGAGTCCACCCTTCACTCCGCTATGCTCAATTTCCATACTGAACCGCCCAAGAATTGGATACGATTTGAATTCTAATGAGTAGCTTTGAAATCATTCTTAGGTCCACAAAAATTTAGTATCTCCAATATCAATCAAAATAGAGATAGGTTTTCCATAAATATTACTCGATAATTGGATTGGTGAGGCTTCGTATTCAACTTTTCCTTTGTCCACTGTCATATGGGTTTGATGTTGATTTCCTTCCTTTTGTCCCTTGGACCATTGTAGTAAATTGGAGGCCTAATGATCACCTCCATAGGTATATCAACCATCATAATTCCCTTTTTGACCTCTCGACCTATCTTCCTTGGAGCCTTTCTGCTTTCTTTCAAAATTTCCCTTGCTACTATTGGCCTTCTTATTCTTTCCTCCATTGCTACCCTTTTCTTTCTCTTGTGAATCACTTACCCTATTCAAATCCTTGATTTGTCAAGGTTTGTCTCCCTTTTGAAATTTATTATTCCTAAACCAAGACTTAGATTATGGATTCTTTCAGAGATTGGATAGTTGTTGCTACTTCTTTTCTTGCTTGGTGGCCTTCTCGAAGACCTCTTCCATGGTGAGTGGGTTATGTAAGCCTACCTCCACTCCAATCTGAGGTCTCAACCCAAGTATGAATTTTTGGATTTTGAAGTGCTCATCAATTTGATACTGAGCTACATATTTTAGCAAATGAGTGAACTTCTCCTAAACTAAGTTACTGACATGCTCCCCTATGCTAATTTCTAGAACTCTATAATTTTCTTGTTGAATAAATGTTGGGGAATCCTCCTCTTTCAAAAATGTTGGAGGAATTGTTCCCAAGTGATCTCTCTAGGTTGTAGTTTTTGTTCTTTCATTTCATTGTCCCACCAGGTAGCTACCTCACAAGAAAGTTGATAGGCTTCCCATACAACTGTAGTTTCATGTGATAAATTACGAAGTATAAAGTACTTCTCCATTTCAAAGATCCAAGCTTCCACTTTTTCTCTTATGGTTTTTCCATCAAACTTTGGTAGATCCACCCTTTTTAGGTTCTTATTGAGGTCTCCTTCAACTCTAGCTTAGTTATTGACATTGGGAACTCTATTCACTTGTGGCTACTCCTCAATCTTCTGGTTCTAGCCATCTTTCATGTCTCAGAATTAATTCTCCTTCCAAATGGTCCATTCAATTTTCCTGTCAATTTAGTATGTCAAGGATCCTATCCATCCTTTCATTTTGACCTTCATTTTGTCCACCACCTAAAATTGTATTCTAGGTGTTCACCATGATGGTTCTTGTTTAACCTGTGCCACAACTCACATTTAGTGTAACTATCACAAGTTTTCTAAAATTATCCTTTCGAGCACAATATTCTAAATTATTATGAAATGTAATCTTGAAAATATATCCGCATGCATTCATAAAAGTAATTCATCCAAGCTCACAATTTTGGGCATAAGAAAGACTTTCTTTATTTATAATAATATCAGATTGCAAAGATCTTGATTATAAAATTTCCATCCTCACTAGGTGGGCTATTCATTATCAGATAGAGGAAACTCCTTTGGGTCCTTGTCAAAGTCTATTACAACCTTCCTAGAAGAGGTGATATGTGCCCATAAGCACTCATTTTCCTCTTTAGTTGGAATGGGTGCATTGGGTCCACATCACAAAGGCTAATCTCAAATTGTTGAAGGTTTCTTAGTTTTCACAGGGTAGTTAGAATCTTCAATTTTATTTCCCCTCTCTAACTTGAGTTGAGTGAGGGCATGTGCCAAGGTCTCTTCATCATGAATCTTGGGTTGGACTTCATACATTGGGTTTTCTTCAACCACTTTCTTTTTATTTTTCCTAATGGTTCTCCCTTTCTTCTTCCCTGACCTTGACCTTCCCATACCTACATTCAATTCAAGTTCATTAAACTCAAAATTGAATTAAGGTTCAAATAACCCTAACTTAAACCCTTGTGGGATCATATGCCTACAACTAAACCCTAAGCTCTAATACCAAATGTAATGTACCCCACGTAATTAACACACATAGATAAATAAATATGACATTATGAATAATAAAAATTAGGCATAATCAATTAGCTATTTTACATTGTAGCATCTCATGTCAAAATAAAATTTAATATTCATTTTCAATTTTCAATTTTACAAGTTACATAATTAGACTTGGGCCATCTTGCCACTTAGTCTTCTAAATTGCATCATAACAAACATAGTGCAATAATCAAGATTATGGGATTCCATATGATCCTCTTAAACTCTCACAACATCGGTTGGATGAGAACATGGTTCAAGTGTTTTTTTTTCCAACCATGAAACTATGCTTCCCTGGTATTCTTCCTATTCAAGGAATTTCTTCCCCTGCATGGAACACTTAGCAAGAGATACATTATCCAAGGTGGAATATAGTGCATTCCATGCAACTACATGCATTTCTATATACATTTAGAACATGCAAGATCTAAGCATGGAAATGGTAGAGAGAATTCATCATATAAGTCTGACCATTCAACATAATGGACTACAAATGCTTGGCCAAGAATATGTTGTATACAACTCAAAACATAGATTTTGGAAAAGAAAAACCTATCTACCTGTTAACCCATTTTCAACATCCATACTGGAAGATAACCTCCCACAACATAAGATAACACACATTTTATCCTTGTTTTCACATTTACAAACAATAAATCTAGTTTCAACAGTTTTTCCCTAGTCAATCCTTCCTGAATCATACTATTTATATCATAGTCTACATTTGATTCATTTAATTATCTCTACTTAGCATGCAAATGCAATAATTTAATCAGATTTGACAAATAGCAATTAGATTTTGAATATAAGTGTATAGGAGTGAATTTTCACCCCTTGTGTAAATTCCCCTTTTGCGTATCCTTACCTTAGAAAGTCAAACTTGATGGAGAAATTCCACATCACCCATCCAAAATTCATCCACTTGTCACATGTTGTCTATGTTAGTGGGGGGATATTTATTGGGGATGCAAGAGCGATGTGTGAACATCTACATGGTGCACTGCCATCCTTGACAGATTCCTTCCTCTAGTGTCTATAGGGACATTACACTCCTCATTGGGGATGGATTGTAACACCTCTATGCAACCAACCAACTCAAAAATGACTCCTTCTCTCCCATTTTGGTCTTCAAATGCATCCATTTCACTATCACTTCATCTTCTACACACTCATTGATTCCTTGTTCCAAGATTTTCAAGCAATCTATCACATTCTCTCAAGCATTTTCACACAACTCCATTGAGCATTGTAGAAAGAAAGCTTGTCACTCCATCAATTCCATCCTTGTACATGTGGTGCTACCATAGAAGCTACGAGTTTGAAGTCTTGTGAGACCTCCCTTCATCACTGCTACAGTCGTGTCGACTTTTCCAAGCTTGTTGCTTTCATTCTCCTTTCACTGGCCTTGATAGCCTCTAGGTGAAGGTGGTATCACTTCATTTTCATTTTTTGGTTTGATAGAGTAGTGTAGCATCTTTTGTAGTGTTCAATACTTTATTTTCTATTTCCTTTATTGTATTTTCTACTTCATGGTGTTTTTGGTTGTCTGTGGAGGTGGAAACACCAAAGTGTGGGTTTGACTAAGGCAAACCCCTATACATCCCCAACATTTTTCCCTCTCTTGCTTGTGTGTAGGTGAACATGTGTATGGAGCTCTAGGTGACCTAGAGCTTTAGTGAGTTGATATTCATTACCTTTGTCTTCATCTACTTGCTTTATCATTTATGTAGTTACTTTTTGTACTTCATAATTTTGTTTATTTCGATAAAGCTAGTTAGCTAGGTAGATAGTAGGTTCTTTGGTGTTTTATATTGTACTTTACATTTTTTGTTGTATGAATCCAACATGCTAGAGATGCTAGCTTTGCATTGTCATCCCTAGACCTATGTTGTTGTCCTTATACAACACAACTTAACACAAATCCACCAACAAAACAACTATTAGATCACTAAACCCTCAAAATCACTCTATCTCAACCATATCATTCAATTTCCCTATAGCATTGGAAATCCACTTAATTGGGTATAACTCCTCAATGACCTTCTTTCAGACCAAGACCTAACCCATTTCAAGGACCCATCAGGACACTCTACAACATATCTCAATCAATCAATAGGTTGATTTGGCACAACTCACTCAAATCAAGGCTTTTAATGCCAAATTAGGCCTCTTTTCCAAAGAGACTTGTCTCTAAACCTCTCCCCAACCTCAAAACCACTAGGGAAGCAATCAATAGGTACTCAAACCACAAAATCCACAACTTATTTGCAAAAACTCACTCTAAAGAGCCAAAATAGAAAACCCTCTTTTATAGCCTAAAACTTAGGGTTTTATTGGAAAACACATTAGTAGGCCTTGTCTACACTTGCCACCACCCGAAAAAGGACTAAAAATCTCCGCTCAAGCTTAATTCATTATGATATAATGTCGCCCCTCACAATTTCACTCTTTTCCATCTCAAAACCTCATTACTTCACTTGGAAAACTCAAAATTTCTCTCTAGGGCATCATGCCCCATGCATACGGTCTTGAGGAGCACCTATTTGATCACATGCCTCCATGAATCCATATTGATTCATTTGTTCCATTTTTATGTTTTGATATTGTAATAAGCCCAAGAGGCCACCTTTTTGGTGTTATAGGTCCTAGGATGTTTATTTCTCATATATTGTAAAAATTGTCAAAAGTTTAAAATTAGGTAGATGAAGTGTCATTAAGGTGTTTTATGAACAAACTAATCAAAAGGTGGTTGAAAATGGTTAGTTTTGGTTGAAAATGTATAAATAAACCCTCTAAAACTTGAATTGAGGGTTGGGAGACATCATTTTTGAAGTTTGATAAATGGAAACCTCAAATTTTGTGCATTTCCTGATTTTTACATTGTTACCAGATTGAAGTTGTGATTTGTACGGCCTGGTATGGACTCAAACAATGAAGTATCATATATGGATGGAAATATCTCTGTTTCTAGTTTCCAATTCTTTTTGTCTCATTGAATTTTATCAAGTTTTGTGGAAGATATGATTATTTTGGTGAGACTGCCTATTCTAACAATATTGTGCAGAATTTACAGTCTGAAAAGTGTGATGGTACGGAATATGAAGTCTATAATTTGGATTTGAAACCAAATATATTTTGTTACTATGTGAATCTACTTTCATTTGCTTCAAGTCTCATCAAATTTCATTAAGATTTGAATGAGTTATGACCATTTTTGTGAGGGCAGGTCTGAACCCTACCTAGGGTTTGCAGTTTTGGGAAAAATACAATAACTTTCATTTCAACCATTGGATCTTCATAAGAATTGGAGAAAAAGACTATAACTATGTTTTATTTAATCCAACTAGAGGGATTGGATTCATTATTCATTTTGTAGAAGTTATTAATGACTGTTCATGAGAATAAATTGTGGGCTGCCATAGCTATGTTTTCAATGTGATATACAATGCCTAATAGCATGTGTTATACAAATATTGTTTTGGATTATTATTGAAGGTTTGTGAGATGTGTTGTGAATCCTCCTAGATCTGCATCAGCTTCTCAGCCTCCCTTACACACAAAAACAGCGTACACATCTAGTATCTAATGGTAACCACCCATTCCACTGAGGAAAAATCTTCACAAAAGGTGGAATGGGGTGTTTTCCATGTTTATATCACCAAAACCCTTAAAACAAGGTATTCACAACTATACACTGAAATTTGGTCTTAAAATCCACAAACTTTACAAGAATCCTATAAATTCACCTTTTATGATGATTAACAACTATATACAACAATATTTGAAAATATTTTAGAGCAAAACTTAATGTACAGACCATACACTACTGGTAAATAAAAGAAAACTCAGAAATAACTAATAAAACAACTTTTATTGATTTTCTTCTTTCTAAACTTCAGACCAATCGTCAATCGATGCTTTTACATCATATTTATAATTTTTCCTCCCTAAAATAATTTTCCAACACCCAAAACTGACTTTTGAATTGCCCAACCATTGGTATTCCTCTAAAAATCTATTTTTGGCGCACCCCAAAAGCACAACTTTACAACTTTTTTTTTTACAACTTTTTCATTAGTTTGTATTTTTTTCTTTCAAACTAGACCCTCTAGACATATATACCATCAAAATGAATTGTTACATATCAAATGGTCTTAAAGACCTTATTTTTATACAAAAACTCAAAATCCTAAAGCCTACTTGTAACATCTTGAATTGACATTTTTCTTCAATGGTGCTCCTGCAATTAGATGTCAGTAGGTCTTTGGTGTTTTTATATTGTACTTTTACATTTTCTGGTTATGCTGAAGCTAATGCCCAGAGATTCCAATGCAGCGTGAATATTTATCCTAGACACGCATTGTTGTCCTCAAACCTTAGAGTTGTTCGGTGCAGTTTGAACTCTAGAAACTGGCTCGTCTAGCACCATTTAGATTTTCAGATCTAGAGAGTGACAAAAGAACTTGAGAGTGATATGCATTCTTGATTATTTTCCTAGATACCCATTAGCTTGAGGTAAGTTATGGAATCTCTCCGCTCTTGGCTCTCTATGACTTGGAGCCTTGGTGTGGTTGGTCCCCCTCTCTTACATTTTTGGTGAACCAAACATGAATAATGTCTATCCATTTGCTTGTGTTGAGACTTTTCCCTTGCACTTGGTAACTATTGTAAACCTAAGTGTTGTGAAGGTTTATGAGCATCACAACCCAATCCAAAAAATTTAGGTACATTTTTAGAAGTGTGCAATACCTACCAATGGAGAAGACAAAGGTCACCTCTAGTTTTTCCACTGGTCTGGCTATCAACTTTACCACCTGTTTTCCTATAGGCTTTACTGACGAGATGGGTTTCATAGATGAGACCACTAGCACTCCTACCCCTCTAGCATCCCTTATGGCTTTGTCTGTGGACAAGGATGAGGCTGTACATATCCCTATGGAAAACCTTTTAGCATTCAATAATAGATTTTCAGACGTTGTGAATCATTTGGAGAGCCACTAGGCTTACTAGCGAGGTGAGACATCTGTTAGGAAAGGATCAAATAGGTATAGAGTTATTACATGGCCTTGCTAATCTAACCAAAGCTTATATCTCCTCGTATAAGTCTAGATCAGGTACTACCTGAGGGGAAGTGATTGATGCCTATGAGAGACAAATAGGAATCCCGATGCCCACCATGTCCATATGCATGGTTGAAACAGGCCCCTCAATCAATGTATCTTTTGCTTCTCAAAGGGATAACACTATCAAGGTGAGTAGGATATCCCTTGGTTTCAACTTCACCCCTCCTACTACCCTTGGTAGTAGAGGCTCCAGTGGAATGAGTGGTGATGGCTTTGGTAGCAGAGGTGGAATTAGTGGAGGTGGCTTTGGTGGAAGCCATGGTGGTGGTTTTAGTAGTGGAGGTGGCTCTGGTGGAGGCCCTATTGGTGGTGGTGGCTTCGATGGTGGTGACAACATTGACTTCAGAGATAGTTCTAGTGGTTCTGTTGGGCCTTTGTCATCCTCTGGTCCTATTCTAAATTCCCTTCTCTATAACATGGGTCAGATGTAAAACCAGTTGGCGAGCCTTTCCTAGGCCTCCGTCTAGCCTATTTTTCAACCTTTCATCTGACATAGCCCATTGTTGGTAGCAATATTGGGTACTCCCTTCCTGCAAGGAATGGATATTCCTATGTTTGAAAAGCATAGTGGCAAAGGGGATATGCAAACACATGTATCATCCTCCAATGCCATGTGTATGGATTTATTTCATCATAATGCTTTGATGGAAAAAATATTTCCTCGATCTCTCGAGGACACAACACTCAAGTGGTACTATTCCTTGCTTGATAATTCTATATTCTCATTTGATCAACTCATGAATCATTTTATCCATCAATTCTAGGCTAACATCAGTCCAAAGATGACCTTCTTGGATCTCGTTCAATGTAAGTAGGGGGATAATGAAAAGATAATTGACTTCATACCGTGATACCAAGCACTCTTTTCATAGATCTCATATCTACTACCCGACTCCAATGTGCAGAAGGTGTTCATAGGAAACCTGCAGAGAGCCTAGTAGGAATAGTTTTCCCTGATGAAATACCCTTCCTTTGTGCATCTGTGTGCCACATTGTGAGAGTATTAGAAAATCACAGTTCAGTTTGGGGGACCTTCCTCACACCAATTTTGAAGGAAGTCTATTATTTCTATCTTAGGAAAAGGTAAAGATTTTGCTAATGTAGTCACTGTGACTAATGATCATGGCCTCAAACACAACCAAAAGTTTACAAAGTTAGTAAAATCTTACTCTTCTATTCTACATAAATTGTTGAAGGATAAGATCATAACTTTGGAAAATCCTCGACCTTCAAAAGAACCTTATCCTAATTGGTATGATGTGAATTATTTTTTCCAGTACCATCAACTTAATGGGCATGATATTAAGCATTGTATGTGTCTACATCATGAGATAGAGGATCGCATTGATGACACCACCATTCTTCTCGATGGGATGAAACAAAATGTGAATAAATTAGTAGTAAAGGATAATAGTGAGTTGTAGATTTACACATACCCATTTTTTTCTCACTCTACGAACTTGATTATTGAACCATCCAATGCTTCTCCTCAACCCTTGGTGTATGTCAATATGGTTTCAATTACTCCTCCCTCGTAGTCTGCGATTGGCTTGCCATATGTGACATTCACCTCATAGGACTTTCCCTTGAATAACAAGCCCTCTCCTATACATTCCTACTTGCCTCAATGGAAACATTGTGAAAGGAGTCCTAGTTGACCCCACGAGCAGAGTGAATGTTATTATGGAGGAGACGTTATGGTTAAATTCATTGCAAAGGGAGGAATATGAAGAAACAAAGTCTACCATTTGTATGCATGATGGTCTCTCTCTTAAGCCATATGGCTCTATAAATATTTTCATCCTAGTTGGACCTAGGGCTATGGATACAATCTTTGATATTATTCTAGAATCTGATTTGGTTAGGATGAAGTTGGGCATCTCGTGGCTAGCTTCCATGAATGGAATTGCTTTTGTTATTCATAATTGTTTGAAATTATCCCATGAAGGTATTGTGCATGTTGTTCATGACACTGGATATGATCCATTGGTATCCTATGAGGGTTATTCATTGGATCATTTTGGCCTACCTTGGTCGGTCCGCTCGCTCCTAGAATGGACCTACTTTACCAAATCTCTATAAAGTACAAAACCAAGGCAAGGGATAGCCAAAAGTGACCCCTCTAATAGTGCAATAGCAAGCTTCCTCATCTTCTTGAAAGGGAAAAGAGAGGCCTACCTAAGGGCACCTCTTCTACCCCCTTTCTGAAGAATATTTTTGGATGAATACTCTAAGATTCCACATAAGAAGTCCAATGGTGCCTTCTTAGCATAAATCCAAGATTAGGATATCAAACCTTCCTATTTACCTCCTGGACCTTGGCCCTACCTGTATGGTAGAAAGAAGGGTCTGTGTGGGGAGCCCTCTATGTCTCAGCCTCTACTACCTCCTACTACTCCAACTCCCAAGGTAGTGAATGGTAAAAGGCCTGTCACTAAGGTGTTAGAGCCAAATCTCCCAATTGTTGCTTAATATCTTCCTCTTACCATTGTCAAAGAGTTTCTCTCTCCACTGAAGATGACTGTGATGGACACTTCGATGGTTGAGTAGGAGCCTTCTGTTCCATCTCAGCTTCCAATCTCTAGCTCCCAAAGTCACAAAAACCACCTTGCACATGATCACAAGCATCGAAAAAGGATCTAGTGGTTGCTTTGCAAAGGAAGGAAGGGGAGCTGACCATCCCTATTTTGGGGCCTCCTGTTGTGTCCTCCACTCTTGTCCCCTTTTCTTTGGTTCAATCAAATTTGTTTTTTCTTCTACATCCTGCTACAAGTATGAACACCCCTGACCCTAAAAATGTGTAGGTGTTTATTTCTCCTTTGGTTGAGTTTCCTCTCTTAATGTCCCTCCTAGACACTCTTCGTTCTCAAAGCTAGTGGAAATGCCAAAAAATTATGTGGTGTCCACCACAGTTTTCTCCTCCTCCTCCATACCTCCTATCTCATCCATGGGTAGCTCACACCCTCTGATGAAGAAGAAGGTGGAGTTTGGTCCTTCCAAAAATGGGGGGTGTAAGAGGATTCCACCTTCTTTAGAAGGTGGTCTTGCACTAGAATGTGTCATCCTAGTGACAAAGCAAGTTTTGGCTTCCCTTGATTTTTTCACTACTCCTAAATCACTCAGTGAGCCTAATAGTGGATCTTAGACACTACCTTCCCTATCCACTAAGGTAAACTATGGCACTCTCATGAAGTGCATGTTTAACTCTTTTGATGAGGTCCCAACCCTATTCATGATCTTCACAAAATCGCTAACCTTTGCTCCACAAGAATCAAGTAGAGAAGACCTTACGAGGCCTTCTTCCTTAGCCCTTATTGTGGGAGGGTCAGAGGGTTCCCCCCTTAACATTTCACCACTATAGGATCATCTTCCTTTCCATTATAATGATCTAGATTATGAAGCAGATGACCTATTGGTCAATGAGTGTTAGGGGGTGCCTCTTATTTACCTTTAGATTAGGTGTGTGTTTGTTGTGATGTGTTCCCTTGTGCTTGCATTATGTGTTCCTATATGACCCTTGTCACCCTTGTAGGTGCTTGGATACAAGAGTGATTATGTGTTGTAAAACTTCCTCTATTTGTGGCATCATTCTTCCTCTGTTGTGTGTATTGATTTTTGACAAATTGGGGATGATGCAAAGTGTTGGGGGAATTTAGGCTTCCCTTCCATGTTAACCCAATTTTTTATTTTTATTTTTTCTTCTCATGCATTCTTCATATGGTCTAATATAGTAGGAGGTTGATGACAATATATTAAATATACTACTATTATACTTATATATGTTTATGAGTAGCTCTTACCCAAAAATATCAGATCACCCCTAGGTCCCTTGTTCATGATGTTATTGTTTATTTTTAAAGTTTTGTTATATTTCTCTCTTCTTTTCTTGATTCATGATGTCATGGTGTTCATGTGTTGTCCCTCGTGTGTGCATCAACATCACCATGGTATCCCGCTATGTCTCGCAAGCCACAACATCACTTTTTCATTCTTTCTTTTCTCTCCTTGGGATGCCATGTTCCTTGTGTTCGGCACACACCATTCTAAGTGGGGACTACCATGTCAAATTTTATTTTCAAAAAACACATTCAGTGACTAAATTTTTTTTTCTCAAAAATATTTACAAACTTTTTCAAAAATCACATTCTCAACAAGGACCCCCATCAAAATGTGTCTCCTTCATCATAGGTTCACAAAGAAAGAATTTGAAGAACTTTCCTCCAAGGAGGGAGAATCTTTTCCTATGGAAAAAGCCTTGAACTTACCCTCATGATGGGGCATTTTTTTCCTTTCGAATTCCTTGATGAACTGAACATATTTTGAAAGCATTCTTTGGTGGTGAATTGATTTAAGAAAAAATTCTTGCACTTTCAAATAGTGCATTCCTTGAGTGGACCCCTCTTCTTTTGAAGGGTTCCCAAGGGACCCCTTTGAAAGCTCTTCAATTTTTTGACTATCTGCATGATTGTCTGCTTGATTTCTTGTGTGGCTTCTTTTTTATTTCTAACATGTTTTATCTACTGATTAACATGTTGCTTTGCAAGTGCACCTATGAAGCTACTTTCTAGTCTAACTCTACAGAGTCCCCTTACATTGGGCTTCCTTCATGAGAGAGTACTTGGGGGAATACCTTCTTTTTAGGTCTAAAGGCTTGTGAAGCACTTGCATCCTACGAGATTTGTCCATCATTGGCCTATGGGCCTTCGGTGTACTTTGTTCAACTTCATAGTTCTGGAGAGCTACAAATTCATTTTGTTTGAACCTCCTCAAGAGAGAGTATCTGTGGAGTCATTTTCCTACCCTATACTTTCAATCTCACTAGATCGCGTTCTGCTTCCTCAACGGTTCAGGTATACATTTTTAACTCTTCGATCTACTTTACCAAACACTCATCGATACTCATGCTCACTAAAGTGGGGGAAAAATGTATAGGAGCGAATTTGCACCCCTTGTGTAAATTACCCTTTCACATACCCTCACCTTAGAAAATTAAACTTGATGACAAAATTCCACATCACCCATCCAAAATGCATCCACTTGGCATGTGTTTTGTGTGTCGGTGGGGGAATATTTTTTGGCGACAGTGGCATGGACATCTACATCATGCTACCATCCCTAACATATTCCTGCCTTTGGTGTCTACAGGGACATTACACTCATTGGGGATGAATTGTAATGCCTTTGTGTGACCAACCAACCCAAAAAAATCCTCTCCCATTTTGGTCTTCAAATGCATCCATTTCACTATCACTTCATCTTCTACACACTTATTAATCCATTCTTCAAGGATTTTCAGCAATCTATCACATTCTCTCAAGCATTTTCACACACTCCATTGAGCATTACAAAAAGCAAGCTTGTTACTCCATCAATTCCATCCTTGTACATGTGGTGCTACCATAGAATGTTGTGAGTTTGGAGTCTTGCAAGACCTCCCTTCATCACTGTTGCAATCTAGTGTGACTTTTCCAAGCTCATTGCTTGCATTCTCCCTTCATTAGCCTTGAGAGCCTTTGGGTGGAGGTGGTATCACTTCATTTTCATTTTTTGGTTTGATAGAGTAGCATAGCATCTTTTGTAATGTTCAGTACTTTCCTTTCTATTTCCTTTGTTGTACTTTCTACTTTGTGGCTTTTTTGTCTATTTTTGTAGGTGGAAACACCAAAATAGGGGTTTGACTAAGGAAAACCCCTATAAAGCCCCAAAAAATTTCCCTCTCTTGCTTGTGTGTAGGTGAATGTGTGGGTGGATCTCACTAGCAAAGTTGGAGTTTTAGTGAGTTGATATTCATTACCTTTGTCTTCATCTACTTGCTTTATCATTTATGTAGTTATTTTTCATACTTCATAATTTTGTTTAGTTCGATAAAGCTAGTTAGTTGGGTAGTTAGTAGGTTCTTTGATGTTTTATACTATAATTTACATTTTATAGCTATATGTATACATGTGTGCTAGAGAGACGCCAATGTGATGCGCTATCATCGCATACCCACACTATCGTCCTTGGACAAAGAGCTTTCTGAGGTGTAGTTTGAACTCTAGAAACTAGATCGTCTATCCTCATTCAAATTTTTAGATCTGTAGAGTGAAAAAATCACTTGAGAGTGCTCTTCATTCTCAATAATTTTCCTAGATACGCATTAGCTTGAGGTAATTTAAGGAAGCCCTCCGCTTTCAGCTCTCCATGACCTAGAGCCTTGGTGTGGTTTGTCCCCCTCTCTTATAGTAAGTCATATTCATAACAACAATATGAAGAAAAAGTGTCATAGGTCATGCATCAATTTTGTATAGATTTCCATAATTTCTCTCAATCCATCATTCTTGAAATAAATCTACATTTCAAACTAAGATAATAGTATAATTTTTAAAGAAGGTATATTGCATGTATGTGTAATGCATAAATGGGAAATTTCTGCATGTACACATATATGACCTTCTGTTAAAAATGTATGCATGTACAATCTTTCCAAAATAAAAGAAATATTTTTTCCACATATAGATTTCCTATATATAAGTAGATGTTAATTTTCATTAGATGTATAAGTGGATTCAATTATAAACATAGAAGCATAGGAATCAATAGCAATCTTTTCTTGTTCTAGTTCTATGTTTTCAATAGTTTTCCACAAAGTCATTTGCATCATTTTCAATTTGTAGGGATAACATAACATATCTACATCTTTACCAAATTCATACAGACTAGGGTCAATTTGACCCTTATTTTCACATTTAAACATTTAACATATAAACCACTAATAGAATCATTCTTAACCCGTTTGGTTCAATTTATTTTAAGAAGACATTCAAAACATAAAATGTTCAAGTCTTCATTCATTTCAAAAAGAGATAGATACACCATATAGTTGTAGTCAACTGATGGAGGTTAATATCTTACATATATTTAAGAAAATCTGATCAACTTAATAGAATTCAACCTACATTTCATAAATTACATGATCTATGCTCTATTCGAAATAGAGACTTCACAATATTAATGTGTTTGACACGACCTCTAAGGTCAAATGTTCATTATGTTTTATTTAAACAACTAGTAAAATATTTGCTTCCTTTCGGTTCAATGTTTATGTGTACCATTGTGTTAGTTCTTTCTTATAAACTTGCTATGGGGTTGGGAACGATTAGCATGTTATCATTCAATCAATAACATGCCATCATTTCTCATTACAAACCAGGCAATATCTTTGTTTTCATTAAATTGACATAGTGGTTGTCATCCACACAACAAGGTCCCATGAATAATATGCAGAAAAATGAAATACATATATACATGGCATTTTTTTGGTTCAATCAAACGTATATACATATATATATATATAGATATATATATATTTATTTAGTTATTTATATATTTATATATTTATATATATGCATATATATCTACATCTATACATTCATATGTATATACAATGATCGGTTCTATTCTAGAAATACATTTATGTGAAACAATGGATTATCATCGTTGGCCTGCTAAGTCCCAATTTACATATGATATAGTTGATTTCCTTTATGGAATTGAGACTTAACGTGGGCAGATAAAGAATCATTGCAAGCACATTATCATGTTACAAGTATAAAATACAACAAGGATAGAAAGATTGAATTTTTCTTGGGTTGGTATCACTCGAATCTATCAATAAAACTAGGAAATTCTGATAGCATCATAAAACCATTAGATGGCTTCAAAGCATTTGAGAGGGTTCACATACCAACCCAAATCTCATGCTATTGCATGTGGGGTTAATTTTGTCCCTTCCACTGTCAATTATGGACAAAGAAAAATAATCATTTAAATCTAGTTGTGGTGGTGATGGCCATGATAAGGGTAGGCTCAAGAGCAATGCCTCCCTAGATTCAAATGATAGGGTTCAATGCCAACATGGCTTTCCCTACAAAATGATCACACAAAAATTGAATGCAAAGAAAAATACAAGGAAATATCTTTCCTTTCTATCGATAATGATAATAGAGATTTAGGGAAATCAAGTTCATAGATAAATTCATTGCAAAACAATAGAAACATTCAAAAATTGACTCGGATTTACCTCTTACTCTAGAGCCAAATGATCAAGTTGAGAGGTGGTGAATCTTGCAAGTTGAGGATTCGGTTTTTCTTCCTTTTCTCTGCTATTTTTACCCAAAATAAACCTCTTCCTTTCTTTTTTGACCAAAATCACACAAACACAAAAGCCCTAAATCCCTTCTTTCTTCTCTTTTTGCATGTCTTAACTCCTGCATTCTCCCAAATTGACAGGTTTCATTATGGTAGCCACCGCCACTCCTTCCATTCCGATTTTCTTTCTGATTTGGAAATCATGGGCAACCTCTACCTATTCAATTTTTAGTTTTTAAATTTAAAATTTTCAATGTAAATGAATATCAACCCGATATTTATTCATTTCCTTATTAGAATGACATATTTAATCACTCATATATATATGTGTGTGTGTATAAAAATATATGTTTTTTTATTCAATTCATCCTCTTGATGTAAGTTTTATGGCATATGTGCATTTATACAAGCAAGAAAACTATGGACTCATTAGCATCTTCTTTCCTTTTTGAATGCAATATCATCAAATAAACATGATAGACAAATAAACTAGTTAATTGTTTTTCCACAAGCATACTTGTTTACTCATCAATCTATTTCACATAAAGAGTAATTTCAACCATATTGGAATTTCAATGTAAAACTCATGATTTATAGTGGTGTGTGCATGTTCTAGAATCCATCAAGCTTACCATTTTATTTTGGCTAAATAGGCCTACCTCAACCATGCTCTCGGTCTTCAAACTGATCCTAAATTCACACACTTGCACTTACAAAATTTCATCAATAACTAATAACCAATGTTTGAAATGAAACAATTCCATAGTTTTCCATTGAGAAATATATTTTATTTTTATTCAACTCATCCTCTTGAAGGTTTCCATTGAGAAATGTGGATTTTACATCCATTTGATACACTTTAAATCCTTTGTAAACTAAAAATGCAAGAAACATCCTTATTGCTTCTAATCTTTCAATAGGTGCAAATATTTCTTCAAAGTCTATCCCTTCAACTTGTGCATACCCCTTGCACACCAACCTTGCTTCGCTCCTTATTACAACTCCATTTTCATTGATCTTGTTTCTAAACACCCATTTAGTACCTGTCACATTTTTTCTTGGGGGTCTAGGAACCAATTCCCATGTTTTAATTTTCTCAATCTGATTAAGCTCTTCTTCCATTTCTTTTATCCAACTCTCATCCTTGATGGCCTCCACATAGATTTTAGGTTCAATATGAGACAAGAGTGCAAAATTTTCTTGTTCCTTATTCTTTGCAAGTTTTTTCCTTGTTTGAAAACCATCATTTTTGTTCCTATTATCTAATCTATAGGATGATCCTTTTGTACATATTTTATAGGTGCTTTTTCACTTTCTTCCTCTGACTCCTCATCAACAACTTCTTTTTTACAATCTAATTCATCTTCAAAGTTATCTTTGTCAAATTTAACATGTTTTATATCCTCATCAATCTTGATATTGATGATTTCTACAATATTTTGCAAACTTTTGTTATAACACTTGTAAACTTTTCTTTGGGTGGAATATCCAAGAAATATTCCTTCATCACATCTAGAATCAAATCTTCCCAAATTATCTCTTCTCTTTTGATGTAGCATTTGCTACCAAACAATTTGAAATACTTGACAGATGCTAGCTTTCTATATCATAGTTCATAGGGAGTATTGTCACTATTTACTCTAATTTGAACTATGTTAAGGATATAGACTATAGTATGAACTGCCTCCCTATAATATACATCTAGTAACTTGGATTCATTCAACATTATTTTGGCCATCTCCTTGACTGACCCATTCTTTTTTCAACTAGTCCATTTTATTGTGGAGTTCTTGGTGTAAAATATTGTCTCCTAATTCCATGCTTTTCATAGTATTCAATGAATTCACTAGATGTGAATTCTCCACCTCTATCTTATCTTAAGCATTTTTTTCTTCTACCAATCTCCTTTTCAACCATCCTTCTAAATATCTTAAATCTTTCAAATGCTTGTGACTTATCTTTTAGAAAGGTTACCCATGTCATTCTTGAATAATCATTGACCAACAACATGAAGTATATTTCCCCCTTTCAATCCTCTTGTTTTTTTAGGTCCACACAAATCTGTATGAACCAGTTGCAAGGATTTTGTAGTTGAGTATTATTTTGTTTGGAACTTAACCCTTGTTTCCTTTCCTATTTCACATTCACTGCAAGTGGTGTTTGTAGGCTTAGTTATCTTAAGCATGTGTCTTACCTATCCTTTTGAGCTCACTTTCACCAAATTATGAAAATTAACATGCCCCATTCTCTTGTGCCACAACCAACTCTCATATACTTGTCCTATCAAACAATTTTGACCTTTTAATTCACTGAGGTTGTAAAGGTTTCTATCAATTCTTACTCCTTGAGCAATTGTTTTTCCATTTTTCCTTATTTTTAATCCTTATGAATTAAATGTGGCCTTATAACCATTTTCACACATCTAACATACACTCAATAGATTTTGTTTCAAACTTTCAACATAGATAACACATTTTATAGATAATTTACCATCTATGTTGATTGTTCCTTTACCACGGATTTTTATAGGAGTGTTGTCACCTAAAATGATTGATCCTTCTTTACTTTTCTTAAGTTGGATGAAATTTCTCTCATCACCAGTCATATGCTTGGAGCATCCACTATTGATTACCCATATATTTTTCTTTCTAGAATGAAGTGTCATTTGTGCAATCATTGATTTTGTGGGATTCTTCTCTTTTTCTTTCCACACCTTCATAGGTTTCTTCTCTACCTTTTATTCCTTCTTTTTAGGAATTTTAGACTCTTTGTTCACTTAAGGAGGTGTGTTTTTATTTTCCCCATTATGTGCATTTGGTCTTATGAATTTTATTCTACAATTATTAGCTACATTACCAAAGCTGTTACAATTGTAACACATTACATTCATATCTACTAAAGGAGCAAATGAATTATTGCTTACAAAACTTGTACTCCTTTTAGGAATGACTCTACAATCTCTAGCCCTAGGACCAAACTGATTACATGTATAATAGTACCCATAAAAGTATGAAGAGTACCTAGTCATAGAATTTCCTTGAGTAGGTGAGGGGGTCTTCTTTGTCTTGGATTCTTCAAATCTCTCACCCATGTGAATCCAACAACATCAATTCTTCTCATGTTCTACCTCTTCTTTTGATGATTAGGAACTAGTTAATTGGTTGTTTTTCTTTTCTACAACAAGTTTATTTTCCTCTTCAAATTCCTTCATCTCAATTGATTTCTTCTCATCTCCAGATGTATTCTCATTGCATGCTTTCTCACCATTTGTACTAGAATTCTCTTCGGCTCTAAATCTCTCATACAATTTTGTTGATGCGATAGTAAAAGTAGTTTTTCCTTTATCAAGACCCAAACCAGACTTCTCTTTGTTAGAAGGCTTTTCTATGCTTGATAATCCATAAAGACTCTCTAAGCCTCCCTTCAACTTTAGGCCTTTCTCTATTTTTTCTCTATCCTTTTCCAAAAAATTTCTTAATGCAACTATCTCTACCTCTAGCTACATACATTTGTCTACTTCAGATTGTAGTTTAGATTTAGCTAAATCTTCAATTATCTTTGCTTCCTCCACTTGTAACTTTAAGCCCACCACAATCTAATTAGATTCTTCAAAAAAATTGGCTATCTTATCAGTCTCCATATGTTGCAAGAATGAAGGTGTTGTCATTGATGTCAACTGGTTAACTGGTTATCAATTGGTTGTTGTTTTCATGGATGTAGGCTATTGGTTGTATATATCAAGGATATTGAGAAAATTATAATGAGGAAAGGTTACAGGTGTTCATTGTTTTCTTTGGGATTCACTCCTGTGTTTGTGTGGTTCAAATATGTTGATCATGGTTGTTGAAATCTAATATATCCAAATTTTGGACTTCCGATTCATTGTACAATGTGAGATATGTTCACCAGTTGTGAACTATCATTTTCAGGGTATCTGGCTAAGGTCTAGGAGAATTGTAGTTGGTTGGGATTTATTTTTGGTTGAGTCTTATGACATGCATTACTAGAGTTAAGTTGTTGTGATTGTGTTGAAGACAATTTTGTTGTTTGAAAAGCTTGGATCTGGTTAAGGGTTGTGTGTGCTTAATTGTTCTATGTGTTTTACATTGGTTTGGCCAACCTTTTGATAAACACTAATTTTGAAGTTCATGAAGCATGTTGGGAATTATTTAGGTCATCATCAAGTGTTTGTTTGGGTTTTCCTCATTCTAACTCCACCCTAGAATATTTTGGCACCGACCTAATTTTAATTTAAATGATGGATGGTCGACTTTGGATATGTTTCAAACTTGAAGATGGTATAAATATAGGATTAGTTATTGGTGAAAGATGTAAAAAAGGCGTGCAAAGAAATAGAGCAAGATAGATGCAAAATATATACAAAACAGTGTGTATGTGATGTGAGTTTGGCAGATCAATGCAAATTCTAAATGTTGAGTTTTTGGATGCAGTGAGTTGAAGGTGTACTTTATCATTCATGCATGACTGCAAGTGTTTAAGTGAATTGTGGTGGAAATATCCATTCCATTAATATTGTCTTCTCTTTGTAACATATCACTTCTATCTTCTTTGCATCTCTATGGTAGTGAGCCCTTTGGGTGGTTAACCATTTTTGGATAGTGAGTCTTGATCTAAATAGTCAGTTCTATTTTGGAAATGAGCCTTCTCTGGCAGTGAGGCTTTGTAATTGATTTTGATATTCTATGTATTGTGAGATAATCCTCACTGTAGTTTTTCCCTTATTGGTTTTTCCACGTAAATATAGTGTTATTATGTTTGTGTGTTTCTTTTCAGTTTCTACCTTTGCACTTAATGTTTAATCATTTTAATAGAGTAAAGGATTTGTGATTGATCTAAGTTTTGGTGAATGTTTTAAAGGTTAAAATTTTCTACAACTAATTCACCCCCCTCTCAATTTTCTTGTTCAAAAATTGGTATCATATCTTGGTTCCTTGGAGAAGAGCTTAACCACTTGATGAAGGTCCAGGATGATAGGAAAAATCACTTTTGAGTATCTAAAGTTTGATGGAACTAATTATGCTATCTGGAAAATATTGATGGAATAATATCTAGAGTATTGTGGATATGATGTTGATAAATCTTACAAAACTACTTACAATCCTGCTAATGGTCCAAGTACAACTGATGAAATCAAGGCACATAAAGTGAAAAATAAGGCAAAGTTCATTTTGAAGAATAGCCTTGCACATTCCAAGTTGATTAAAGTTCAAAATATGAAGACTTCTAAAGAAGTCTAGGATACTTTAGAAAAGGCACATGAAGAAGATTAAAGGGTCAAAGAAGAAAAGTTACAAAATTTGGAGACACAGTTTGAGCTCTTGCATATGTTTGAAGATGAGAGTGTTAAATCCTATGTATAGAGGTTGGATGAGGTAGTAGCTAGAATGCAAGGACTTGTGCTACAATAGATGAATCCAAGATTGTAAAGAAGATTCTTAGAACTCTCCCTAATGCATACAGTGAAAAGGTATGTGCTATTGAAGAACATATAGACTACAATAATTACACTATAGATTAGTTGGGAACTCTAACATCTTATGTGATGAGAAAGCCAAATTTGAGAAATGGATCCAAATTAGAAACTACTCTTAAGGCTACAAGAGCTGAAGATCTAGATGAAGAAAATCTTGATGAAGTAGAAGCTAACTTTATGAGAAGAATGAAGAAAGGCTTCAATAAGTATGAAGGTAAGTTACTCTTTAAATGCTTTAGTTGTGGAGGAATATGTCATTATGCTTTGAGATGTCTGGAAAGAGTTCAGAGGAATAAACAAAGATTTAACAAAAAAAAAGGTAAGAAGATCAATAGAGAATATTATGTGAATGAGGATGCTAATATTTCTTATGAGGAATCTGATTATGGAGATATTCATGACAATGAATGCTTGAACTCTTGGCTATAAAATATGAACCTACTACTAATTCTGAAAAAATATGTGAAGGAATGCCCTCTGAAGAAAGAGAAAGGTGAAGGTACTGTAATCTCTACCCTACATGCTAAATAGGAAAAGAACTATTGGGTTGTTGACATTGGTTGTTCACATCACATGATTGGTGATAAAAGTAAGTTTGTTAAAATTGAAAAATATTATGGAGGCTTAGTTATTTTTGGAGATGATATTGGTGTTAAGATTTGTGGGATTGGTTCAGTAAGTTTTGATGGAAAGCATAATACTGAGATGTCTACTATGTTAAGGGCTTAAGGCATAATATTTTAAGTTTTGGATAGATGTGTAGTAAACGATATAATCTTGTATTAAGGATGAGAGATGTGAAATAAGGAAAGGATCTGGAACAATGTTTGCTATAGGAAAGAAATTTGAAGGAAATATATATCAACTTAAGGGTGTTGATGGACGTTACTTTATAACTCATATTAATGAAAAGTGGCTATGGCATCAGAGAATGTGTCATATGAATTTTGATAATCTAGGAAGGATTAGTGCAGTATAGGCTGTGAGAGATTTACCAAGGATTACAAATGTTATTAATGCTATTTGTAGGAATTGCTAGTTTGGAAAGCAAGCAAGAAACAATTTTAGATTAAAGGAACAATCTACTATCAAACTACTAGATTTAATTCATACAAATATATGTGGTCATACAAAAGTGAGAAGTCTACAAGGTAAAAGGTACTTTACGCTTTTGATTGATGATTACTATATAGGTATACATGGTTTACATTTCTTAGCTTGAAAATTTTGATGCATTATATAGATTCAATAAATTCAAAGCTATGGTTGAAAATGAAGTAAATTTGAGGATAAAATGCTTAAGGTTTGACAGAGGTGGTGAATTCACCTTCTGTGAGTTTAATATGTTTTGTGAAGTTCATGGAATAAAAATACAGCTATCTACTTTGAGAACTCCTTAGTAGAATGAAGTTGTTGAAAGGATGAATAGAACAATTCAAGAAGTTGTTAGATTAATGATTACTGAGGTTGGTTTACTGAAAGTTTACTGGAGTGAATCTATTCATACCGTTGTTTATGTGTTCAATCAAGTTCAACCAAGAGCCAATAGTATAAAGAACCCCTATGAGCTATGGTGTTGAAGAAATCCTATTGTTAAGTATTTCAAGGTATTTGGAAGCAAATGTTATATCAGATGGGATGAAGAAAATTTAGGGAAGTTTGATGCTAGAAGTGATGAAGGTATTTTTCTTGGATATTCTACTAGAAGCAAAGCTTACAAATGTTTCAATAAAAGACTAAGATAGATTGTAGAAATCACAAATGTTAAGGTTGATGAAGTAATGAAGAATTCAGTTGAAGTTGATGGATATATATTTGATGAACTTGATTGCATAAGGATTGAAGAAGTTTTGGAAGAACAAGAAAAGGATGAGAAAGAGAAGAAAAATGAAGAAGAAGCTCTCATGGTGTTCCCTAAGAAACCTAAATATGTGCAAAAAAATCATTCAGAAAGTTAGATCATTGGAAACAAGACAAAAGGAGTATTGACCAGAAGTAAAGTTGTTGTTGGTGGGATAAATCCATTTTTACTTTTTGAGATTGAACTAAAGACTGTAAGTGAAGAATGTAAATATGAGCATTGGATGGAAGCTATGAAAGAAGAACTTATGTATATTGAGAAGAATCAAACTTGGGAATTGGTCCCTAGAATGACAGATAAAAATAATAATTGGATCAAAGTGGGTATTCATAAATAAGTTGAATGAGAATGGAGAAGTGGTTAGAAATAAAGCAAGACTTGTGTGTAAGGGTTGTTCACAAGTAGAAGGCATAGATTTTTAGGAGAATTTTTCTCTGGTGGCAAGAATGGAAGTTATCAGGATGTTCTTAGCATTTGGTGCTCATAAAAATTTCAAGGTCTATCAAATGGATGTTAAGTTTGCATTTTTGAATGTGAGCTAGAAGAAGAGGTCTACATGGAATAGTCAGAAGGATTTCAGTTGTTAGATTGATTGGATATGGTATGTAGATTGAAGAAAGTTTTATATGGACTTAAGCAAGCTCCTAGAGCTTAGTATGCAAGGTTAGACATGTATTTTATTTAGCAAGGTTTCAACAAAGGTAAGATAGATAGTAATCTATATTTCTAAAATTAAAATGATGAAAATCTTTGATTGTGGTTGTATATGTTGATGACATTATCTTTGGAGGAAATGAAACTATGCAAAAATAATTTGAGACATGCTCCACGCTAGAGATGAATTTCTTCTTGGGCTACAAATTAATCAAATAGAGAAAGGAATTTTCATTTCACAGTCTAAGTATGTGAGAAAGATGTTGAAGAAGTTCAAGATGGATGGTTCCAAACTATTAAGTACTCCTATAGTGACTGGATACAAATTGGGAAAAGACGATGATTCACCTAAGGCTAATTAGAGCAAGTATAGATCTATGATTGGTGGACTATTGTATTTGAATTCTACTAGACTAGATATTATGCATGGGGTTTTTCTTGTGGCTAGATTTCAAGAAGATCCTAAAGAAACACATGTTGTTATTGTTAAAAAGAATATTCGTGATATTTGAATGAAAACTCTAGATTATGACTCCTATGATGTCCTAGGATAATCGGGACTCTCACACTAAGTTCTATAAAGATGCATATTGGGCTAATGCAGTACATATGAAAAAAAAAGTACAAGTGGTGGTGCATTCTTTGTTGGTTGAAAATTGGTGGAATGGTTGAGTAAAAATTAGATTTGGTTTCCTTATCTACTACTAAAGTTGAGTATATTGCTTCTTCATCTTGTTGTACAAAAGTTCTATGGATGAAATAGACATTGAAAGATATCATAGTGATGTATGATGATCCTATTTCTATCTTTTGTGATAATACAAGTTTAATTAGCATTTTAAAGAATCTTGTGATGCACTTGAGAATGAATCATATATCTATTAGATATCATTTCTTGAGAGAGAAGGTCATGGAGAAAGAAGTCAACCTTGAGTATGTTCCGACCAAAGATCAAATTGTAGATATATTTACAAAGGCTCTTTCTAAAGATACTTTTGAGTATCTCTACGAGAAGTTAGGGGTTATTTCCCCTTCTCTAAACTAGATGCATATGGAGATGCATCAGTCGAGTGGATCCATGGATTCATCTCATGTCTGTATTGATGTTGTTGGATACCTCTCAGGAGGAGTAGGTAGTGTCATGTGTTGTCATTGAAAGATTATTTTGTTCTTAATGTCAAAGGGGAAATAAATGTAAAATATCCTTTTCCTTTTCCATTTATGTCAAAGGGGGAGATGAGGAAGATGTGAGAAAAAAATGGAAGTATCTACTAAGGGGGAGAAACAAGAAAGTAAAATCAAGGAAAGTGTGTTTAGAGCTGGCTATGTTGTCTTTTAGCTGTTTCATTATCATGTGCTCTACTCAATGATAAAGGAAGATTCTGCAGCACTAAGGCAGTTATTACTGATGTCAATTGCTTAATTGGTTATCAATTGGTTGATGCTGTCATTGATGTCATGGGTGCAGATTATTGGATGTATATGTTGAGGATATTGAGAAAAAATCGTGAATGAAGAAAGGCTAGAGGTGTTCAATATTTTCTTCTGGCTTGCTTCACATTTTCCTATGTCTGTGGTGGTTTAGATATGTTGATTATGGTTGTTGAAAGATACTATATCTAGATTTTGGGCTTTTGATCGATTGTACAGTGTGAGTTATGTTCACTAGTTGTGAACTATGATTTTTAGGGTATCTAGTTGAGGTTCGAGAGAAATGTAGTTGGTCTAGATTTATTTTTGGTTGAGTATTATGACTTGTGGTTCTAGAGTTAAGATATTTTGATCGTGTTGAAGATAATTTTGTTGTCTAGAAAGATTAGATTGGGTTAAGGGTTGCATCTTCTTAATTGTTTTATGTGTTTTACACTGGTTTAGCTGACCTTGTGTTAAACACTACTTTTGAATTTCATGAAGTGTGAACATGGGACTTATTTGGTTCCTCATCAAGTGTGTGTTTTGGTCACCCTCATTCCACCCTAGAATGTTTTGGTATCGACATAATTTGAATTTAAATAATGGATGGCCAACTTTGGATATGTTTCAAAGTTGAAGATGGTATAAATATAGGATTAGTTATTGGTGAAAGATGTACAAAGGGGTGTGCAAAGAAACAAAGCAAGATAGATGCGAAATAGATGAAAAATAGTGTGTATGTGATGTGAGTTTGGTATATCAATGAAAATTCTAAATGTTGAGTTTCTAGATGTAATGAGCTGAAGGTGTACTCTATTATTCATGCATGACTACAAGTTTTTAAGTGAATTATGGTGGAAATCTCTACTAAATTGATATTTTCTTCTCTTTGTAACATATCTCTTCTATCTTCTTTGTATCTCTGTGGTAGTGAGCCCTTTGGGTGGTTAATCCTTGTTGGATAGTGAGCCCTGATCGAGACAATTAGTACTATTTTGGCAGTGAGCCTTTGTAATTAGTTTTGATATTCTTTATATTTTGAGCTAATCCTCACCATGGTTTTTCCCTTATTAGGTTTTCCATGTAAATTTGGTGTTATTGTATTTTTGTGTTGTTTTTTAGTTTCTACCTTTGTACTTAATGTTTAATCATTTCAATAGAGTAAAGGATTTATGATTGATCTAAGTTTCAGTGAATATTTTAAAGGTTAAAATTTTTTGCAATTGATTCAACCCCCCACTTAGTTGTCTTGTTCAACAATTTATGCAAGCTTCTTCATATGCTTATTCTCTTTTTTCAGGCTATCAAACTCCTCTATTAGATTATCAATTTCATCTAAAGCATAGATAAGTTCTCTTTCAAGGTCAACTTCTCCTTCTTCTTCACCTTCTTCACCAAGATCCTCAATCTTTCTATCTTTCTATTCTTCAAATTATTTTACCATGAAAATAAATTCCTTTTCTTCCATCACAAAATCACAATCTTGTTCATCATCTAAACCATCACTATCATTAAATGAATCACTCTCCTCATGAACATACATACCTTTATTCTTCTTCATAAAACCTTTCTTCTTATGAATGTGGGGCTTATTCTTTTACTATATACTTCTTTTACATCATTATCCTTCTTATTGTAAAGGGAATTTAGTAGCAAAATGACCTACTTTACCATAGTTAAAACACTTGAAGGGTATCTTACCTTTGTACTTGCCAGATCCTCTTCTTAATCTTCTAATGAATTTTTCTTCTTCCTCATCAATCTCTTCATGCTTAGATGTGGAGGCTCTTTCCTTGTCCATCCTAGATACTTCAACCTTCTCCTTTTTGGAAACCGTGAAATCAGCTTCTCTTTTTGGATGACTCTACATTTCCTATCCTCATTTCATATGGAATGAATATGTCACGCTATTCATCAAGAGTGAGTTTGTCAATTTATTTTGCTTCCTCTAGTGCAAATATTTTGGGGTCATAACTAGAGATGACATGGGCCTTAATATATTTTGCATAATTAATAAATCCTACTTCTCCAAACTCTCTAATTGAGTTCACAATCTCATCAAATTTGAGAAGATAATCTGCAATCTTTTCTTCTTCACTCATCATGAGACTTTCAAACTTGGCTCTCAGAATTTGTAGCTTAGCCAACTTTAATTTATCATCTCCTTCATAGATACCTTTCAAACTTATTCCATACATCATCTTTAGTTTGAAAATGGATCACTTTGATAAACATTGAGCTAAACAAAACATAGAGAATGGCATGGCGGGTGATCCCACAATACTGGTTTACAATTTTTGGCCAAACTAGACACTGAACTAATTTTTTCTAACTAAATCTTAACTTTAGGGCACCTATAGCGGCTAAACTGTGAGGATTTTTGGCATTTTGTCTGTAGATTCTAAATATATTTTTTTTCAAAGTTTTTGGAATCAAATTGCACTTCTTTTTCCATCTCCTTTGAAAACTTTTTTTTTTAGTAAACACCATTTTTAAGGAGTGAGATCACGATATAACACATAATTTTTTTTCCATGAAGGATAAAATTTATTTTTCTTAATTTATATTTGTATTATGATATCTAGTTGCTTCCATTTGTTTCATGAGTGTTCTGATATTTTCCTTAATCAAGTTTCAAAGTCAAACCAATTACAATTTGGACATAGGCGGTATAGCACAACTTTTTTGGTATAACTCGAAATTCATTTTTGTTTGGTTAAGGATTTCAATATTGGTGCGCTCATGAAAAAAAATTATATGTTCTATTTACGTAATGTTAGAACAAAGAGCTTGATTTTGGTGGAAAACCTACATTCACAAGAAATAAAAATATATAATAATAATTAAATTTATTTGGTATGTTTTGGGAAGCTTATAATAAGGAATACATACAAAATTTAAATTTTAAATTAATTCATTTGATTCACCAAAAGGTAAATCAAATGTGGTTTTTTATCAGCATTTTCATAGGTGTAAAGGCGACAACATTATAGGTATGGTTTAAAACTAGCGAGGTTCTATCCAAGGGGGTTTGATCTAAGGTAGTTTGATAAAACCATATTCAATTGGAATTCTTTAAATGGAACTTTTTAAGGATTAAATCATTATATTTTCTAAAAATATGTGATTTCAGCAAAAATTAGAATCTCCGAAAAATTGTAAACCAGCTTTGTGGGATCACCCATGCTTAGACTTTGTATTGTTCTCATAGTCTTTCTTTCTTGTAGCATTAGTAGGATCAATGGTAGGAGGACTATATCTATTTTTAACCAACATCCAAACATCAAACCCTAAGGATACCAAATATGTCTCCATCATAATGCTCCAAAAAGCATAATATCATCCATCAAACTGAGGTGCCTTGTTTATATGTGAACCCTCATGATTGGCCATTGTGTTCACTTGTCTAATATCTACCTGAGTTTATTAAGCCTCTCCTAAGGAACCAAGGATCTTATACAAATTTTTGGAACACAACAATCTACTGAGAGGGGGTGAATCAGTAGATCATCAAAATTTATCCCTTTAGTAGATTAAAATGATTAATTATTTTTAAGGCCTTTAATGCAGATTGAACTAAATATGCAAAGAGATAAGAATGCAAACATAGTAACTCATAACGCAAGATATACATGGAAAACCCAAGATGGGAAAAACCAAAGTGAGAATAGTTGCTAGGATCTACTATCCTAAGCTAGCCTCATAATGAATATCTCTTGAGTACAATGTTTAAGGGCACCAACCCTAAGAAGACACCAATCCCCTAGTTTTAGGACCACCCACTACAAGGAAACACCAACTCCCTACATTGAGCACCTACCTAGTCATTTGATGAAACCCACCAATCGAATTTACAATGAGAGTTATTACAATTTATTCTTTTGAACCCAATTCAATATTGCAAATCTTTTTGCAACTACTCAATACTTTGTTGCTAACTCTACAACACAATTATCTTCCTTTCACCTCTCTATTTTGCACCTTGAATGTAAACCCTAATCAAAGATCTCTGATTATTTTTGGGTTCTACTCATTTACTGTGATTTGCACTTTTCCCTTCTTCTATTAGTGCATTATGTGTCCACCTCAAGAGCTCATAGATACACCTTGCTACTACATCTACTCATTGGAAAAATTTTAATGTCCCCACTTTACATACCTTCATTGACCTATACTTTATTTCCTTGAGCTTTACACATAATTATACAACTCCTCTTCTAGGGTTTTCACATTATCTTGTTCAACAAGCAACCTATATGTCAAGCCATGCACACACTTATCTAGATTCAATGTTTCTTTTTTATTTTTAACTTTATAATAAATCTAGGGTTCCATCTTCATTTAATGCATATTCTCTGTATCTAATTTTTTCATCACCTATACATCTAATTCAATAACCATTTATCCCATCATCAATAAAATTGGTAGTTGGAGTGGATGGACCAATTAAATTCATTCATAGAGTCAGTTTACAGTTGAAATCCTCATTCACATGGTCATAATCATTAAATGTCTTCAACTTTAAACTTTGGCTATTGATTTTTTATCACACCATAATCCAATTTTTCTCATTCAATTTTCCACCTTAAAATCATAGCCATGTGATTAAACTCCTTTTCATTGATTCCATTTGATCTCCACCATGTATTGTAGCTATGCCTGAAGCATCAAATTTTATTTCCATGATATGAAGAGGTCTTGTGATCACCATCCAATCGCTAATGCTCGATCTCTGTTGTTGGACTCCCATCACATCTTACTTGTCATTATTATATTCACATCAGCGATGTGAATAGGCATAACAATGAAATTGTATTGTGCCACTTGTTCATGCTTTTATAATCCTCCACAGATCTTCTTTTCCCATTGCATATCACTACTCTTTCATTTCCACACAATTCACAACAATGATGTGAGTTAAGTGTGTGATGTATTTTGTTCTTGCCACATGTCCATGCTTTCATCATGCTCTAGTTGACTTTGCATATCATGGATTTCCTTTTGCTTGCTTCACAACAATGATCTAAAGCAATGACATAATAACAATTAGATTTCCTTTGTTTCATCTCAATCATCAATCTGACCTTATCACATATCTCTCAAAGCACAAGCTGATATAGTCTTCAAAAAGCAATGCAAAGAACATGAGCAATTTTTGTCTAATCTCCATTGTTTAGATCCATCATCACATATTACACAAACACCAAGCCTCGAAAGACATCAAAACATGATGTGAAGTATTTATGTGATGCACATAAACTATCACCCAGTAGTGCTAGCTAGTTAAAGGGGTTAGCTACCTTGATGACAACAATGGATTAAGTTGTCACTTAAGCAACCTACTACTATTTTCAGCCAGTCAACATCAAAAAATGAACCCTATTCATAACCATGACTGCAACACCTAGGGTTTATCTACAAAACCCTAATTTATCTAAGAGAAAACATAAAACAATTTTGAGCACCATTCTTGTCTTCAAGATCTGCAAATCTCTTCAATAGAAGGCTCTTAAAAAACCCATATCAAATTTGGCCTTAGTTTTCTCTTTTGGCCCCTAGAAGTGACCTCTACAAAATTGTGACAATATTCCATGACAACTTTGCAACTTTTGAGCAATATTGCAATAATTTGCAAAACATGCTCTTCTCTACATCATACTACACCAATTCTTCCAAAACCTTATCCACTGAGCACAATGACATCTAGGAATCCATTGATTTGTCCTTTGAAATAAATGACACCTTTTGACATCAATGACAACATTATGCCAATAGGCACTCTTATCCAAGGAAAAACCTCTTGATGATGTTGAGTGTCATAGGAAAGAATGATTGGACTACATGTTGGTTGCAAGTGAGTTTATTATATTTAGGTCATTTTAAATTAATGTATATTATTTACAAGTTTTGGTAATATCTAACATTTTAATTTTTATATATAGGTAGAGCTAAAAATAGTGAGGAGCACATGAGATCAAATTGATGCAAGACAATAACCAATTTAAGGGACTGAGGTTCACTTTCTAGTTGAGAAAAGTGAGGAAAAATATTTCACTAATAGTCTTTGATCACAAATGAATATAGATTTATACCTTTATGGCACATTCATAACAATACATATGGCTATATATTGATGACATTTTATAGTTTGTGAGATAATGTTGACCAAATGACACTATATATGACATTTAGTACTATTATGTATGCCTTCATGGCTCATCAAGATTAATACACAATACTTTATATATATTCATAGCTTAAAAATAGTTTTAATGGTTTATACATATTTTATCTCCTTATTTTTCTCTCTATCTACCTCTCTCTATCAATACCTCTCTCATATGTATATAGTGTGCATAAGGGTTGAATGACATATATGACACAGTATCATACAAGTGTCATGTATTTGTGTGAAGCATGCATCATGGATATTGTGTATAAAATCCTATGACCATTTATATTTTTCTCACTCATACATTATGTTTAGTGAAATTCAATCTTGTGCGTGTTCATAAAACTTATATGAAGGGTATAATAAAAATATATGTTATTACATTGTATGGATTTTTAAGGTTTTGATGGGACATATATATTTATTTTGTATGGTTTTTATTTAAAGGTTGGTTCAAATTCTTATGGAGTTCCTAGTTTAGTTGTTGATGCATTATAGTTGAGTGACAATGACTATTATACATAGTGATTAGTTGCATTGCTAGCACATGCTACGCATAACCATAGGTTATGCTTGTGTAAAGTTAGGTTTGTACCATTTGTTAGATACCATAAATCCTTCAAAGTATCAATTCTAATTCACGATGTCTTACTATGTGCACAACTACTCAAAATTGCACATATGAGAAGCATCTTCATCATTGCACATCAATTTTTTTTATAATAAATAATTAAATATTTGTGAGATATATAATAGTATAAGTATATTAAGAAAGGATAATCTAAAATTAAAAATAAAAATAAATTGTGACAATTTTAAATATAAAAATAATAAAAAAGTGTATTGTAAAATGTACCAAATTAATATAAAAATCAACATGTTTTAATTAAAATGTTTAGAAAATTCAAAACTAAACTAATAATTATAAAACCAATAATTAAATCAAATTAATTAAATATCTTAAGAAGTATAAATTCAATAAATTATTTACATTCAACTAGATGTTAAAAGTGTATGAATATTTCACAATGTAATTTTAATGGAATTGATTGGAAAAATATATTTACCTTTAATTTATATTTTATAAATGTATAAATGTTAAATAATAATATCACAAATAAATATCCTTTTCTAAAGAGTAAAATTCCACACCTAGAAATACTTTCCATATAGAAAAAAAAAAAAGATTGTCAACTAATATTATCCCATCAAATAGTTTTTTAAATATATTATGAAATATATCTCTAAAAAATAAAAGGTATTAGAAATTAATTATGATACACTAACCAAGATGTTTGATATAAGTGACCTAAACAATCTTTCATTATGTTTGTATAAAAAGTTCCTAATTGATGCACTTGCCATATGTGACATAGGTGCATAAGAAACATACCGTATGTTGCTTAAACTCCCTCTTTTAGAATCTACTAGACATCCCTTTTTTTTCAAAAATGGACAAATATATTTTGTCACATATAATTGAGCCATCATGACATGTGATTCACCTAAAATAATATTTTTCCATGCATATATGAAATGTCTCATTGTGTTAGATTATTTATATACAATAAAAAGTTACAAGTATATTGAAAACATAACACACAACAAACATAATAAATAATTTGTTAACTATGCTAAGAAGTGTTTTAGATAATAATAAATATTTCACGTCATAATTATATATCTGGAAACCAAAACACAATTAATATATATATATATATAAAATAATTTAAACAATATAAATAAATTTAAAAAACTTAATAAAACTAAAATTTATATATTATATAATAAATAAAATAAAATAACTCAAAAGTTCATGTTTCTTAATTTCTTAAACATCTATATTAATAATATACTTTACATAATAAAACTACAATTATAAGTAGTTAAGGTCCATCAGATAGACCTCTGGGGAATTTGATGTTTAGGTGTAGAAGGATTCATGCAAACGTGCTTATTACAACGTAAGTGTACTACATTATTTAATATTCCAATGCTCTAGCCTATGAGATGGTGAAGGAGGGTGGATGTTGGAAAGGTATAATAGGGAATAAACATCCCTAAGCAAGCATACTACTTACCATTGCAGTTTTTGTGAGCAATTTCAAGTCGAGACCCTACAACATCGTACACAATTCGAAAGTTTTTCTGCTGATAGTTCCAAAATATGGGAAAGCCCAAAATTCCTCATGGAGTAGGAGTGAAAGCTAGGCATAACATGGAGCCCTCATTCACAGGGAATAAAGTGTTTTCCATCGACAGAGTCAAGTTCAGACTATCGCCAAAATGCATTGTGATGAGAGGAAACTCCACCTTGCTAGTGTAAAGTTTAATGGAGTGCAAACAAAGATGCAAAAATAGAGTACAAAAAAAGATGAACAAAAGAACAAAGAGATGACACAAATATTTATCATGGTTCACCATTAATGGCTACATCCACACTAAGAGTAGAGTCCAATATTTTATTATCAACAACCTTTTTCAAATGATACAACAACAAATATAAAAAGACTTATCCCATATCCAAATGAAGAATCTGAAGAGTCAAAAATAGGGGGGAAAGCATTATCTCTGTTGGGCTTCAGCACTCAACAAATCTCCCACTTGAATTCTAATGGATGCTACAACTCACCAATCATTCCCCTACTCTAAACTTTATTTTACTTCTTAACTAGACCAAGAGAAGTCTTGGCACATTCAAACTTCTCTTTGCCAACAACTTTGGTGAAAATATTTGTCGGATTGACCTCTGTGTCAATTTTTGCAACTTTTAACTTTCCCTCTTCAACCACATGACGAATGTAATGAGCATGTATGTCAATATGTTTTGAATGTTGCTGAGATGAATGATTGTGAGCCATAAAAATGGCAATGCGACTATCACAAAACAAAACATAATCACTTTGTTGACATCTCAAATCACTAAACAACCATTGTAACCAAAGCATCTCTCTACCACCTTCAAAAAGAGCCAAATAGTCAGCTTTAGCAGAAGAAAGAGCAACATAATGTTGCAGCCTCGAGACCCAACTAATGGCAACTCTAGAAAACATGAAAACATAACTAGTAATAGATCTTCATTTGTTTGAATCTCTACCAAGATCAGAATTAGTGAAACCTTACAGTTGAACATTATTTCCACCAAAACATAAAGTATAATCAATAGTACCTTTAAGATACCTTAAAATCCATTTGACTGCTTCCTAATGAGGCTTTCTGGGATTGCTCATGAACCTACTCACAACTCCCACTTCATGAGCAATGTCGGGATGAGTGGAAACCATGGCATACATAATACTACCAATTGAAGATTTATAAGGAATCCCTTCCATAAAATTTTTATCCTCTTCTATTTTTAGACACAAATTAGAAGATAAACAAAAATGGGCAGAAAGAGGAATAGAAACAACCTTTTTATCAGCCATATCAAATCTTTCTAGAACCTTATCAGTGTATGCC
The DNA here is from genome assembly GCA_007258455.2 of Sequoia sempervirens. Taxonomy (NCBI): domain Eukaryota; kingdom Viridiplantae; phylum Streptophyta; class Pinopsida; order Cupressales; family Cupressaceae; genus Sequoia; species Sequoia sempervirens. Next base: position 100,301,322 of record VDFB02373365.1, on the reverse strand, counting down.
TTTTGTGACAACTTGATCTCCTTTTTTCTATCTCTAGTGATCATCATGCCAAGAATCTTCTTGGTTGCACCTAAGTATTTCATAGAAAACCTCATAGCTAATTGTTCCTTCAACTCATAAACAATCCTCTTACTAGTATCAACTACCAACATGTCATCAACATAAATCAAGAGAATAACATACTCACCAATAGGAAGTTGCTTGTAACAAACACATGGATCTGATTCACACCTGATAAACTTGTGCTCAATCATGAAGCGATCAAACTTAATATACCACTTTTGTGGGGCTTGCTTGAGCCCATACAAGCTACACTTTAACTTGCAATAAATATGTTCTTGTCCTTGTTTAAATCCTTCTAGCTGCTCCGTGTGCAACTCTTCATCAACATCACCATGTAGAAAAGCTATCTTGACATCCAACTAGTCAAGTTCAAGATCCCAAACTGCAGCCAATCCCAAAACTACTCAGATTGTGTTCATTCTCACAACTGGAGAGAAAATCTCATTAAAATCTATTCATTTTTGTTGATCATACCCTTTTACAACAAGTCTGACATGATAAGGTTTCTTACATTCATCCTCTTCTTTCAACTTTTATACCCAACGATTATTCAAGGGTCTTCGATTAACCTTGAAAGTAGTTGGTTCAGGTTGATCAGAAATTAAAAGTTTAGGTTCAGCTTCTTCTGAATACAACAATTCATAATCTAAAATTTTTGAAGGGTGTTTCCTCTCCCAGGTAGACCTCCTTAAGTGAGGACCCTGTTCATGCACATTTGAATCTTCCAAATGCATTCTCTATAATTGACTTTGAGCATTATCTATTTCATGTTGCAAATTACCTCTATCTAGAATATTTTCTTTCAGACTTTGCCTCTAAATATCTCCAAGTGGCATGGTCCCATATGCCTTCACATTTCCTTGTGCTTGTGAAAAATCGCTAATTAAACAATTTACAGGCTACATAGAACTCAAATTGTGCAAGAAGTTTGGAAGACTGTGCGTCATGAATAGGAGACAGTGCATGGAGAAAATGACGCTGTGATGAAAACTCAATAAATTGTGTGCCATATGAAGAGTTTAATGGCAATAGACTTTTCCTTGAACATTCTATGCTTTGCAGATTTTGACTAAAACCACCACGTGAATTTGTAGTGTGACCCAAATATGGCATTGTTTTATCTAGAGACTCATAAAATTTACTTGCCATGGGTATTCCTTTATCCAAACCAGATGACAAGGAATCATGGCCATGATTGTTCTCTATAGATGGAGATTGTGAGGCATCCATACCCATAGGCCTACCAAAGCGTGGAACTTGACCTGTTTCTTGCAAAGTGGTGTCACAATGTAATTCCCTTTTCCATGGAAAGAGAGCAGTATCCTTGAACTGCACAAAGGAAGAATCCAAAGATGTAGAAGATTGTATTGAATTCTCACCACTTGAGGACACAGAGGTAGAAGAAATAGGGGGTGATAAAACAAAGGTGGGTGAAACAACCATGATAGGAGACATGGGAATTAAAAGAGACATTCCACCTGTGTTGTCAGGATTTAAATTAGCATTAGAGGACTCCTGTGAATGAGTATTTCCAAACGCTGAAAAGGGTAGATATTCCTTAGTGACTACTATCTATGTTTGCAAAGCTAGAAAAACATGCTCATTGAAAACCACATCCTTGCTATGAGTAATCTTATTGGTGACAGGATCCCATAGCCTAAATCTGTACTAATCTTTTCCATACCCAACAAAAATTCACTTATGTGATTTGGGATCCAATTTGGATTGTTTCTCCTTGGGAGCAAGAGCAGACGCTTCACATTCGAATATTCGAAGATGTGAATATGAGATTCGCTTTCCAAGCCACTCCTCCTCTAGAATACAAAAATCCAACTGTGATGATGGGATCCAATTAATTAAATAAATTATTGTGTTGCAAGCTTCATCCCAGAACTCTTTTCCCAATCCAACATTGGAAAGCATATAACATGCTTTCTCCAAAATTGTTCTATTTAACCTCTCAACAACCCCATTATCTTGAACAATATTCGCCACCGTTATCAAGTTCTAGTGAACAATATTCACCACCATTATCCATTTGCAAACATTTGATGTTATGCCCACTTTGATTTTCAACTAAATCTTTAAATTTTTTGAATTTGCTAAAAAGTTCAGATTTCCTATTAATCATAAAAGTCCAGACCTTTCTAGTGTAGTCATCAAGGAAAGTTACAAAATAGTTAGCCCCTCCAAGAGAGGTTACCTCATTCGGTCTAAAGACATCCAAGTAGAAAAGTTCCAAAGGTGAAGTATGATTTTCACATCTCGTCTTCAAGAAGCTAACCCTCTTTTGTTTTCCATAAAGACAATGTTGGCAAAATTCTAAATCAATTGATTTCAAACCCAATAATTGATCTCTTTTGACCATCACTTCAAGGCCTTTCTTACTCATATGTCCAAGACGTTGCTGCCAAAGTATGGTCTCCCTATCCATCAATGCCGTATCAGCTCCCACTTGAGAGTCATTCTCAAAAACATATAAGCTACCCACTCTATCTCCTTTGGCAATTTGCAGGGCACCCTTAGTAACTTTCCATGAATCAGGAAAGAAAAGAGTATTGCAGCCTTGTGAAAAAAATTGGCTTATAGAAATTAGATTCTTCTTGAGATTTGGAACATGTCTAACATATTGCAAAATCCATGTGCCTCCATTCTTGGATTGTAAGATAACATCACCTTTACCAATCATCTCCAAATATTTTTTCTCCTCCAAGTAAACATCCCAAATTGTCCTTGATAATTAGAGAAGGAATCTGTACAAGAGGTAGCATGGAAAGATGTGCCTGAATCTAAAACCCACAAATCTAAAGTGATTTCACTTACAAACAAAACCAAAACACTATCATTGTGTTCATAAACAAAATTAACCTCACTGTCTTTAACCTTCTCTTGTGCCTTCTTATAGGAATAACAATCTTTTTTGGTGTGACTAGGCTTACCACAAAACCAACAATTGCCAATTCTGCCTCTGGATTTTGATCTTTTTGCAGATTTTGATCTTCTCCTATTATTTTATTTGCCTCTATGTTGAGGCCTTCCTCTACTAACAAGAGTTAGGGCTTTTCCTGAAGAGGTCTTGGTTCTTCCTTCACATATCTTCACTGAGGAGAGTAGTTGTGACATCATCAAACTTCAATTTATTTTTACTAGCCACAGAAGTACAAGCACAACCATAACAACTCCCTCCCAACTATTAGCAAGCGAACACAAAAATAAAATTGCTTTAATCTCATCATCCAAGCTAATACCCACCGAAACTAATTGAGTAACCAATGCCTTAAATTCATTAAGGTGGCTGGACACAATTCCACCTTCTTTCATTTTGAGGTTATATAACCTTTTCATAATAACCACCTTATTAGAGGCCAAAGCCATCTCATACATCGAAGAAAGTTTATCCAATAATTCCTTTGAAGTATTTTCTGTTGAAACATTAAACAATACATTACTAGACAATGAGAGGAAAATCTTAGCTTTTTCCTTCTTGTCCAACTTCTCCCACTCTTCATATGTCATTGAACTTGGCTTCTTAGATTTCCCATCAAGCGCGAGTGAGAGGTCTTGCTTTATCAGCAGTGACTCCATTTGCATCTTGCATAGACCAAAATTCTGACCTAAGAATTTCTCTATCTTTGCTTCCTCCGTGACTTGAAAATATAGCACCGATTTCCTCAACTAGCTATACCATCACCGTACAAATCTGATACCAATTGTAAATTTTAATGGAGTGTAGACAAAGATGCAAAAATAGAGTACAACAGAGATGAACAAAAGAACAAAGAGATGAGACAAATATTTATCATGGTTCACCATTAATGGCTACACCCACACTAAGAGTAGAGTAATATTTTATTATCAACAACCATTTTCAAATGATACAGTAGCAAACATAAAAAGACATATCCCATATCAAAATGGAGAAGCTGAAGAGTCAGCAATAGGAGGGAAAACATTATGTTCATTGGGCTTTAGCACTCAACAACCAGATGGTTTGTTATAGCATGTATCAAAAGTAGAATCAGAACTAGCCATGGTCAGATGAGTGAGTTGATGGGGAAAAGAATCTCTCATGGCATCATAAGTGGCCTCCACCAACTAAGTGATAATTGTTCCCAAGTCTATGATAATTGTTTCAGTCGACTAAGCCCCTGCTGGGATGGAAACAAGGTCTTCTCCCACAAAGATTCCACTTAACCCCACATAATAGAAGGGTTGTTACTATTGGACAAGAGGGGTGTGAACTACAAGCCTAGTGCAGAGAGAGCCCCTTCCCCCAATAGGAGAGACCCCGTGAAATTAGAGGAGCTCAGAGACAAAAGGCAATAAGAGAACATTCTGTCATATATCCTCACTGAGAAATGAATGAGAGAGGATCCCTCCCAAACCCAACCAAACCGGGCTTTGACAAGTGTTGGATCAATTTGATCACCGCATTTGCACATCCAAACACAAAATATTGCACCATTGATAACCCACAGAGAGTGTCTCCAATTAAATGAGTTCATCCATCTCTGATCCATCATCGTATTGCTCAGTAATGCTACAGTTGACATTGTTGTCATTATTGTCACACACATTTAGAGACTGATTGCTAAGAAGCACAGGTGAGGAACTTATATGTAGATGACTTGGATGGCTCAAATAGTTGGAGGTTATGTGAGCAACCAGAGCAGGGGTTGCAAGGAATTCAGGTGATGTCACTTTTGGTATCCAAGAGAGTGTAGAAGCTCTACACAAGAATGCCAAAGCACAACTTGATAATGTAGTTTCTCATGTGGATAACATCTCTAGAGGCCAAGGGGATGTCTGCATCCTCTCTAGGATTAACCATACTCTTGCCGACGTTCAATCTCATTTTCATCATTTCTAGTGTTGGGTGTCTCATTTGATTGACTCAGATATCGCCTTCCACCATGTTGAATTGGGAAGGTGAAAGGGAGAACACTTACCCTCAATATGCATAACACTCAAACTTGATGTTTCCAATTCAACTACAGAACAGTTCTTTGTATGAAGGATGAAAGATTTACTTTTGCAACCTTACTGTTTTCTACCCAAACACAAACAAATAAGGACTAAGTATAAATGCTTTTCCATTTTTGTTTTTGAGAAGCATAGACGCTAATGAAAATACAACAAGCTGACCTTATTTATAGATGTAAAGAGCACAAACTACCAAATAATCAATGGTTGTATTTCGTGTCGACTTCCCGTACTAAATAATTGAAGGTTGCATTATGTCTCAATTTCTCATGAAGTTGTTTGCTTTATTTTACTTGGTTCACTTTTACTCTTACCTACTTAGGGGAGAGAGATCCATAGTGGGTCGAGATCCTATACTGGGTATAGGAGTTGACAAAACTAGGCCCATTACTTTTTAATAAGATATCTTTTAAATATTTAATTTTTTTTCTGAAAATAGGACATATGGGGACCAATTAATGTTCCCATCACATTTGTTTACTTTTTAGTATTTTTTTATTAATATTAGGTTGCATACAAAAATGATTAACAAGGATTTTAAAACAAAAATGCAACTAGCATTATTTTGAACTTGTACACAAGTGGATGCAACATAACCCAAAATGTCACATTAAAGCATTTATATTAATAAGTAAACATCCATATCTTCTAAGTACATGACCAACCATCAACCTAATTTAAGTTCTAAGTTGCATTATAATAAATAATTTTAAATATTTTTTCATTACAACATATCCCATCCAACATGGAGATCCATCCCAAAAAAAGTGCATACAATAAAAAGTTGGAGTCTCAAGTAAAATGTTATCATGCCCAAGTGCACTAAAAATAGTGATAAATTACCATCTACTAGTCCCTTTTCCTTAATACCTACAAAAAATGTCATAGATAACCGTGTAAGGCTCACCAAACTAGTCGTCAACAAAAGAGGACAACAATTTATTAAAATCTAGCACAAACAACTCAAACAAGCATTCAACCAAATCAATCAACTCTCCATTAATTCTACACCATCAACATTTTAAGGCACGTATATTTTCTCTACCAATGTTTCCTATACCATTTACTTCATGGCAGATAGATTGATAGTAAACAATTCCACAAAACCTCCACCACTCATTCTGTCAAGTATTTTTTGCGTGGACATGGAAATTTCATTGTTTGAGCTTTAAGGAAGTTTATTTGATAGTGCGCATTCGCGCTCTTCTTAAATATTATTTAGTTCAAAGTTATTCTTGAAAATTATTTAGTTTTTTATTCATTAAATATTTTAGAGAAAGATATGAACATTTCAATTTATTGGAAGGTATTTATTTCTATTTGTAATCATAATTATACTTAAATATTGTTTAGTTCAAAATTATTCTTAAATATCATTTAATTCAAGGTTATGCACATGAAAATTTCACTGTGAACTTTAAGAAAGTTTATTTGATGACACTGATTTTTGTTTCTAGTCATGATTATTTTTAAATATTGTCGAGTTTAGAATTATTCTTAATCGTTTAGCTTGATCATTCATTTAGTCAATATTATTTTATGAAAAATGTGGAAATGTCAAGTTGAATGTTGGGTGATCAAACAAAGCTAGTTTACAACTGAGATTCTATTTTTTGTTGAAATCACATTTTTAAGAAAATATAATGATTTAAGCCTTCAAAAATTCTATTTAAAGCATTCCAATTGAAGAGGGTTTGATCAAACTACCTTAAATCAAACCCCCTTGGATAGAACCCCGCTAGTTTTAAACCATACCTATAACAGAGTCTCCTTTACACCTATCAAAATGCTGATAAAAAACCACTTTTGATTTACCTTTTGGGGGATCAAATGAATTCATTTAAAATTTATTTTTTGCAAGTATGTAGTCCTTATTATAAGCTTCCCAAAAGTATAATTTTAAATAAATTTAATTTTATTATTATATTTATTTTGTATTTCTTAGAATGTGGTTTTCACTGAAAATAAACTCTCTATTTGCACATGTGGAAAAATAGAAGATTGTAAAAAAAAAAAAAATTGAATTCTTGATACATACAAAAAGTTACGGTTATATGGTCATGCTATGTCTAAATTGTAATTGGTTTGACTTTGAAACTTGATTAAAGAAAAAAAATATTCAATAAAGAACTATCTAACCAAGTGGAAGCACTAGATATCAGAGTTACAAATCTAAATTAAAAAATAAGAATTTTATCCATCATGGAAAAAAATTTATGCATTATACTAGAGCCACTTTTAAAATGTTGTTTTCTGAAAAAAAACTAGTTTTCTCAAGGAAGATGGAAAAAGAAGTGCAATCGATTCAAAAATTTTTGAAAAATATATTTAGAATCTAAAAATGTCATGAAACTCTAGTTTGCATCATCTTCAAATTTCTCATGGTTTAGTCGCTATAGGTGCCCGAAAGTGAAGATTTAATTAAAATAAATTATTTCAGTTAGTTTGGCCAAAATTGTAAACCACTATTGTGGGATCACCTTGTTAAGGAAGTGATAAATTTGCAAAGCATCCTCAATGCATCCTTAGACTATACTTTCCAGCTTGTTGTGAAGGTAGAAGCAAAGTGGCAAAAAATATCAAAGCCTTGCCGAACTTTTGTCTCCCTGATTTAAGGTTCCAAAGTTTTTTCACTTACCTTGAGCTGACTTTGGGATGCCATCAAGTACACAATATGCATGGAGCCTTGTGATGTTTGGGAGATGGTCCTTAGGATAATTTCATTTTGAACTTTCTACCAGTGGTTGATCTTGCAAATTTCATAGGTTATGACAAATTCTATTTGATCTTCTAGGGTCACTTGTGCAATTATTTGAGCTTTCAACAAAATGTATCAAAATGATTTGAGCTTGATGGCAAGCAGATGCATCAAGTTTGGTTTATGAGTGATATCAATTCATTTGGTAGCATCTTTAGCATCCATTGAATAATTCATGTATCTATGTTAGGATTTTCATTGACCAGTTGATTATTGAATTACTACTATTCAAAACAGCCTAATATCTTCTACACATTTTTTTGAAGAAACAACATGACTAGTATTCTTTCTCTGTAACAGTATACCTCATTTGCACATAAGAATTAACAAAAGTTGATGATTGCTTTTAAATTTTAGCTTGAGAAAATATTATCCCTTTTCTCAGCATGAACACTGGATTGGGGGTAAGTTGGTGACTATGTTTGTAGTAAATTTGGCTCTGTATCCTCCAACTACGTGGTTTTTAAATTTTGGTTTGAAGCTTCTTATAAGTATCAAAGTTGTGCCTAAATTAAAGCAAGATGGTACCTTAGTATTCACCTGCCCTTTATATGTAGATCTTACACAATATGCTCAAATCGTATTCCCTAGAGAAAACAACAAAATAAGGTACCTTGTGGTTTGTTCAAACCAAATAAAATATCTTAACAGGCCGAACTGTTTCTAGAGATTTGAAATTTGACATTTGACGGGAGGGAAGTGAGAAAGATTTGGCAAACCCCTCTTTGCAGGCTACCCGTCAAATGTCAAATTTCAAGTGGCAAACTTTCATAGGTTCAATAGAAAATTGGTTATTTGAGTGCATTTGTATATTGTATGTGATGATGTAGATTTGTTCTTACATGTTTAATTTGGAGTACAACTCTAATGTTTATTGTGCTTGTAATCACCAGGGAACAAAGGCTCAATGATGGGAATCTGTCCCAATATTTGTATCTCCTAGTGGCTATATTTAATTGTAATATAGCTATATTTGTACCCTAATTCAAAATGGCATCCTTGCTCCATATCCCATTTCTCACGGTTGCAATGTTCAAATGTAAAATAGACACATCCTTAACTTCTGATATTCCATTTCAAGCTGGTGTCCTTATTCTCACAGTTCATGTGTCATCTTGACTAGGGTTGTAGATCATGGAGGCCACATTTAGAGTTACTATTTGATAGGATTCTATAGTCGGGAAACATAATTAAACTCATTGTTGCAATCATGTTTTTCTTGCCTGAGTAGTTAACAGGTTTGAAAGTTTGGTAGGTTCAATAGTGGGGCTTCCCAGATTAGGGGTTTCAATGATGAAATTCAAAAATTAGTGAAATAAAAAATACATATGAAAATTCACATCTTCAAGAAGAATTAGAAATCAAATGATATGAAAGAAGATATTAACATGAAAGCATTTCAAGTAGACAACTTTTCATTGATTATAAATTATGTTTCTAATTTTGATTACAATGTCTTGGAAGTGGTACAACTCTTTTGTAGTTTAAAAGTTTGCAAAATAAAAAACTACCATAACGCCTAAGCTAAGCAATCATCATCAGCATAAAAGTCTTCAAATTTCTAAACTATGTTATCTCTTTTTTCAGTTTCCTTCTAATACAGGCAAGGTTGAATTTGTACGGGGTTGACTAATTCAAAGTTTTGGATTTGAACTAAAATAAGAACTTGGTGGAGATCCCACCAATTTTGATGAATATTCTTGCTTAAGTATATGATGAATTATTATTCTAGACAGTGGGCCCCTAATTTTTCCATTTAACATATGCTTGCTTTTTCTATTTAATAATCTGTAAACATATACAGAAACAATATGATATTATTATTTTTGTTCTCTTGATTCTAGGTAACATTATTCATTGGTTGCATACTAAAATCATACTAACATCAAATCAAACATAGAAAAATCAAAACAAACATATAACATCATAAATCAGAATGTGAAACTATCAAATCAAACATAGAACATCATAAATCAGAATGTGAAACAATCAAAACAAACATATAACATCACACATCTTTTGTTCAGAGCATCAATGTGAACTCGCCAACTAAACTTACAAATTCAAATTACAAACTACAATTATAGAGATGAAGAAATTGGAATGCCACATGTTGTAATGTTTGTGATTAATATTAGTATAGCTGATTGTTGGTCTGTGTTGTTATATTTTTTTATAGATTTTAGTATATGCATATGCATATACATATATATAATATACATACATATGCAGTACTCATAATGGAGATACACATATATATATATATACATACATATGGCATATGCATATGCATATATATATACATTCATAATGTAATATAAACATACACATGCAAATGCATATATATATATATACATTTGTAATGTAATATATACATACATATGCATATGCATATGCATATACATATATATATATATATACATATATATACATACATATGCATATGCATATACATATATATATATACATATGCAATGAGGTGGACAACCTAAATATTTCATTTTAACACGTTGGACATCGATTTTCCATGTGGATGAAACATTTCTTTTGTGGGGTGAAATTTTTGACCATTGTTTTACCGTCGACCGAAGACTGAACACACATACACCAGTGGCAGGAAGTGGCATCATGAGTTGTGCTTGCGATGTTGTGTGGCATTCAACCAACTTGCCACCTTTTCATCGCACACTCCCACATTAAAGAGAAGTCCAGTCGCATTAAAGATGAAGTTTAGACTCATTAACTCCTACTCCTTCCTTGTTTTGCTGGTTATCATGCCTTGGCTTCTCACAACTATGGAGCATTTAGTGATCTCCTCCTTCACACTCAACAAACCCTTTGACACCATTATCAACTATGCTCTCCACATTTGGTAGTTGCAGATGGCACCCATAATGGAGATACATATATATATACATACATATGGCATATGCATATACATATATATATGGTATGTGTATGATCATGATGGAAAAAAAAGTGGCAATATGATGTGTATGTGTAGGGTATGTGGTTGACGAATTTTTTTACGATCCAAAATTGATGAAACGAAAAGGGCTTTTAAAGGATATTTTCAGCTTTCCACCAATTCATTTTCTATTTGAATTACTACTCAAAGTCCCTGATTGATAGGAGTTGATTGAAAAACATCTATAGCTTTCAAACAAGATCACATTTTTGAATTTAAACATAAGGCCACATTCTATGCTTCACACATACTATAGATTAAGAAAAAAAATTAATTTCATGAAGTTTCGACAAAGTTAAGGCAGGTCAAACACAATGCAGAAGCTTTTATATTTTTTAAAAGTTGTAAATAAAAATTCATAATTAATTATTTACTTGAAAAAAATATGCATCACATCAGACATGAGTCCCTCTACTTATATCTAAAAATATTACCATTTTATCAGGTTAGGTGGTCTATTGCACACCTACTTTATTTTTTTCCTTGAAATTTGGCACTACTACATTGAAGTTTCAAATTTTCACCAAATAGATTTTTTTTTTAAATAAACCTAGTAGTTTAGAAACTACATTCAATTTGCTACAGATTCTATTCTTACATATTTTTGAAATAATATAGATAAATTATTCAAATTTTTACATCAAGTTGCCTAACTCTGATTTTTCTGAATTTTTCACCACTTAAGGGCCTATTTTTTCCATGATGATCCTACACATACCCATATATACATTCATAATGTAGTATATAAATACGCATGCATATATAAGCATACATATGTGAATGCATATATATATACATACATATGCAGATGTATTAACTACCAACTTTGTTCATAGTTTCTCAAGGCTTGCTATTTATTTGTTTATCTTCTCAAAGTTCTACATCGGTCGTTAGGGTGTTTAGTGCTTATTCAGCTTTGCAGAATTCAATAGGGTTTTAAGAGTTTGCTTATATATGTAGAGCTCCTAAATATCTTCTTAAGGTCTGTGATGGGAGTTGTTTGTACTTATCTTGATGTATAAGACTGCTAATAACTGCATATGTATGTATATATTACATTATGAATAACTACCAACTTTGTGTATCCACGGTGCAATTTGAGAATTATGAATGAGTGCAATGTCAAGAGATATTTGGGGATTTGGTTAATGTGTTATTTTAATGCTCTATTTAATTTGTACGACATGCCATTGTTTTGGTCTTTGAGTTGTTTTCAGAAGCCTATGCATATATACATACATATGCATATACATATATATATACATACATACATACATATATATATATATATATACACACACATATGCATATGCATACATACATACATATATGCATATGCAAAGTGTTCAATATGCTTGTAAATGGAAGGTTCTTTTCATTTTTTGTCTAATTGTAATCATGTGGCTTTGATATTGAAATGGGGTTATTGTTATGTGTTTATTGTTTGCAATGGCTTCACTTGTTTATCCTTTGACCCTAGTCAGGATATCATATCCTGCTTAGGAAATGATCTTTTGGTTTCATTTGTTTACACACACACATACATATACATATACATACATACATACATATATACATACATACATACATACATACATGCATACATTTATTTATTTTTGTGTGTGTACATAAGATAGATAAGACTCATGAACAACATAACAATATATTTAGGGTTTCCACATCATCGAATATAAAATAATTGAATGCCCATGGATAAACAATAACCCCAAGAAGTAGATGAAAATTTTATTATTTTGGATAACATGGAGCACCAATTGGAGGGATCAAGTTAAGGTGACCCACTATGAAAAGAGGACATCTTGTAGATTGAATTTTGAAGCAAACATGCTTTAAAAGGTATTCAAAATGATATCAATTATAAACTTAAAATGCACTTGCAAAAATAATTTGTAGCACATTAAAACATTGGTCATTCCATTTTCTACAATTAGAAAGTGTAAACTTAAATTTGTAACTTAAATTAAAGAGTCACAATGATGCTCAAATAGGATATTACAATTTCCAAAAGCAATAAATGTGTTAGAAAACACAGAAAATGGCCAATAAGCTATGTTGATAAATACTACTCATAAAGTAGATAAAGTGTTACAACAAAAACCATTGAACACTAGTTTTCCATTTGGAATCTTTTGAATCTCTATAGTACAAAGTTAAAGAAACAAAGAGATTAAGTACTGAACTAGACATTCCACCACAAAGAAACAAAACAACCTTCCATTAATGACCACATACAACAAAAGATGGAAGAAAACCATTGCAAAACAAAAATAACAATCAATAGACATGAGGTGACAATCTTTGTTTTTTGGTTGATGTCTTTGAAGCAAGGGAAACCTCACAATCTTTTAACTCAAGCTTCCCACCACTATACGGCTTAGGTTTATTATTACAATTCTTGCACTCTTGGCTTGCTCTTTCTTATTTTAGTTTTGGGAAGCCAATATGGGTACCTTTCTCATCAATTCCTTCCTTTTTTCCATTATAGATTAGTGTTGGAAAAAGTATGAGGCTACTTGGATGTAAAGGTAGGAAGAGATAGCTTGTTCTTTTAAGGGGATAGATTTGAGTTGGGTTTTTCCCATCACAGAGATGGTAGAGATTCTGTGAAGCTTACTCTGTCTTCAATGTAGGGATATATTCTTTGTAATATCCTTGATTTTCATTTTTTTTGTAATACCATTGATGCATGTTTCTTTTGGTTTGAAGTATCTGGGATTTAAGATTATTAGATAAGAAAGATTCTAGTTGTTGAAGCTTTTATGTGGCTTATATAGCCAACAATGAAGGATACAGTGGTCAGATTTTATTTTTCCTTAAGATAATGTTCACTATTTTCTGTTATAGATTTCAATTGAAGTCTCCCCATTCAAATCAGCATTCCACTATCATCTGGTAAAATAATTTACTTAATATTATTTTGTGACAATAATAGCTACAATAAATTATAATAATTTTGTAGCTTATTTGTGCTACAATCTGTTTAAAACTATGTTCAATTTAAGTTCTGATGTACACTACCCTACAGGCTAGAGAACAAATAGTGGAAGACATTGAACAATGCATATACAAATTTCACCAATATCAGAAGAGTGATCCATCATAATACCCAAAAGCAGCTCAACAAAATGTGAAGCTCAAGCCCATCAGTTTACTAGAGTCAATGTTGAGGAAGATACTTTAAGACATTGAAATATGCACAAAGCCATTAGACCATGTAAAAATAAACTAGTCAGAAAAATGAGAACTTTTTCAACTTGACCAAGGACAACAGACTATTTGATAGGGAGATGCTAAAATTCTGGAAGCTTTGTTTAATCAAGATGTTGAATATTGAAAGAAAGTTGAAGCACATTCTCTAAGAAATCATGATGACTGGTCAAATATTACGTGATTTTTTGAAGCATGTAAATGTCTCTATTACCATACTAGGAAATTTTCAACATCATGCAATATTTTATCCATCCAAGAAAACTAATGTTTCATATAATTCAACCAAATTAGATCTCTTATTGTTGTTTCATAAAAAATTATACTAACAGTTATTGAAGCTAGGCCTTCTTTAAAACCTCTAAATGGTGTCAAAAGGTTTGTTGAGAGTGAAGGAGAAGAGCATTGCATGCTCCATAGCTGCAAAAATCCAAGGCACAATAACCAAAAAAAGAAGAAGGGAGTAGGAGTTAATGAGTCTGAACTTCCTCTTAAATGTGACTGGACTTCTATTTAATGCAAGAATGTGCAATGAAAAGACGGAAAGTTTCTCAGATACCACACAAAATTGCAATCACATCCCACTTGATTTAAAAAATCTCCACCTCAGAGATAAAATGACCCACTATTAATGTAACAGAAGAATGTTAATGATGGTGAATGTTGTATAAACATAGATGTTTCATATTACTCTTAACAATCCATCATGGATGATTCAAGTACTACTTCTACAAGTCATGTTATGATACAAATAGAATATATGAGTACCATTTAAGTGCTCCTATCATAATCAAAGAGTCACTATAAGCCTTTCATGTCATTATTCATAAGTTGTGTATGACTCAATTAAAGAAAAGAGAAGAAAATTTATTAAGACAAGTTGATTTGTTTTTCTTTTAAAGTTCCTTTTTTTCTTGTTGACTAAGGTGTATGGGTAATACTTCCTTTTCAAGTGTTTTCTTTGTAAAAAACTTTGCTTTTGTCTTTGAAAATAAATATGAGATTCCTTTGATTTATCTATGTTAATTAATTAAAGAATTTTTAAACAATCAACATAAATAAAGAGTTAAAGAGTTTAGAAATAATCAAATGTTAAATTGATAAAGAAAGGTAGGTGTATTTAGTGTTGGATGTAATAAGAAGATGTGTTGTAGATTATGTTTTAGTAAGTAATTGTGGGATTTGTATCAATTGAATCTTAGTATATTGTAAAATCTATATATCTTTTAATATAGTTCAATTATGTACCTATGAACTTGAGCCCCACACCTATTAATTTTGAATCTATAATGCAAATAAAAACCCATAGGATGTAGTCTTGAATCTAATATCTCATTTCCTCAAAAAAATGTGCTTTCCTTTGATAATCTAAACAAAGTAATTCTAAAGAACACTAGTAGATTTTTCTTTAGTAGGATTGGGAAGTTGACTAAGACTTCCCACCTTGGACCTTAGTCAAATAGTTGTATCAATTTAATGGTTTGAAATAAGTTTTCAAATTTATGACAAGTAGAATTCAATGCATGCATCTATTCATGTAATTAAATAGATATTGATGCTACATTGTTCTAAATGCTTGATCATTAGTGTCCTATTGATAATTCCTAGATGATCAAATGGCCAAGTATTTTTTCCTAAATACAACACCTACAACATTCTTATGTTTATGCAGCATTTACCATCATTAACATTCTTCTATTACAATATATTAAGCTAAATCCAGAGTAAGATCTATGCTTGAAAGCTACAGTGTCCTAATTAATGAGAGGGATGTGCCTATGCATCTAGAGTTCCAGAATGAGCTTAAGGAGTTAATGGGAAACCCTGTACATGTTCCCAAATTTTTCATTAAGGGTAGATATATTGGTGGTGCAGAGGAAGTTTTGCAGTTTAACGATGATGGCAAGCTGGATGAATTTCTCAGTGGACTTTCAACTGGCACTATATGCAAGGCTTGTGATGGATGCGGGGGAATGATTTCCAGTGCTAATCTATAATGGAAAAAAGGGAGGAATCAATGATAAAGGTTAAAAGACTAAATTAAAAGACTTCAAGGTTTCCCATGCTTCCTTAGAAGGATAAGATATCCTTACCAAGGTTGAAGGATAATCGAGCAAAGCCACAAGTGACACAAAATTAAACAACTAAAAACCCATGTGAAAACCCAAAACCAGAAGAACATTAAATGTACAAGCATAGAAAGCTTTGAAAACACAATAAAACCAAATAAATCCTCTTTGTTTTCAAGCTAGAAAGGTCATTTCCTTATTAGGATAAGGAATCCTTACCAGGTTTGAAGGAAAAATGAGAAAAATGAGCAGATGCATGGTGTCTTATCAGCGCCAAGGTGAACCAGTATGGGTCAATGAGCAAATGCAGAGAGAAGAGTTGATAATGGTGTCAAAGGGTTTGTTGAGTGTGAAGGAGGAGAGCATTGAACACTCCATAGCTGCAAAATGCCAAGGCATGATAACCAACAAAAGAAGGTTGGAGTAGGAGTTAATGAGTATAAAATTCCTCTTTAATGTGACTGGACTTCTATTTAAATGACATTTTCCAAAAGCATCTATAAGCTTACAAAAATCTTGGTTCCCCATCTATAATAGAACAACTTTACTATAACAGTCATCTTCCTATACCTGAAAGGAATAAACTGAGGAAAAAGGTATAGAAAGAATGAAGAAATGAAATTATAATAGTGTCTATATATGACATAAATACATCTATTGGACTCTAAGCTTTCCAAGTGAATTTAATAAGTGAAAGGAGAGTCTCATTTTCCAAAAGCATCTATAAGCTTACAAAAATCCTAGTTCCCCATCTATAATAGAACAACTTTACTATAGCAGTCATCTTCCTATACCTAAAAGGAATAAACTGAGGAAAAAAGGTATAGAAAGAATGAAGAAATGAAATTATAATAGTGTCTATATATGACATAAATACATCTATTGGACTCTAAGTTTGCCAAGTGAATTTAATAAGTGAAAGGAGAGTCTCATTTTCCAAAAGCATCTATAAGCTTACAAAAATCCCGGTTCCCCATCTATAATAGAACAACTTTACTATAGCAGTCATCTTCCTATACCTAAAAGGAATAAACTAAGGAAAAAAGGTATAGAAAGAATGTAGAAATGAAATTATAATAGTGTCTATATATGACATAAATACATCTATTGGACTCTAAGCTTGCCAAGTGAATTTAATAAGTGAAAGGAGAGTCTAAAGCATCTCCATAGAAGAGAATCAAAGGCTTACCAAGAGAATTTAAACACTGTAGTTGAAGGAAAATCCTAAATAATGCATAATAACAACATGCATGTAACATAGTCACAAAGAGATTTGTACAGGAAGAAAGATGATAACACAAACACCATTTTTCAGGATAAGGGTATGACCATAATTAGGTTACAAGTCTGTTTAATATATAAGCAAAGTGTGCAAACCTGTTCAAGTGATAATTTTTTATGCTAGATACAAATTCATTATTCAAACTATGGATGCACCTTCATATTAATGATTAATTTTATTATGTTCAATGTAAAATTCATTGTTTAATTCCATATCATAGCCATATGTAAGATTTCACAAGTTATTGGAAAATAATTGATAGACTCAAGCTTTGTACTGGGTTGATTGATTGTGAGATACAATTTGATCCCACTTTACCATTCTCCTTTTTAAACTATAAAACCTTGTGCAGTAGTGTTTGAAGCTTTCTTTATGCGTGATGAAATTGTTATTTTTTAGGCAATTTTATCATCCACATTGGATATTTTCTTGTGATAATAATTTTTCTTATTGAATACAGATTATTAATAATTGAAAGCTTTGTATTGTGATTGTTGTCAATTTGGATGTTTATAGCTTTCAACTTAGGTACATTGAATTGTGAGGTCTTGTCTTGTGTTTGTAATCCTTTGTTTGTTTGCATGGATAACTGTTCTCTATAAGTTACTCTAAAATCTATATACATGTGTGTTTGTTTCCATGAAGCAAAAAATTTCCTTGCTTGAAGAATTTAGTGTTTGTTTCAACTAAAACTCTAGCAAATTGGGTTAAACCACAATAGTGGTTTACAAATTTTATGAGGAAGGAAATTTCATTTTTCTTCTTTTCCCCAAACTCAACGAGT
>VDFB02373365.1:100081771-100260428 GCA_007258455.2 Sequoia sempervirens | reverse complement strand
TATCTCTCTCCCACTCCCCCCCCTCTCTCTCTCTCAAGTATCTCCCTCCTACCCCCACTCTCCCTTTCTCTCCCACTCCCTCCATATCTCTCTCTCAAGTCATAATTTAAAAAGAATATAATTTAAATTTATACTAATATTAAAAATTAATTTTTAATAGAGGGGGTTCGACCGAACATGTTTAGAATGCTCGACCGAACCCCATTCAAATCTATTTTTTTATTGTATGTTAAATGAGTTCGGTCGAACAATGGTTCGGTCGAACAATTATTTGACCGAAAATTATTTTTTTGTTCAACCGAACCCACTTATTTTCACCCACATCCTCTCAGGCACCAAAATTGCTCATAATTTTGCACTTTGAAGCTCAATTTGAGAATGAAAATCGAGATCTCAAAAACCCAAATGGTATTAGGTTGCCCTCAAAACGAGCTATCCAATGAATATAATTTTAATATGTTTTGATTATATTATCTATTTGTTTTTTAAGTTTTATTAAATATAGGTTTTTCACTGAAAACAAAACTCTTTGTTCTGCACATGTGGAAAAATAGAAGATTGTCATAAAAAAATTTAAAAAATATGAGTGCACCAGATATTGGAGTCCTTGATCCAACAAAAAAAAAAAAATCAATACATACAATAAAAGTTATGCGTTATACAGTTGCGTTATGTCTGAATTGTAATTGATTTGACTTTGAAACTTGATTGAAGAAAAAATATTCAATAAAAACTATCTAACCAAGTGGAAGCACTAGATATTGGAGTTACAAATCTAAATTCAAATAATTATAATTTTATCTTTCAAGGAAAAAAGTTGTGTTATACGGTATGCGTCACTTTTTAAAAATGTTGTTTTTTGAAAAAAACTAATTTTCGTGGTAGATGGAAAAAGAAGTGCAATCTGATTCCAAAAATTTTGAAAAAAATATTTTTAGAATCTACAGACAAAATGTGACAAGACTCTAGTTTGCCTCATCTTCAAATTCCTCATGGTTTAACCGCTATAGGTGCCCGAATGTGAAGATTTAGTTTAAAAAAAAAAAATCAGTATCTAGTTTGGCCAAAAATTGTAAACCACTATTGTGGGATCACCCAATTCCCAAAATTAATGCATTAAATGTGTATTTTTTAGTATTATTCTGAACCCCTAGATCAAAGCTTGTGAATATTATAAGTGTTGTACATAACTCTCTCTATATTTTGCACAATGGAGCTACCACATTCAATGCAGAGGGAAATCACAACATTTCTAGTTATCTTTGAACTCACTAGCTAACTCTCTCTATATTTTCAAATAGAAAGAAGTGACATTTTCAAACACTAACACTATTATTAATTTATAAGTATGTAATGCACAACAAAATTATCACTTGAACATGTATGACCATAATATAATCAAACTCTTAAAGCCCTATTGAATTCTATAGAGCTGAATAAGCACTAAATACCCTAACAACCCATGTAGAACTCTAAGAAGATGAACAAATAAATAGAAATCCTTGAGGAACTATGCAAAATCATAGTAAAACCCAAAATGGACAAGCCAAAACCTGGGAAAAATCCAAACCCGAAAAAATAAATAAATCCTCAAAATGTTTAGCACAAGGACACAACTTGCAACAGTTTGATAGAATGTCTCAAAGAAAAGTGGTATCATGGGCTACAGTGTCTACAAGACATGCACAAAATGGATTTATTAAGAGGTGTTAGAAACTTTCAAGCAAATGCAATTGACAAGTGATAAGAAAAATCTCCACACAATGTTATGTCATGAAAATTAAATAAAGCATTAAAATAACACTTTAACCAAATCCCCAAATATCTCTTGACATTTCACTCATTCATATTTCTCAAATTGTACCTCAAATACACAAAGTTGGCAGTTATTCATAATGTAATATATGCATACATATGTAGTTATTAGCAGTCTTATACATTAAGATAAGTATGAACAACTCCCATCATAGACCCTAAGAAGAGATTTAGGAGCCCTACATATATAAGAAAACTCTTAAAACCCTATTGAATTCTGCAAGCTGAATAAGTGCACTAAACACCCTAATGACCCATGTAGAGCTCTAAGAAGATAAACAAATAAATAGAAATCCTTGAGAAACTATGGACAACCACACTAAAACCCAAAATGGACAAGCCAAAACCTAGTAAAAATCTTAACCCAAAAAAACCAAATAAATCCTCAAAACGTTTAGCACAAGGACACAATTTGCAAACGTTTGACAAAATGTCTCAAAGAAAAGTGGTCTCATGGGCTGCAACGTCTACAAGACATGCACAAAATGGATTTATTGAGAGGCATTAGAAACTTTCAAGCAAATGCAATTGACAGGTGACAAGCCAAATCTCCACACATTTCCAGTGGTCAGCCTGCCTATGCCATAACGGGTGCTTTGAAATAGGGTATGGAGATCCCTATAAACAAATAATGGAAGGGATTTGATTTCTTTTTCTTTTTTTTTGACAAAAAATAACAACCAACACTCGAGTAGACAGGAATGCAAAATGAGAGCAAGACCAATCACATGATATGCTCGACAAAAAGGAAATGTGGTCTTGGGGAGTACAATGATTTGCACGATAAGCACAAAATGAATTTATTAGGGGATTTAGAAACCTTCAAGCAAAAGAATTCAGCAAGTGTGAAGCCAATTTCCACAACATTTATCAATATCCAGCGTGCACCAAAGGTGGGAATGGGAATCCATTGACATGTAAAAGGTAGAGGATTTCATTAGATTTAATTGCAGCTCAGATAAACATGTATGCAAAATGTGGCAGCATGGACAAACAGACGGAAAATTGAGCACAAAAATCTTTGCAAACCTAAAAAAGGAAATTCCTCTTTCTTTTCAAGCTAGAAAAGTCATTGCCTTAGTAGGATAAGGAATCCTTACTAGGTTCGAAGGAAAAATGAGTGAAGCCAATGCCAAGGTGAACCAATATGGTTGCCATCTGCAACAAGAAAACACAAAGAGCAGAGTTGGTAATGGAGTTAAAGGGTTTGTTGAGTGTGAAGGATGGGAACATTGAACGCTCCATAGCTACAAAAAGCCAAGGCACGATAACCAGCAAAACAAGGAAGGATTAGGAGTTAATGAGTTTGAACTTCATCTTAAATGCGATTGGACTTCTCTTTAATGCAAAAGTGTGTGATGAAAAGGTGGTGAGTTGCTCAGATGCCACACAACATCATGAGCACAACTCATGATGCCACTTCCCTCCACAAGTGTATGGTGTGTCTGGTCTTCGATTGGTAGTAAAAAATGGTCAAAAATTTGACCCCGCCAAAGAAACGTGTCATCCACATGGAAAATTGATGTCCAACGTGTTAAAATGAAATATTTAAGTTGTCCATGTCACCGTCTATGTGGAAAAGTCATTTTTTTAATTCAGATGATGTGGTGGACAAGGTGGAGGGGGGAAGTTAGGATGAAGCACTATCTTGTTCATCATTTGAACTATCACTAGCATCAAATGAATCACTCTCCTCGTGAACATACATGTACCCTTTTTCTTCATAAAACCTTTCTTCTTATGAAAGTGGGGCTTGTTCTTTTACTATCTACTTATTTTTCATCATTATCCTTCTTATTGTAAGGGAATTTAGCAGCAAAATGACCTACTTTACCATGGTTAAAACACTTGAAGTGTATCTTACATTTGTACTTGTGAGATCCTCTTCTTAATCTTCTGATAATGTTTTCTTCTTCCTCATAAATCTCTTCATGTTCAAATGTTGAGGCTCTTTCCTTTTCCATCCTGGATACTTCAACCTTCTTGTTGTTGGTAGCCTTGAAATCAACTTCTCTTTTGGATGAGTCTACATTTCCCATCCTCATTTCATATGTAATAAATATATCACGTAGTTCATCAAGAGTGAGTTTGTCAATTTCTTTTGCTTCCTCTACTGTAGATATTTTAGGGTCATACCTAGATGACATGGGCCTTAATACCTTTTCCATAATGAATAAATCCTTTACTTCTTCTCCAAACCCTCTAATTAAATTCACAATCTCATCAAATCTAAGAAAACAATCTGCAATCTTTTCTTCTTCACTCATCATGAGACTTTCAAACTTGGCTCTCAAAATTTGTAGCTTATCGAACTTTACTTTATCATCTCCTTCATGGATACCTTTCAACTTATTCCAAACATCATGTACATTTTGACAATGGATCACTTTGATAAACACTAAGCTAGACAAACCATAGAGAATGGCATGCTTAGCCTTTGCATTGTTCTCATAGTATTTCTTTCCTACTTAGTAGCAGCAGTGGTAGGAGGGTTATATCCATTTTTAACCATCATCCAAACATCAAACCCTAAGGATCCCAGATATGTCTCCATCATAATGCTCTAGAAATCATAATATCATCCATGAAATTGGGGTGCCTTGTTTATATATGAACCCTCATGATTGGCCATTGTGTTCATTTTTCCAAGATCTACCCAAGTTGATTAAGCTTCTCCTAGGGAACCAAGCATCTTATACCAATTTTTGGAACACAACAATCTATTGAGAGGGGCATCAAAATTTATCCCTTTAGTACATTAAACTGATTAATTATTTTTAAGCCCTTTAATGCAGATTGAATTAAATATGCGATGAGATAAACATGCACACATAGTAACTTATAACACAAGATATACATGGAAATCCCAAGATGGGAAAAACCACAGTGAGAATAGTTGCTAGAATCTACTGTCCTAATCTAGCCTCACAATGAATATATTCTAAGTATAATGTTTAAGGGCACCAACCCTAAGGAGACACCAATCCCCTAGTTTTAGGAGCACCCACTCCAAGGAAACACCAACTCCCTACACTGAGCACCTATCTAGTAATTTGATGGCACCCACCAATCAGATTTACAATGAGAGCTATTACAATTTATTCTTTTGAACCCAATTCAATGTTGCAGCTCTTTTTGCAACTACTCAATACTTTTTTCTAACTCTGCAACACAATTATCTACTCCACGCCTCTCTATTTTGCACCTTGAATGTAAACCCTGACCAAAGATCTCTATTTTTTTGGGTTCTACTCATTTACGGCCATTTGCACTTTTCCCTTCTTCTATTAGTGCATTCTTTGTCCACCTCAAGAGCTCACAAATACACCTTGCTACTGCATCTACTCATTGGCAAAATATGAATGTCCTCACTTTGCATACCTTCACCGACTTGCAATTTATTGCCTCGAGCTTTACACACAATTATATAGCTCATCTTCTAGGGTTTTCACATTATCTCAAGCCACCTATCTGTCAAGCCATGCACACACTTATCCAGATTCAAATTTTTTTCTATTTTTAACATTATAATAAATCTAGGGTTTCATCTTCATTTAATGCATATTCACTGTATTTAAGTTTTTCATCGCCTATACCTCTAATTCAATGACCATTTATCCCATCATCAATAAAATTGGTAGTTGGAGTGATCAGACCAATTAAACTCATTCACAAAGTCAGTTTACAGTCGAAACCCTCATTCACATGGTCATAATTGTTAAATGTCTTCAACTTTAAACTTGGCTTGTCGATGTCTGATTTTCACACCATAATCTAACGTTTCTCATTCAATTGTCCACCTTAAAATCGTAGTCGTGCGATTAAACTCCTTTTCACTGATTATATTTGATCTCCATCGCGTATCGCAACTATGCCTGGAGCATCAAATTTTATTTCCACAGTGTGAAGAGGTCTTGTGATCACCATCCAATAGCCAATACTTGATCTTTATTGTTGGACTCCCATCACATCATACTTGGCACTGTTATATTCACATTAGTGATGTGAATAGTCATAGCAATGCAATTGTATTGTGCCACCTGTTCATGCTTTCATCATCCTCCACAGATCTTCTTTCCCCATCGCATATCGCTACTCTTTCATTTCGCTCAATTCACAACAACGTTGTGAGTTGAGTGTGCGATGTATTCTGTTCTTGCCACTTGTCCATGCTTTCATCATGCTCCAGTTGACTTTGCATATCATGGATGTCCTTCCTTCCTCTTTCTTCACAACAATGATTTGAAGCAATGACACGATAACCATTAGATTTCCTTCGCTTCATCATAATCGTCAATCTGACCTTATCATATATCGCTCAAAGCACAAGTTGATGCAGTCTTCAAAAAGTAATGCGAAGAACATGAGCGATTTCCATCCATTCTCCATGCTACAATCTCCATCATTGAGCTCCATCATCATATATCGTGCAAAAACTGGGCCTCGAAAGACATCAAAATGTGATGTGAAGTATTTATGTGATGCACACAAACTATCAACCGGTAGCGCTAGGTAAAGGGGTCAGATACCTCGATGACATCAATGGATTAAGTTGTCACTTAAGCAACCTACTACTATTTTCATCCATTCAACATCAAAACATTAACCCTATTCATCGCCATGACTGCGACACCTAGGGTTTATCTACAAAACACTAATTTATTTGAAAGCAAACATAAAACAATTCTGAGCACCATTTTTGTCTTCAAGATCTACAAATCTCTTTAATGGAAGGCTCTCAAAAAAACCCATATCAAATCTGGCCTTAGTTTTCTCTTTTGACCTTTGGAAGTGACCTCTACAAAATTGTGACAACATTTCATGACAACTTTGCAACTTTTGAGAAACATTGCAACAATCTGCAAAACATGCTCTTCTCTACATCATACTACACCAATTCTTCCAAAACCGTGTCCACTAAGCACAATAACATCTAGGCATCCATTGATCTTCCCTTTGACATCAATGACAACATTATTCCAATAGGCACTCCTATCCAAGGACAAACCTCTTGATGATGTTGAGTGTCACAGGAAAGAACAATTGGACTACAAGTTGGTTGTAAGTGAGTTTATTATATTTAGGTCATTTTAAATTAATGTATATTATTTACAAATTTTGGTATAATATCTAACTTTGTAATTTTTATATATAGGTTGAGCTAAAAATAGTGAGGTGCACATGAGATCAAATTGATGCAAGACAATAACCAATTTAAGGGATTGAGGTTCACTTTCTAGTCAAGAAAAGCGAGGAAAAATATTTCTCTAATAGTCTTTGATCACAAATGAATATAGATTTATACCTTTATGGCACATTCATAACAATACATATGGCTATATATTAATGACATTTTATAGTTTGTGAGATAATGTTGGCCTCATGACACTATATATGACATTTAGTAATATTATGTATGCCTTCATGGCCTCATCTAGATTAATACAAAAATATTTTACATATATTCATAGCTTAAAAATGGATTTAATGGTTTATACACATTTTATCTCCTCATCTTTATCTCTATCTACCTCTCTCTATCAATACCTCTCTCATATGTATATAGTGTGCATAAGGGTTGAATGACATATATGACATAATTTCATACAAGTTTGAAGTATGCATCATGGCTAGTGTGTATAAAATCCTATGACCATTTATATTTTTCTTTCTCATACATTATGGTTAGTAACATTCAATCTTGTGCATGGTCATAAAACTTATATGAAGGGTATAATGAAATATATGTTATTACATTGTATGGATTTTTAAGGTTTTGATGGCACGTATATAATTATTTTTTATGAGTTTTATGTAAAGGTTGGTTCAAATTCTTATGGAGTTCCTAGTTTACTTGTTGATGCATTATAGTTGAGTGACAATGACTATTATACATGGTGATTAGTTGCATTGCAAGCACATGCTACACATAACCATGGGTTATGATTGTGTAAAGTTAGGTTTGTACCATTTGTTAGATAGATACCATAAATCCTTTAAAGTATCAATTCTAATTCATGATGTTTTACTATGTGCACAACTACTCGAAATTGCACATATGAGAAGCATCTCCATCATTGCACATCAATTCTTTTATAATAAATAATTAAATATTTGTGAGTTATATAATACTATAAGTATATTAAGAAAGGATAATCTAAAATTAAAAATTAAAAATAAATTGTGACAATTTTAAATATCAATAAATAATAAAAAAGTGTATTGTAAAATGTACCAAATTAATATAAAAATCAACATGTTTTGATTAAAATGGTTAGAAAATTCAAAACTAAACTAACAATTATAAAACCAATAATCAAATCACATTAATTAAATATCTTAATAAGTATAAATTTAATAAATTATTTACATGATCTAGAAGTTAAAAGTGTATGAATATTTCCCAATGTAATTTTAATGAAGTTGATTGAAAAATTATATTTACCTTTAATTTATATTTTATAAATGTTAAATAATAATATCACAAATAAATATTCTTTTTTAAAGAGTAAAATTCCACACCCAAAAATGTTTTCCATATAGAGAAAAAAAATAGATTGTCAATCAGTATTGTCCCATCAAGAAATTTTTAAATATATTATAAAATATATCTCTAAAAAATAAAAGATATTAGAAATTAATCATGGTACACTAATCAAGGTATTTGACATAAATTACCTAAACAATCTTGCATTATGTTTGTATAAAAAGTTCCTAATTGATGCACTTGCCATATGTGACATAGTTGCATAAGAAACATACCATATGTTGCTTAAACTCCCTCTTTTAGAATCTACTAGACATCCCTTTTTTTTTTTCAAAAATGGACAAATATATTTTGTCACATATAATTGAACCATGATGACATGTGATTCACCTAAAATAATTTTTATCCATGCATATATGAAATATCTCATTGCGTTAGATTATTTATATACAATAAAAAGTTACAAGTATATTGAAAACATAACACAACAAACATAATAAATAATTGGTTAATTACGCTAAGAAGTGTTTTAGATAATAATAAATATTTCATCTCATAATTATATATCTAAAAAACCAAAACACAATATATATATATATATATATATATATATATATATATATATATATATATAAAGTTACAAAATAAAAATTATAACCAACATAATTTTAAAAAACGATTTTTCAAATAGAAATAATTTAAACAATATAAATAAATTCTAATAAAACTTAATAAAAACTAAAATTTATATATTATATAATAAATTAAATAAAATAACTCAAAAGTTCATGTTTCTTAATTTCTTAAACATCTATATTAACAATATACTTCTACATAATAAAACTACAATTATAAGTAGTTACGGTCCATCGGATAGACCTCTCGGGGATTTTGATGTTTAGCTGTAGAAGGATTCTTGCAAACGTGCTTATTACAACGTAAGTGTACTACAGTATTTATTATTCCAATGCTCTAGCCTGTGAGATGGTGAAGCATGGATGTTCGAAAAGTATTATAGGGAATAAACATCACTGAGCAAGCATACTACTTACCATTGCAGTTTTCGCGAGCAATTCCAAGTCGAGACCCTGCGACATCGTACACAATTCGAAAATTCTGCTGCTGATAGTTCCCAAATATGGACAAGCCCGAAACTCCTCGTGGAGGAGGAGCGAAAGCCAGGCATAACACGCAGCCCTCATTCTCGGGGAATAAAGTGTTTTCCATCGGCAGAGTCAAGTTCAGACTATCGCCAAAATGCATCGTGATGAGAGGAAACTCCACCTCGCCAGACGGTTTGTTGTAGCACGTATCAAAAGTAGAATCGGAACCAGCCATACTCAGATGAGAGAGCTGACGGCGGAAAGAATCTCTCATGGCATCGTAAGTGGCCTCCACCAGCCGAGTGATAACTGTTCCCGAGTCTATGATAGCTGTTCCAGTCCACTGATTCCCCGCTGGGATGGAAACAAGGTCTTCTCCCACAGAGATTCCGCTTAACCCAACATAATAGAAGGAAGGGTTGTTATCGTTGGACAAGAGGGGCGTGAACTGCAAGCCCGGCGCAGAGAGAGCCCCCTTCCCCAGCAGGAGAGACCCCGTGAAATCAGAGGAGCTCAGGAACGGAAGGCAATAAGAGAACGTCCTGTCATATATCTTGGCCGTCTGAGAAACGAACGACACAGGATCCCTCCCAAACCCAACCAAACCGGGCTCCGAGAAGCGCTGGATGACTCCAGTTACCGCATTTGCACATCCAAACACAAAATCTTGCACCGGCTGAGAGCCCACAGAGAGCGTCTCCAACGAAATGAGCTCATCCACCTCTGATCCGTCGCCGTATTGCTGAATATTGCTACAGTTGACATTGTTGTCATTATTGTCACACACGTTTAGAGACTGGCACTGCTGAGAAGCGCAGGTGAGGAACTTATACGTAGACGACTTGGATGGCTCAAACAATTGGAGGTTACGTGAGCAACCAGAGCAGGGGTTGCAGGGAATCCAGGCGATGTCGCTGCCGGTATCCAAGACAGTGTAGAAGCTCTGCACAGGCGTGCCGAAGCCCAACTTGATAATGTAGTTTCCCGTGTTGATAGCATTTCCGGAGGCCAAGGGGATGTTCGCATCCTCTCGGGGATAAACCATACTCTTGCCGGCGCTCGATCTCCTTTTCATCATTGCTCTGTAGCGCTGGGTGTCGCCTTTGATTGACTCAGATGTCACCCTCCACCATGTTGAATTGGGAAGGCGGAAGGGAGAACACTTGCTCTGAATGTGCATCAGTCTCAAACTTGATGTTTCTAATTCATCCGTAGAGCAGTTGTTGTTATCCTCTCCATCCTTCCAAATGAACGATTCAAGATTTACTTTCGCAACCTTACTCTTTTCTGCCCACACACAAACAAATAATAGAAAAGAGAGGACTGAGTATAGATGCTTTGCCATTATCGTGTTTGCGCTGATAAATACCAACAAGCTGGCCATATTTATAGATGTAAAACAAACTACCAAGTAATCGACGGTTGCATTTCATCTGGAGTTCCCGTGAAGTTGTTTGCTTTATTTACTTGGTTCATCTTTACTCCTACCTACCTCAGAAACTAGTCGACACGATTGGATTTCGTTTCACGGGAAGGAAACTATGAAAGGTGCAAGTAATTTACTTCATTTAATGCTTCTGCCCGTCTCCCACGCAATTTATTTGGTCCACTATTTTTCAAAGGTCATGCCCGCGTCGTGTGCAGTGAAAATTTATTTGTTTTGATATTGTGCTTATTAGAAAAAGAATATGGCCTTAACATAGTTAATTACGGTCAATTAAATCATTTAAGCACAAATTAATTTGAGAACAATTGAGGTGAATGTGATACTTTATATAGCATTCACAATCAATACGAAATCTAAATTTTTAGATATTTATTCATGTAAAAAAATGATTATATTTAGATTTTTTTATTTTTTTATTTTTATGTATGAGTATTTCATAAAAATTTAGAAAAAAAAAACAAATGAGTAGTTTCTATCACACAAGTGAAATGAGCATAGCTAAAAAGTTGTTTCAATTGTC
The DNA here is from genome assembly GCA_007258455.2 of Sequoia sempervirens. Lineage (NCBI taxonomy): Eukaryota > Viridiplantae > Streptophyta > Pinopsida > Cupressales > Cupressaceae > Sequoia > Sequoia sempervirens. Next base: position 100,249,056 of record VDFB02373365.1, on the reverse strand, counting down.
TATGAAAAATGAAAGAGAGGTTAGAAAGTTTTCCTATATGAAACGTGATAGTATATTACTCCACTCAATAAAAAATATAATATAGCACATTTAGTATGGCATTGTAATGCAAAATCACTTGAGTATGGAAGTAAACACAATGTGGCACACTTGGTATGGTCATGTAGTGCGACTCCACTCAATGTGGAAAATTCACTTGAGTATGGAAGTAAACGCAATGTGGCACACTTGGTATGGTGACGTAGTGCCAGTCCACTCAATGTGGAAAATTCTGATAGAAGTCTACTTGGTTGTGGGTATGTAATGAAATAAACATACATCTAGGTATAGGGATAAGTCTCTATTTAGAATGAATCAGCACCTAAAATCTCAATCACAAGAACACTGGTGATAATGTATCCCTTATCTAATTAATTACATACATAGTATGCAACGAATTAGAGGAGAGGGGAAAATGATTAATGATAAACCATGTGAAAATATATAATTATGTGATAAGAAAAATATATCTATTAAAATAATAGTCATGTAAAGACACAAAGTATGTAAGCATGTAAACACTCATTGATTATCATGGAATCTAATTTCCCTGTAAATAGGAAAATCAAAAAGGAAAATATGGCCCTAAAGACTAGTTATAAATCATGTAAATGTATAAAAAATGTAATAAAATGAAAATATAGACATAGAAGAACAAATAAGTAGGACTCATGCATAAAAATACATGTAATTATAAAGAATCAAAAGAAGTAGGGATCATAAGCATAAAATTATAAGAATGAAATATAGAAGACATAGTGTATAAAACTTTAAAATCATAAATATTGAAATTATATATAAATAAAAAACAAGAGAACACCCAAAGTGAAAAAAATGAAACATAAACAAAAATGGCATATAAAATATGCCCCCAAGTTAGGGAAAAGAAATATGTGTTTCATTATAGAATTTGAAGTGAGAACATGACAAAAATGGCATAGCATAAATGTCAAAATGTAAGAAAACAAGAAAAACACAAAATAAAAATTATAAATATAGATATGTATTCTATAAGAGTGTTCATGAATCGTGCAATAAATCTAAGAGGATAATCCTCTTCCAAATTTCTTTGTCATATTCTCCATCTTTGGTTATGGAATTTATTTCTTTAACTTGCTTTCTTAATAAAATTTGTTTCATCTTGATAAGAATTAATACTCTTTGTAAGAACATTATCAATTGATAAAATTTTGGTTTTTGGCTTTATAGTAGTGGATGTTGTTCTTTGTTCCCTTCTTTGTTGATTGTCCTTGTTGACAAAATATGTGACATCATGGTTCCCATTCAAGTGGGTATTTGATATGACATTGATATTCTTGATACTCTTGTTGGTAAGGCATATGGCATTGGTACGGTATTTGGTAAGGTATTATCATGATAGTTGAATGTTGATTGTTCATGACAGTTGGTATGGTATGATGACATTGGGCAGTGTCACTCTTGGTGATGTTGGTACAAGTTGATTTGACTCACAGGATTACATGACATGCATTAGTTAACATGATTCATTTGATATGATTCATCTACACGATGCAATATCCAGGATGGTAAGCTGAGATACCTGGCATACATGTTTCAATCGACATAATAATAGTGAGGTTCATATATACTTTCCTTAGTTCTCATTATTCTTATTATCTACAAAGGCAGTGTGATTGCTTTGATCATTATCAACATCATATGGAATTGGATAAGTGTTTTGTTTAGCAATGATTATACCATACTTTGTTTCACATGGTCGGCATCTTTGTATTGGGCATTAGTTGACACTATACTCCTAATGAGTATCGAGCACATGTGACAATCGACATCATTTATAATGTGAAGTCTTTGACTTCGGGTTTCAAATGTTCGAAGACATTGTTATTGTTTTTTATGAGACAAAAGATTTTATCATTATTTTTGTTTGCACATGGGTACAAACCCTGGCCGTGGCTTTGAGAGGAGATTAGGGCATGACAGTTTCTGGTAACTGTGGCCACACTGGAGTTTGGAATTCTGGGAAGACAGTTGCAAGGTGTAGGTCTTTGAGTCTCGGGTGTTAACAACTGTTTCTACGAACAAAAAATGGTTTTATAGTAATATTTTTTCAACTCTAGTTTTACTATTTCAAAGGTAAAATGAAAAGGGCATTTCGACATACCACTATTTCGAGAATGATCTGTGGTGACAGGTATCTGGTTTTGGTCATATTCAGTTATGAAAGTATGTTTGTTCTTTCAGTTATGGTAGCATTTGAATACGGTTGCAAATATGGGATGAATAATTGACTACCATGAAAACTATATATAAGCTCGATGAAATTTGATCTAGAGTTTCTGTATCATTTTATGAAAATGATATGAGCACAAGTTAGAGGATGAAATGAAAAATATGTGAGAGCAAAAAGGTTGTGCTTGATTTATATAAGTAAACTTGACATGATCACTTAATGTCAATCGATGCATTTTAATGTAATATCTTACTCTATAAATAGATATAGTTCTTGAGCAGAATATTAAAACTTATTGTTGTAAGAAGTTGTATGCAAAAAAAATAAAAAATAAAAATTAGTCTATATAAATTGTATGTTTTATAGGTTCCAAGTTCAATGAATCTATAAGACATAGAATGTATAGTTGAGATCGTTTGTAGTGAAATAGAGAAACCCTTTGTAATTTATTTTCTTCATGATTTACTATGAGTTGTTAAGATCAAGTCAGTGAGACAATGATTGATCTTTTTTCCAGTGAGGCATTTGGTAGCTAGTGAGGCTTATGTTGCCAGTGAGGCATTTTTGTAGCCAGTGAGGCATTTTTTTGATTAAGTCAGTGAGGCAATTTTTGAGTGGTTTTTCATCCCTATGAGGGTTTTCCACTCATGAAAATCATTGTGTCATAGTCTCACTTGATGTGTGGTTTACTTGGTCTTCATACTCAAACATTCAATCTTGGTTATCTTTTTGTATTTGAATTCTTACTTTGATCAAGTTTGCTTAGTTAATTATTTGTTGTCAATATTTGAGCTTTCAAATAATCTCATCATATTGAGCATTCGGTCTTGGTTGTTATTTAGTATTTGAATTTGATTAAGTTTGCTAAATTGATTATTTGTTGTTAGAATCATCATGTCGTGTATAAAAATTTGAAGAGAATTAGTTGAATTTTTTATTACAACACTGATTCACCCCCCTCTTAGTGTTGTATATACTGCAACAAGTGGTATCAGAGCATAGGTTCCCTATAGAAGTCTAATAGGCTTGGGTAGGTCCTGATAGTGGAGTACCATGGGAAAGTGTAGAAGAAATAAAGAAAAGAAAGAAGCCAAGCAAAAGGTTGAACAACAAACCCCAGTCAAGTCATGTGATGAGTTGTTGCATGAGTCATTCCTGAATGTAGATACAAAGTGTAATAAAGAAATTGGTCGTATAATTAAGAGTCTTGACAAAAAGGAAGATTTCAATGTGAATGTAAGTGGACAAGAACTTGATGATTTTGTAGTTGAAATTGATGATGAAGAAGGAGACCTCTTTGTGGATGAAGATGACTGAAACAAGAGTGTGAAGTTGATTTAGAAGGTGAACTCTCGTGTGCTTTAGATACAAATAAGCAACTCAGTAAAGAAAAATAGAAATTAAAAGACCAACTTCAACAAGAAAAAGATTCCAAAGACAAGGTATGCTCGTATTTTGCAAAAGTTTCTTTAGAGTTTGAAGAAGCAAGAAATCAGGCTGTTAACTTAAAGAGTCAAGTTGATGAATCTAATAAACTGATTATCTGTCTAAAAATTGAAATAGAAGAAGCTAAAAGTGTTGTTGATTTTACCAAATTTGATCTAGAAGTCAAAACTAATGAATGTCTAAGATTAGAATTAGACATAATTTCTTTGAAAAAGGAATTGGAAAAGGCATCTATAGAGTTGCACAAAAATCTTCAGTTTGAAAAGAGTACTAAATGTTTGAATGACATGTTGAGCAAAAAAAAACACTATAAAGACACTACTTGATTAGGTTATGAAGAAGGACAATGTTCTAAAGCCATGAATACTCCTAGAAAGAAGATAGACCTAAATTATCACTTTGTTGCTCCTGATGAAGACAGGAAGAAAGCAAAAGACAAGTTACTAATGTTGGAAGAGGAAGAACAAACAGGCTCTCAAGACCATCTATTAGGCAATACCACTCAATAATGTACAACTACTCTCAATTTCATGGTTATTGCTATTCTTGTCATGTTTATGGTCATAGAGCTAGAGATTGTAGAAATCACTCAAGAAACGGTCTTGGATGGAATAAGGAAAAGAGTTCTAACAGTTTGTTAAATCGGGGCTATAATAGTGTTTGTTATAATTGTAATAATGTTGGTCACCTAGCAATAAATTATTGGTTGTATGAAAGACATGATCATGTAAGGAATATCAATTAAAGGCCTCACAAAATATCTAGAAGAAACTATCTTTCCTTTGTTCAAGATTGCAATACTTTATGCTATAGATGTTATAAGTTTGGACATATTGCTCAATTTTGTAAGAGTGATCTAATGAAATTAGTCAATCGTCATAAGAAGATAGGTGTTAAGAAGGTTTGGAGAAGGAAACAAATGAAAGAGAAGCTTGAAACTAATCTTGTGCATGTTGTACAAGAAACATTAATAACAACTTAAAAGAGGCAGCATGGGTTTAGGGGGAGTAATCCAATGTTTTATCTCTTACCCCCAAGGAATTGAAGTTGTGATTTTATCTTCTTTGTCACATGGTGTTCTCAAGGGTTCTTCCAAGTTCATCAAGTTAGTCCAATAGAATAAATATGTCTGTGGAAGTTGATTACAAGTACCATGACAAATGATTTGTAAATTTTATTCAATCTTCATCCTTGTGTACTATGGTATGGTGTAGTCATGACTTCAGTTTACAGGTTTATATTAGATAGTGACAATGTTGATCTTGGTCTGAGTGATTTTTGGTTTGATAGTGGATATGTCATGCATGGTTTTCAATGGTCTATGACAATGAATTAGTGAAGTTTCTTCCACGATGTGAAAGAAATAATACAATGGTGGCTTGACATCTGATAACAATGCTATTGAAAAGAACAATTGTATTTCATGATATTTCATGTTTCATTCAAGTATGCAAGTGATAGTCGTAAGGGAAAATAGTGCAAGGTGGTAGTTTGGATAATGGAATAGGGATAGTGCAAGGACAAAGGTAACAATTATATCTACCAACAAGGATAGGACAGGATAATCCTCTTTGTCATAGAACAATGTTCTTTTCCATAGGTGTCATAATTATCTTCCTTTCATTTGGTGTAGTACCATGTGTGGCAGTGTATTGTAGTGCCTTGGTTGCACATTGACAGTGTCTTGAAGATATTCAACTAGTTTTTATCATCACTCATGTTCAAAGCAGTTGTTAAGAAATTAGTACAGTGAAAAGAAAATGATCCTCTCTATTACAAATGATAAGTTCATTGTAGGATGTTGCCATGGAGTTGGGTGTCAAGGTTCAAACCATCAAGGATAATTATGTTGTAACAAAGACAGTGATTATGTGCAGGGTAGATCTCAAGTTTGCAGGGTTTATGGTTCAATTGCATGAGCATTGTTGGTTTGTTGGTGACTTATGATGTTTTAAAGTAACAAGACTTTTTATATGACAGCACATTGTTGGTTGACAGTATGGTTTGTTGTATTGAAGGGAAGATCATTAGAGTTCACTGTGGTAGTAACATTGATTCCCTCTTTGACAATGTTTTGACATTCAGAGGTTTTTTGACATTTGGGTGTGAATTTAGCATGCTTTTCTTAAAGATACTGTCATTTGGAATGGTATGCAATTGGTTTATACAAGACTATTTCTATTCATGAGAGTGGTATTATTTCTTGGATCTAACAGTTTGATGTTTCCTCTGAGGAGTATATACATTGATGTTCTGATATTGATCAATATACATAGGTTTCATAGTGATTGGTTGCTATACATTATTATGGCATTTGGTTTTTGATCTTATCAAATGATACTATTGTTGGTTGCATTCTTGATATGATACTGACACTTTGTTGTTGGTAATTTTTCTACTAATCATTTAATAGTTGGATGAGGACAGTGGCAGCACAATACAGTTGATCTTTATTCGTTATGATGGTAATGATATTTGCATAGTTCACACAGTTGGTCATTGTTTTGTTGACTTGGTAATTGTTTTTGCACAGTTGGTGAACATTATTTTCCCAACTTGGTTATATTATGTAGTTGGTATTTGGTGCCTTGACTACATTGCATATAGGTTCTTGCAGTTGGTAAGATTAGTGACAGTCTTGTTTGAACGGTGACATAAAGTCCGATAATATAAGAGAGGATATATTTCATGCATAATCTTGGTATGACAATGATGTTAATTGGCCTATGTTGTTGGAACATCCTCTCTTGATTTCCATGATACCTTTCAAACTAAGATAAAGATAGTTTGTATTTTATTTTTGGTTGATAATTAGTGGTTATTACATTTTAACTGTGGTATATTTCTCACAGTATGATAAAGATGGATGATTTGTAGTCAACAACCAAATCTTATTAACAATTTTTTTTTGTGGTAAGCTCTAATTTAAATTGAAGGATGTCTTTATGGAAATATTATTTGGAGATTTGCACACTCCATTATCAACTTTGTCAGACCAACTTTGGTATATCAATTTTACTAGTCAACTTTGTTATGTTCACAATGGTTAAGGTATGTAATACTATGGTGCATGAGGTAAAAAAAATTGTTGATTAGACATCTCAGGTAATATATTAAAGCTACCTCTCAGGGGGAGATGCGCATGTGTTCAAGAGTATATGATGAGGTTTAAGCATTTTGGATAATTAATATGTTAAAATCATTATTGTCGGATCTGCTATTACAAGAGTGCTTATCGGGTTGTATGTAGCCTATTTGTAATACCAGCCAGTGTAAAATATTGGTTGTTAAAGTAGGTTAACATGAAGATCTTTGTGCAGTTCTTCAGGGGGAGCTATGCTCATTTATCATTCAACCCTATTGTTTTGTTCTTTGTTCCTATTGGACTTCTTTGTTTGCCTACTTGATAGTGGTTTCTCCTCTACAGTGACAGTGATTCTAAGCATGATTCATTCTGTGCATATGTGTTTTTTCTACTCCTTGATTGTAGTTTCTCAAGTCCATTTTAAACTATGGTTCAAACTAGTTTTTGGCATGTTTCTATTCTTCAGTTACAATATAAACTGTTTCTTCCATTTGTCATTGTTGCCAAAAAGGAGGAGAAGTTTGCATTTTTGTCACCAAGGACAAAGGGGGAGTTTGTTGTTCTTTGTTCCCTTCTTTGTTGATTGTCATTATTGACAAAATATGTGACAAAATGTGATAAGCTTTTTGTGGCATCATTGTTCTCATTCAAGTGGGTGTTTCATATGACATTGATATTCTTGATATTCTTGTTGGTTTAAGGCATACAACATTGGTATGACATTTGGTAAGGTATTATTATCATGATATTTGAATGTTGATTATTCATGATAGTTGGTATGGTATGATGACATTTGGCAGTGTCACTCTTGGTGATGTTGGTACAACTTGACTTGACTCATAGGATTATATGACATGCATTGAACAACATGATTCATTTGATATGATTCATCTAAAGGATGCAATATCTAGGATGGTAAGTTGAGATACCTGGCATACATGTTTCAATAGATAGGATGATAGTGAGTTTCATATATACTTGTCTTAGTTCTCATTATTCTTATTATCTACAAAGGCAATGTGATTGCTTTGATAATTATCGACATCATATGGAATTGGATAAGTGTTTTGTTTAGCAATGATTATACCATACTTTGTTTCACATAGTTGGAATCTTTGTATTTGGCATTACTTTACACATACTCCTAATGAGTATCGAGCACATGTGACAGTCGACATCATTTATAATGTGAAGTCTTTAACTTTAGGTTTCAAATGTTAGAAGACGTTATTATTATTTTTGATGAGACAAAATATTTTATCATTGTTTTTTTCTGCACATAGGTACAAACCCTAGCCATGGCTTTGAGAGGAGATTAGGGCACGACAGTTTCTGGTAACTATGGCCGCACTAGAGTTTGGAATTATGGGAAGATAGTTGCAAGGAAAAGGTCTTTGAGTCTCAGGTGTTAACAACTGTTTCTACAAACAAAACAAAAAAAATTTGTAATATTTTTTCAACTCTAGGTTTACTATTTCAAAGGTAAAATGAAAAGGGAATTTTGATCTACCACTGTTTCGAGAATGATCTGTGGTGATAGGTATCTGGTTTTGGTCATATTTAGTTATGAAAGTATGTTGTTTTAGTTATGGTAGCATTTGAATACGATTGCAAATATGGGTCGAATAATTGACCACAATGAAAACTATATAAGATTGATGAAATTTGATCTAGGGTTTCTATATCATTTTATGAAAATGATATGAGCACAAGTTAGAGGATGAAATGAAAAATATATGAGTAAAAAGGTTATGTTTGATTTATATAAGTGACGGGTATGTGTAGGATCATCATGGAAAAAATAGGCCCTTAAGTGCCGAAAAATTCAAAAAAATTAGAGTTAGGCAACTTGATGTAAAAATTTGAATAAGTTATCGATATTATTTCAAAAATATGTAAGAATAGAATCTATAGCAAATTGAATGTAGTTTCTAAACTACTAGGTTTATTTTTTTTAAAAATCTATTTGGTGAAAATTTGAAATTTCAATGCAGAGCACTTAAATTTTAGGGGAAAAAAGAAGTAGGTGTCTATCTGACCACCCTAACCATGTGCAATAAAATGATAATATTTTTTTATAAGATTTTAGATATAGGTAGAGGACTCATATTCCGATGTGATGCATATTTTTTTGTAATTTTTTTTCCAAGTAAATAATTAATTATGATTTTTTTATTACAACTTTTAAAAATATAAAAACTTGTATGTATAACCACCTTAACTTAGTCAAAACTTCATGAAATTCATTTTTTTTTTAATCCTATAGTATGCGAAGCATAAAATGTGACACATGTTTCGGATTAAAAAAATGTAATACCATTTGAAAGCTATAGATTTTTTTCAATCAACCTATCAATCAAGACTTAGTCATAATTCAAATAGAAAATGAATAATAATTATTTATTAAATTCAAAGTAAAGCATAATTTTTATTGGTGGAAAGCTGAGATTCTCCTTTAAAAACCCCTTTCGTTTCATCAATTTTGGGTAAAAAAAAAGTCATCAGCCACATACACTACACATACCCATTATATCACCACTTTTTGGCCCATCATGATCCTGCACATACCCTGACATGATCACTTAATGTGGGATTGATGCATTTTAATGTAATATCTTACTCTATAAAGAGATATAGTTCTTGAGCAGAAAACTAAAATTGATTGTTGTAAGAGGTTGTATGCAAAACAGAAAAAAACTACTCTATATATTGTATGTTTTATAGGTTCCAAGGTCAATGAATCTATAGGACATAGAATGTATAGTTGAGATGGTTTGCAGTGAAACAGAGAAACCCTCAGTAATTTATTTTCTTCATGATTTACTATGAGTTGTTAAGATCAGTTCAGTGAGACAAAGATTGATAGATTTTTTCTAGAGAGGCATTTGGTAGCCAGTGAGGCATTTTTGTAGCTAGTGAGGCAATTTCCAAGTGGTTTTTCATCCTATATAGGAGTAAATTTGCACCTCATGTGAAAATCCCCTTGTTTCCTTCATCAACCTTAGAAAACCAAGTTTAGAGGCTTAATTCCAACTAATCTTGCTGCTTTCATCCCACTTGGCACCTTTTCTGAGCGTCGATGGAGGTGTTTACGTCAAGGATGCTCGTGCACCGCACAGATGTTTGTGTGGCACGCTTACATCCCTAGTAGATTCCTATAGTTGAACCTACAAAGGCATTATAGTTCTCATTAGGAGTCAAGTTGTAATGCCCCCTTTGGCCAACCGACCCAAATATGGTTGTTTTACTCCATCCCTTCTTCAAATTCATTCCTTGAACAAGCATTTCAACTTCTTCACTTCATTCACAAGCTTCTACATGTTGGAAAATGTGCCTCAAGCCTACTGACATGAAACCCCTGAAAGGGAAAAGTCGGTGAGACCCGTTGAATGTCTTACCGACTAGTAGTTGTGTTCTAAACTTCTAGAGTGCTCAGACCATCAAGACTTTGGTTCTGTCTTGCCGACGGGAGTCATTGGAAAGACATGTCTATCACTGTGAGTTTCCCATCTCATTCCACTCGGGCAGATCTCATGCTAACAGGTTGGTTCCATTTGGTTATCAGGGAGACTCTTGGCGATGAGTGACATCAGGGAGAGGCATGAACCTTCGGAGTGACTCATTCTGACAGAATATGTCTCACCGACGGTCTTACACAAGAATTTCTTCGGGGTGACATGAAGGCTCAATAAGATTCTAACCGATGGATGTTTCTCTTGCCAATAGTTGTGTATTCGGTATGAACTCTTGGCGATAGCATTTCTCTCTCCGACAGTCTATAGTGTTTGATATGAGCTCTTGTTGTTACTGTTAGTCTCACCGATAGATGTGTATTCGATATGATGTCTCACCGATAGCGATGGTCCTGTTGATGGATCTCCATGTGATGAAATTTGGTGTAACCTCTTGCCGATGGTATTGCTCTTGCCAATAGATTGGCTGGGATGACATGAACTGTCGATGACATCAGTGTAACTTTGGCTGATGATACTTGGTCAGGTTTGCATTTGGTAAGAACTCTTACCAATGGATGTGGTCTCACCGACAGGCTGGTGAATTTGATATGACTTCTTAGGGTGTTGTCAATAGCGATGTTCGTGTTGATGGTTCTGTGATCAGGCATTGTGGCATTAGGGAGACACAGCCTAGTGTCTCACCGACATGCGATATAGTTTGCACGCCTTGACCGAATGTCTATCATACATGGTCTATTCTAAGCCAATGAGAGAAGTAGAATGTGAACCGTTAGCAGTTGGACTATTGTGACCGTTCCTGTGAGGGAGATGAAAAGACTAAGAGAGAATGGATTACTCTCTGGCAATGGCGGATGACGATGAACAGTGTGAGATAATGATATGTTGCTCAACTGAACACGATTTTGATCTAAGTGAATTCATTATATGTTTTCTAAGAGCTATTCTGTACAAGATTGATCAATGAATGTTGCTGCTGTAAATTGACATCAGAAAGTGAAGTCTATACTCTGTATGTAATTTTGTTTACTGTAATACAAAGAGGATTTTCTTGGTGTGGTGGGTTTTTCTCCCGTAAGAGTTTTCCCACGTGAATCTGGTGTTCAATTGTGTATGTTCATTTCTTTGTTCTATTATCCCTTTCAAGTGTATCTTAATGAACTGTAATTGTAAAACTTAAAGTTGTATCTACATTCTTCCCTAAGGTTTTCACATTAGGAGAGTTTGTTCTACACCTAAGTTTTCTTTACAAGTGGTATTAGAGCCTAGCCAATTGTGTTATCCTTGTGGGTATGTTGGGTTTTTTGAGTCAATTTTGTTTAGTGGGAGTCTTGTAGAAGTCTAGTAATTTGAATTACAAATTAAGATGGCAAGCACGTCAGGAAAGATTGAAACTGAGAAATTCAATGGTAGTAATTTTGAGTTGTGGAAACTCAAAATGGAAGATCTGTTGGTTGATTGCGATCTTTGTCTTAATGTGTCTGGAACAAAGCCTACAAGCATGAAGCAAGAGGATTGGGACCTTGTAGATCAAAAATCAAAGGGGCTAATAAGGCTTTGTTTAGCAGACTCTATTCTTCTAATTGTTCATGAAGAAAAGACAGCATCCTCTTTGCGGAAAAGACTGGCAACTATTTATCAGGGCAAGTCCTTGGTGAATAAATTGTTCTTGAGGAAGAAGTTGTACTCTTTGAAAATGCAGGAAGGAGCCTCTATTTCTGATCATTTAAATGCTTTCAACATGTTGATTGCTCAGTTGGCATATGTGGGTGTGAAGATTGATGAAGAAGATCATTGTGTGTTGTTGTTATGTTCTTGTCCAGATTATTGGGATCACTTGGTGATGGCTATTGGGAGTACTACTTCCTATTTTAAGATGGAAGATATCGTTGCTTCTTTGTTATCAAAAGAGATGAGAAGAAAATCTTCTGAGATGGCGAAGGAGGCTCTTGTTGTTAGAGGTAGATCAAAAGAAAAAGGCAAGAAGAAGGACAAGAAGTCCAAATCAAAATCAGAAGGGAGATCAAAGTCTCTTGGAAAGAAGTCCAAGGTGAAGTGCTGGAATTGTGCGCAACCTGGTCATGTCTGAAAGGATTGCAAAGAGGAGAAAAAGAAGAAGAAGTATTCTTCTGACAATGATTCTTCTTAGAGTGATGTAGATGCTTTCATTGCAGTCTTGGCAACTCAGGCATCAGATGATGTCTGGCTGATTGATTATGGAGCATCTTTCCACATGACATCTCATAGAGATTGGTTCACTAAGTATGAAAAATATGATGGTGGAAGGGTGTATTTGGCAAGTGATTCATCTTTGGAAATAGTTGGTCATGGAAGAGTTAGAATTCAATTCTCTGATGGAAGAGTGAATGGAATCAATGATGTAATGCATATACCAAGTCTAGCTTGAAATCTACTTTCTATTAGTAAGCTAAACGATATTGGAGTGCAATTCACATTCTCTAGAAATGGCTGCAAGATGACTAGAGGCTCAATGGTGCTAGCTAGGGGTGCTCATATTGGTACCTTGTATAAGTTGGATGCACATGTTGTGCAATACAATAGTGTCTCTGTAAAGTCACAAAAAGTTACTCATGGAGAAAAAGAGAAAAAAGTTCTTAATAGTGCAAACTCTATGGAAGTGAAACTTCCAACAAAAAAGATTATGCTCTGGCATCATAGACTTGGCCACATTGGTGAAAAGGGTTTAAAAACCTAGTTGAAGGGCTTGATGATTGTAACCTTGAATTCAAATTTTGTGAACATTGTATATATGGTAAACAACACCGTGTTTCTTTTTACTCCAGTCCTCACAAATATTTTGGTTTACTTGACTACGTACATTATGATGTTTTTGGTCCAGTAAATGTTCCTTCTTTGTCTAAATAAAGATATTATGTATCGTTTATTGATGACTATTCAAGAAGGGCATTTGTTTATTTTTTGAAAAGTAAATTAGAAGTGTTCAGTCATTTTAAGGAACTTAAAAACCTTGTGGAAAATAAAACTAGAAGAAAAATAAAATGTTTAAGGACTGATAATAGCGGTGAGTTTTGTTTTGATGAGTTTGAAAGGTACTGTAAAGAGCATGGGATCAAAAGACATAAAACTACACCCTACACTCTGTAACAAAATGGAGTTGTTGAAAGGTTCAACAGGATAGTGATGGAAAGAGCACAAAGTATGCTAAGCAGTGTTGGATTGGAGGAGAAGTTTTGGGATGAGGCAGTTGCAATAACATGTTATTTAATAAATTGTTCTCTGAATTCAACTCTTGTTGAGAAAACACCTTTGGAAGCATGGTCTAGAAAGAAGCCCTCTTTGAGACACATTCGTGTCTTTGGCTATGAGGCATATGCATATGTGTTGAATGAAAAAAGATCTAAATTGGAGAACAAGGCTGTTAAATGTATTTTTATTGGCTATAGTGTTGGCATAAAAGGATGCAAGCTTTGGAATCCTGATACAAAGAAGGTTCTGTATAGTAGAAGTGTTATTTTTTGTGAGTTGAAGCCTTCTACTTTGGATCTACAGTCAGAGACAAAATCAAAAAATAAAAAGGATGTAGTTGAAATTCCTCTGACACCAGATAAAGAGGAATTGAAAATTCAAAATGTACCTGAGACTGACGAGAGCTCAAGTAGTTCTAAGAGTTCTGAAGAAGAAGATCAACCTCGGCCTCAGCCTGTGAGGAGGTCAACACGTGAAAGAAAGCAACCTGATAGGTATGGGTTTTCTTTGTTAGATTCAACTTGTGCCTATGCTTTAATTTCTAGCACTAATGAGCCTAGGACTGTGAAAGAGGCATTTAGAATGTCTGATTCAAACTCTTGGTTGGAAGCCATGAATGAAGAAATGGCATCATTAGAAAAGAATGATACTTGGAGTTTGGTGCCCTTGCTTGAAGGCAGAAAAGTTGTTGGCTACAAATGGGTATTTAAAAAGAAAATAGGTCTGGATGGTAGTGTGGAAAAGTATAAGGTGAGGTTGGTTGTGAAGGGGTATTCCCAAGTAGAGGGAATTGATTATGGAGAAATTTTTTCTCATGTAGCTAAGCTGACGTCTATCATAATTCTTTTGTCACTTGCAGTAGCATATGACTTAGAGATTGAATAGATGGATGTGAAGACAACATTTCTTCATGGTGACCTTGAAGAAGTGATTTATATGTCCCAGCCTGAGCACTTTGTGGAAAAAGGTAAAGAGAATCTAGTTTGCAAGTTGAAAAAATCTCTGTATGGATTAAAACAATCTCCTAGAATGTGGTACCAGAAGTTTGACACTTTTTTTTTGTCATTGGGATTTGTAAAATCAAAATTTGATCATTGTGTGTACTACAAAGCTAAAAATGATCATGTTCTTATTATTTCTCTCTATGTTGATGATATGTTGTTTATAGGCAATAGTAAGTTAATGATCTCTAATCTAAAATCTCAGTTGTCTCCAAAGTTCAAAATGAAAGATCTTGGTGCAGCCAGGTATATTCTAGGAATGGAAATAAACAAGGACATGAAGAGTAGAAAACTTTGGCTCAGTTAGAGTAAGTATATTAATACTGTTCTAGAGAGATTTTGTATGACTGATTGCAAGCAGCTAGTTGTTCCTGTTTTGTAGGGAACAAAGCTATATATTGAAGACTATCCAAAATCTCCTACTAAGATAGAGGACATGACCAGAGTGCCTTATGCTAGTGTAGTTGACAGTTTAATGTATTCAATGGTCTGTACAAGGCCAAACATTTTCCAACCAATGGGAGTACTTAGTCATTTTATGGAAAATCCTGGAAGGACACATTGGGATGTTGTGAAAAGAGTGTTTAAATATTTAACGGGCACTTCATAATATGCTTTGTGTTACCATGGAAATTTGGTTGAATCATAGAGGACTCTTAGCATTCGAGGCTATGTGGATTTTGATTGGGCAGGGGACATTGGCAGCAGAAGATCCGCCAGTGGATATATTTTCATGATGAATTGTGGTGCAGTTAGCTGGATGAGTAAGCAATAGGTTGTAGTTGCTTTGTCCACTACAGAGGCAGAATACATGGTAGCAACACATGCCTATAAAGAAGAAATTTGGTTAAAACATTTGTGTTCTAACATTGGGTTTGATGTAGGGCAAATTACAATTTACTATGACAGTCAGAGTGCTATTTGTTTGGCGAAAACTCCTACTTTCCATGCCAAGATGAAACATATTGATGTGTAGTATCATTTTGTATGAGATATGGTGGAGGATGGAAAGGCCTCTTTAGAAAAAGTGGATACTATGGAAAATGTTGCAAATGCATTGACGAAACCAATGAGCACAGACAAGTTCAGGTGGTGTGCTAGTTTGATGGGCCTTATTGCCCATGAATTTCAGTAGTTTTGATATGCTCTGGAGGTGTCAGTAAGATCTTCGTCAAGTGGGAGATTGTTGGAAAATGTGTCTCAAGCCTAGACTGACATGAAACTCCTGAAAGGGAAAAGTCGGTGAGACCCATTGAATGTCTTACTGACTAGCATTTGTGTTCTAAACTTCTAAAGTGCTCAAATCACCAAGACTTTGGTTATGTCTTGTCGAGGGAAGTTATTGGAAAGACATGTCTATCACTATGATTTTCCCATCTCATTCCACTCAGGAAGATCTCATGCCGACAAGTTGGTTCCAGTTGGTTATCGGGGAGACTCTTGGTGATGAGTGACATCGGGGAGAGGCATGAACCTTCGAAGTGACTCATTTTGACAAAATATGTCTCACTGACGGTCTTACACAAGAATGTCTTCGGGGTGACATGAAGGCTCGATAAGAGTCTAACTGATGGATGTTTATCTCGCCGATAATTGTGTATTTGGTATGAACTCTTGGTGATAGCATTTCTCTCGCTGACAATCTATGTTCAATATGACCTCTTGCCGATAATATTAGTCTCACCAAAAGATGTGTATTTGGTATGATGTCTCACTGATAGCAATGGTCCTGTCGATGGATCTCCACGTGATGAGCTTTGGTGTAACCTCTTTCCGATGGTGTTTCTCTTGCCGATAGACTAGTCGGGGTGACATGAATTGTCAATGATATTGGTGTAACTTTGGCTGATGACACTTGGTCAAGTTTTCAATCAATAAGAACTCTTACCGATGGATGTGGTCTCACTGATAGGCTCAGGGTGAATTCAATATGACTTCTCAAGGTGTTGCCGATAGCGATGTTTGTGCTGATGGTTCTATGATCAAGCATTGTGGCATCAGGGAGACACGGCCTAGTGTCTCACCAACATGTGATACAGTTTGAATGCCTTGACCGAATGTCTATCCTACCTGGTCTATTCTAAGCCAATGAGAGAAGTGGAATGTGAACCGTTAGCAGTTGGACTGTTGTGACCGTTCCTATGAGGGAGATGAACAGACTGAGAGAGAATGGATTACTCTCTAGCAATGGTGGATGATGATGAGCAGTGTGAGATAACGAAATGTTTCTTGATTGAACACGATTTTGATTTGAGTGAATTCATTGTATGTTTTTTGAGAGCTATTTTGTACAAGATTGATCAATGAATGTTGTTGTAAATTGACATCAGAAAGTGAATTTTGTACTTTGTATGTAATTTTGTTTACTGTAATAAAAATATGCCTTTCTTGGTGTGGTGGGTTTTTCTCCCATAAGGGTTTTCCCACGTGAATCTAGTGTTCAATTGTGTATGTTCATTTATTTGTTTTGTTATTCCTTTCAAGTGTATCTTAATGAATTGTAATTGTAAAATTTAAAGTCGTATCTGCATTCTTCCTTGAGGTTTTGACATTAGGAGAGTTTGTTCTACACCTAAGCTTTCTTTACACTACAATCCTCTTGCACTCACTCTCAAGCATTCAAGCAACATTTTAAGCATTACATAGTAGCAATACCTTCACTCCATCACTTGGCAGAGCAAGTTTGTGACCACACCATTGCAGTAGAGGCTTGAGTACTCTCATTTTCTCCCCCAAGCAACCTTGAGTGCTCTTGGTGGAGGTGGTAAGCTTCCCTCTCCTCTCCTTTATCACTTGGTTGAGTTTGCACTTTACTATTTTGTAGTGCTTTTGTGCTCTTTACTATATTGTTATCTTTATCTCACTTTCTTGGTTGTCCATGGAGGTGGAAACACCTCAATAGGGGTCTGACTGAGGCAAACCCCTATACAGCCACCCAACATTTTCCTCTCTTGTTGGGTATGTGTAGGATCATGATGGGCCAAAAAGTGGCGATATGATGGGTATGTGTAGGGTATGTGACTGATGACTTTTTTTTACCCAAAATTGATGAAACAAAAAGGGTTTTAAAGGAGATTCTTAGCTTTCCACCAATGTAAATTATACTTTACTTTGAATTTAATAAATAATTATTATTCATTTTCTATTTGAATTACGACTAAAGTCCTGATTGATAGGTTGATTGAAAAAATCTATAGCTTTCAAATGGTATCACATTTTTTAATTTGAAACATGCATCACATTCTATGCTTCATATACTATAGGATTAAAAAAAAAATGAATTTCATGAAGTTTTGACCAAGTTAAGGTGATCATACATATGAGTTTTTATATTTTTTAAAAGTTGTAATAAAAAAATCATAATTAATTATTTACTTGGAAAAAAATTACAAAAAAATATTCATCACATCGAGACATGAGTCATCTACTTATATCTAAAATCTTATAAAAAAAATATTATCATTTTATTGTGGTTAGGGTGGTCAGATAGACATGCACTTCTTATTTTTTCCTTGAAATTTAAGTACTATTGCATTGAAATTTCAAATTTTCACCAAATAGATCATTTTTTTTAAATAAACCTAGTAGTTTAGAAACTACATTCAATTTTCTATAGATTCTATTCTTAGATATTTTTGAAATAATATAGATAACTTATTGAAATTTTTACGTCAAGTTGCCTAACTCTAATTTTTTTGAATTTTTTGCCACTTAAGGGCCTGTTTTTTCCATGATGATCCTGCACATACCATGTTGTGTGTAGGAGTACATGCTTTCAAGGAGCTAGCTGGCGAATAGATTCTTGTACAAAATCATCTTCATCACCTTAGCTCTAGTATATTTGCTTTATCACCTTCAATTGTAATTTTCATATTCCATAGTGTGGTTTTTCTCTTTTAAAAGTCATTAGCTAGGCTGCTAGCTCGTTTTATGCTAGTTCACATTGTTTTTTTGGTCCTCTAGATGTACAGACACCAACCTACCTGAGAGATGATAGCACACTATGCTGTCATCCCAAAACTTTGCTCTCATCCTTGAACAAAGAGTTATTCAAGATATAGTGTTGAGCTCAAAAACCAGCTCACCTAGCCTCATTTTGAATCTCAGGATTGCAAAGTGGTTGAAGGACCCCATAGTCCTCATCATTCTCATCCTCATATCCTAATACTCTATTTAGTTGAGGTAAGTTAGGGTAGCCTTCCGTATCTTGGCCCTCCATGACTTGGGACCTTGCACATGGTGGTCCCCCTCTCTTACATTTTTGGTGAACCTGATGTGAACCAACATATGTTCATCTATCAATTTTGAGACCTCTCTCATGTACTTCATGACTGTTGTGTTCCTGAGTGTTGTGGAGGTTTACGAGCATCACAACCCAATCTACAACTTCCAAGTATATCGTTAGGAGAAGTATATGACACCTCCCGATGGAAAGCATGAAGGTCTTGATTGGTCTCTCTAAGGGCCTTTTCGCTGTTGCTGTCGTTAGTGTAGCTGCACAGGAGCAGTTGTTGAGGAACAAGATGGGATTCATTGATGAAATTGATCACATTCTCACTCCCCATGCTTCTCCTATTCCATCATCAATGGATGAGTATGAGGCCATTCAAATCCCCACAAAATACATTGCTACCCTCGCTAAGGGACTAGGCAACTTAGAAAATCACCTAGAAAAAAATTTGAAGATGGCTAGAGCCGCTTGGGTTGTTAGTGAGTTGAAATAAATGATGGGTAAAGATCGAACAGGTATAGAGCTTCTAACTTTCCTCCTTGGTCTCACCGAAGGATGTGCTCCTTCGAATAATCCTAGCTTCATACAAGGAGTCACTTTTGAAGAGTGTGAAGGATAGTTAGGAGTATCAATGGGTCCCATGTCCATCTACATGGCCAATGCATTCCCTTCTATCAGTATCCCTTTTGTCTTTGAACAACCTAAAACTATCAAAGTAAACAAGGCGCCCTTGGGCTTTAGCTTCACACCTCCTATCACCTCTAGTGGTGGGGACTTTGGTGGGATGAGTGGTGGGGGCTTTGGTAGTGGTGGTGGATTCAATACCAGAGGTGCTATTGGTGGAGGCGGCTTCATTGGAGGTCATGGTGGTGGTTCAAGTAGAGGCCCTACTGGTGGTGGTGGCTCTAGTAGTGGTTCTAGTGGAAGTCACACTGGTGGCAGCTCTGGAGGTGGCCTTGGCGGTGGCTCTAGAGGAGGTTCCTCTAGCCCTCTATCTTCTAATGACCCTATTATAAACACTATTCTTCAGAATATGGGTAAGATGCAAAGCCAGTTGGCAAGTCTTTCCCAAGCCTCTACCCAACCTATCTTCAAGCCCTTTTTCCAACATAGCCCATTGTCGATGGCAATCTTAAACACTCCCTTCCCCCAAGGAATGGAGATCCCTAAATTCAAGAATTATGGTAGTAAGGGATATCCATAGACACATGTGTCTATCTTTAATGCCCTATGCATAGACTTCTTCCATCATGATGCATTGATGGCTAAACTATTTCCCTAATCTCTCAAGGACACAACACTCGAGTGGTACTGTTCCTTGCTTGACAACTCTATTTTCTCATTTGACCAACTTGTAAATCAATTCCTCGGATAGTTTCAAGCAAAACATCGAGCCAAAGATGACCTTTTTGGATCTCCTTAGATGTAAACAAGGAGATAATGAAAAAATTATTGATTTCATAGCATGCTATCAAGCGTTCCTTTCACAAATCTCGTACCAACTGCCCGATTCTAATGTGTAGAAGGTATTCATAGGGAACTTACAAAGGCCTTGGAAAGAGAAGTTTGTCCTTATGAAATACCCTTCTTTTGAGCACTTGTGTGTAGCCTTACAAGAATATCAACAAACGGTTGTTTAGTTCATGGGGTCCTCCTCATGCTCTTGTTCTGAGGGAAAGCCAATTGTATCGATCTCTAGGAAAGGTAAAGTTGTTATGAATGTAGTAGCCATTGTTGATGACAACGGCCTCAAATGTAACTGAAAGTTCACAAAGTTATCAGAATCTTATACTTCCATCTTATAGAAGTTGTTGAAGGATAAGATCATAACCTTGCCAAGTCTTAAGCCTATTAAAGAACCTTACCCTAATTGGTATGATGGGAGCACTTATTGTTAGTAGCATCGAGTTAATGGACATGATACCAATGTTGTATGTGGCTGCGCCATGAGATACAAGACCACATCAATGAAAAAACCATTCATCTCAATGGGAGTAAACAAAATGCTAACAAATTAGTGGTGAAATCTAATAGTGAACTATAGATATATGCGGACCCATTTCTATCACACTCTACTAATATGATTATCAATCCCATTGATTATGTTACCCAACCTGAGGCCTATGTCAATATGGTCACAGCAACTTCTACTGCTC
The DNA here is from genome assembly GCA_007258455.2 of Sequoia sempervirens. Lineage (NCBI taxonomy): Eukaryota > Viridiplantae > Streptophyta > Pinopsida > Cupressales > Cupressaceae > Sequoia > Sequoia sempervirens. Next base: position 100,228,185 of record VDFB02373365.1, on the reverse strand, counting down.
TACCTGCACCCAATTCACTAGACATTACATTCATTCATCACAAGATTTTACCTTAAATAATAAACCCTCGCCTCTCTACATTCCCGCTGGTTCCAATGGTAACATTGTGACAGGAGTCTTGATAGACCCCGCAAGCCATGTGAATGTTATCACTGAAGAAACATTAGTATTAAATTTGTTAAAAAATAAAAATATGAAGAAATGAAATCTACTATGATCTGTATGCATGATGGTATGAGTCTTAAACCTTACAGCTTGGTAACTTTTTCCATCCTGGTTGGGCCCAGGGCTATTGACACAGTTTTTTATATTATCCCAAAGTCGAATCTATTTAGGCTAAAGCTAGGCATCCCTTGGATAGCTTCCATGAATGGAGTTTCCTTAGTTATTCATAATTGTTTAAAGTTTTCCCACAAAGGTGTCGTGCATTTAGTACATGACACAGTTGGATACTAGCCCTTGGTGTCCCATGGTGGATATCCATTAGATCACTTTTGGCCCTCCCTAGTCAGTCTGCTTCCTCCAAGAATGGATTTGCTTTACAATAATTATGTAAAGTATAAAACTAGGGGCAAGGGGGAGCCAAAGTTGACCCTTCCTGTGATAGGACAATCGGTTGCCTCCTCTTCTCGAGAGGAGAAGAAGTAGCCTACACTAACTACTCCCCCTTCCTAGAAAGGGAAGGAGAAGTCCACAATGGCTCCTTCTCCTTCCTGTAAAGGTAAAGAGAAGGCTACCTCCTCCTGGATTGCCTCATCCTCTCCCTCTTCTTGGGAAGATTATTGGATGAGATAGCCCAACAGATATTCACTGAGTTTGATGATTCCTCCTTGATGTAGGCCCAAGCTTAGGATCGCATATATCCCTAATGAATACCCTAGATCATGGTATTACTTATACGACAAAAAGAAAGGTTCTTAGAGAGAATTCAATCTGCGGCCTCCTACTGCTCTTGCTCCTAAGGAAGTGAATGGGAAGAGGCCCACTACCAAGGCTCTTGAGCTGACTCCTCCTACCGCTCCTACTCCTAAGGTAGTGAATGGGAAGAGTCTTGCTACTAAGGCTCTTGAGCCAACTCCTCTTGCCACTCCTCAGCTCGTTCCTCCTGCTCCCATTCAAGGACATGTCCCTATGTCGGAAACGGCTATAGTGTATGTTCCCATGGTTGAGTAGGAATCTTTTGTTCCTTCACAACCTCTGGCCTCTAACTCTAAGATTCATAGGAACTTCCTTGCATGCGAATGTAAGTGCCTATGAAAGGCTCTCTTAGTTGACGGTGTTGCCCCAATAGTGGTTTACACTTTCTCAGAGATCCTATTTTTTGCTGAAATCACATATTTTTAGAAAATATAATGATTTAAGCCTTGAAAAGTTCCATTTAAAGGATTCCAATATAGGAGGGTTTGATCAAACCACCTTAGACCAAGCCCCCTTAGATACAACCCCACTAGTTTTAAACCATACCTATAATGGAGTTTTCTTTACACCTATCAAAATTCTAATAAAAAACCACTTTTGATTTACCTTTTGGGGGATCAAATGAATTCATTCAAAATTTATTTTTTGTAAGTATGTAAATTCCTTCTTATAAGCTTCCAAAAAAGTATAATTTTAATTAAATTTAATTTGATTATTATATTTTTTTATTTCCCATGAATCTAGGTTGTTCACCAAAATTCAAGCTCTCTGTTCTGCACATGTGGAAAAATAGCATATTATCAAAACAAAAAATTGAAAAATATGAGTGCACCATTTATTTAAGTCCTTGATCCAACAACAAAAAAATAATTTCAATACATACAAAAAAAGTTACGTGTTATATGGTCAAGCTATGTCTGAATTGTAATTGGTTTGACTTCCAAACTTGATTTTAAAAGAAAAAATATTCAATAAAATAATTTATCTAACCAAGTGGAAGCATTAGATATCGGAGTTAAAAATCTAAATTCGAAAGAATTAGAATTTTATCCTTCATGGAAAAAAATTATGTGTTATATGGTGAGCGTCACTTTTTAAAAATGTTGTTTTCTGAAAAAAAATAGTTTTCAAGGGAGATGGAAAAAGAAGTGCAATATGATTCCAAAATGTTTGAAAAAAATATATTTAGAATCTACAAAAAAAAATTCATGAAACTCTAGTTTGCATCATCTTCAAATTCCTCACGGTTTAGCTGCTATAGGTGCCTGAAAGTGAAGATTTAGTTAAAAAAAATTATTTCAATGTCTAGTTTGGCCAAAAATTGTAAACAACTATTGTGGGATCACCCCTGAGCATGCCGCCTCACAAAGAAAGGAGGAAGAGATGACCGCTCCTGCTTCAAGGCCTCCTATAGTTTCTTCTTCCCTCCTTCCTTCTGCTTCTCTTCAATCTGGTCTCGTACTGCTCTTAGCTTCTGTAGTGAGTACGAATGCACCTAACCCCAAGTGGGTATAAGTGTTCATCGCTCCTTCAGTGGATCCACCTTTGCTGATATTTGTTCTAGATATCCAGCCTTTTTCAAGCCTGTGGATATGATTAATACCTTGGTTGTATCTGTTGTGGTTCTTTCCTTCTCTTCCTTTGCAACTCTAGCCTCATCTGTGGGGAGTTCATCTCCTTCGACGAAGCAAAAGGTGGAGTGTGATCCTTCCAGCAATGAAGGATGTCAGAGGATCCCACCTTCTCCACAAGGTGGCCTTGCGTTGACTTGTTCTGTCTTGGTGATGGAACTAGTCCCAGCTTCCCTTGAGTTTGTCACCTCTCCCGAGTCATTCGGTGAGCCTAGCAGTGAATCTCAAGTGTAGCCTGCCCTGTCCACTAAAGTTAGACATGATGCTTTTGTGGGGTGTATGTTTAACTCGGTGGATAAAGTTCCTTCCTTGTCAGTGATCTTCATGAAATTTTCGACCTTAGGTCCACAAGAGCTCAGTGAAGAAGACCTTGTACGGGCTTCTTCCTTAGCCCTTGTTGTGAGAGGGTCATATGCTCCTCCTTCCCCTTATGAGGATTTAGATTGGGAAGTAGACAATCTCTTGCTCAATCAATGTTAGGAGGAGGCCCCTTCTTAATCTTGTGTGTGTGTGTTTTGTGATGTGTTCCTCGGTGCTCGTGCTATGTGTGCCTAAATGACCCTTATCACCCCTATTGGTGCTTGGATACAGGCATGGTGTTTGTGTTGTAAACCTTCTTCTATTTGTATCATCATTCTTCCATGTTTGTGCTTTATTTTCAATAAATTGGGGACGATGCAAAGCATTGGGAACATTTAGGCTTCCCTTCCATGATGACCCATTTTTTTATTTTTACTTTGTTTTCTGTGCATTCTTCCTGATCTAGTTGGGGATTGATGATCTTTTGCCTTGCACTACAGTCATCTATTATCTATATGAGCTTGGAAAGATCTGACCCCGCTAAACCAAATCTCCCTATGTCCTTTATTTATGTTTTTCTCTCTTTTGCTTTATCTTTATCTTTTTTCCCTTCTTTGCTTGAGTTGTCCCTCCCATGTGTGACAATGTCTTTTCTTTAACGTTTCAATTTTCAAAAAATTCATTCATTGCTAGCGAATCTTTTCTCATAAATCTATACAAACCTTTCTTCAAAATCACATTCTCAAACTTGGAACCCTAACGGAGCATGTTTCCTTCATCACGGGTTTGTAAAGAAAGGACTTAAGAACCTTCCTCCAAAGCAGGAACAACTTTAATCTTCCCCTCATGTGGGGGCACATCCTTCCTTTCAAATTCCTTGATGAAGTGAACATATTTTGAAAGGATCCCTTGATGATGGATTGCTCTGAGAAAAGAGAACACCTTCTTTCAAACTGTCCCTCAAGTGGACCCCCTTTTTTCCTCACGAAGGGTTCCTGAGTGACCCCCTTTGAAAGTCTTTTGAATTCCTTTCAAGTCTAGCTTGGGGACAACCTGGCTAGACCTAGTTTATTTTCTTTCACATCTAGCTTGAGGGAAACCTTACTAGACCTCGCCTTTCAAACAACACATGCCTTGAGTGGACCCCCTTTTCTTTTGAAGGGTTCCCGAGGGACCCTTTTGAAAGACTTCCAAATCATCAACAGTCTACGTGACTGTCCCCTTACTTGCCTACATGGCCACTTCTTGACTCTGCAGAGTCTGCTTCCTTTGGATTTCCTCCATGCTAGATTTTTTGGGGGACACCTTCCTTGTAGGTCTATAGGCCTATAAGGTGCTCACTTCATAGGGCTTCCTTCATGCAAGAGATCTTGGGAGTTGCCTCCTTGCAGGTCTACAGGCCTGTAAGACGCTTTATTTTTCCAACTTCATAGTTTCAAGCAGCTATGGAGTCCTTCACTTTCCCTGTACCTTCAGGTTTGCTAGATCATGGTCTACTTCCTCAACGGTTTAGGTATAGATTTCTAAACTTTACCTCTTTCTTGATTTTCTTTACTGAGCACTCATCAGTACTTGTGCTCGCTAAAGTGGGGGAAAATGTATAGGAGTAAATCTGCACCCCATGTGCAAATCCCCTTTTTTCCTTCATCCACCTTAGAAAACCGAGTTCAAAGGCTTAATTCCAACTAAGCCCACTGCTTTCATCCCACATGTCGCTAGTTTTGAGTGTCAGTGGAGGCATTTTTGTCAGGGATGCCCACGCAGTGCACAAACATCTATGCGATGCACTTACATCCTTGGAAGATTCCTACGGCTGAACCTGCAGAGGCATTAGACTTCTCATTGGGAGTCAAGTTGCAATTCCCCCTTCGACCGATTGAACCAAATATGGCCATTTTTCTCCATCCCAAGTCTTCAAATTCATTCCTTGAACAATCATTTCAACCTCTTCAATTCATTCACAAGCTTCTGCAATCCTCTTGCAGTCTCTCAAGCATTCAAGTAGCATTTCAAGAATTCTATAGCAGCAATAGCTTCACTCCATCACTCTAGTAGAGCAAGTTTGGGACCACACCATTGCAGCAGAGGCTCAAGTACTCTCATTTTCTCCCCCAAGCAACCTTGAGTGCTCTTGGTGGAGGTGGTAAGATTCCCTCTCCTCTCCTCTATCACTTGGTTGAGTTAGCACTTTACTATTTTGTAGTGCTTTTGTGCTCTTTACTATATTGTTATCTTTATCTCAGTTTCTTGGTTGTCCATGGAGTTAGAAACATCTAAACGGGGGTCTGACTGAGGCAAGCCCCTATACAGCCACCCAACATTTTCCTCTCTTGCTATGTGTAAGAGTAAATTCTTTTGAGGAGATAGCTGGCGAATAGACTCTTCTATGAAATCATCTTCGCCACCTTAGCTCTGGTATATTTTCTTTATTACCTTCAATTGTACTTTTCATATTTCATAGTGTGTTTTTTCTCTTTTAAAAGTCGTTAGCTAGGCTGCTAGCTCGTTTTCTGCTAGTTCGCATTATCTTTTTGGTCCTCTAGCTATACAGATACCAATGCACTTGAGAGATGCCAGCGTGTCGCACTATCATCCCAGAACTATGCTCTCATCCTTGAATAGAGAGCTATCTAAGATATAATGTTGAGCTCAAAAACTAGCCCGCCTAGCCTCATTTTGAATCTCGGGATTGTAGAGTGGTTGACGGAACCCATAGTCCTCATCATTCTCATCCTCATATCTTAATGCCCCATTTAGCTGAGGTAAGTTAGGGAATCCTTCCACATCTTGGCCCTCCATGACCTGGGGCCTTGCATGTGGTAGTCCCCCTCTCTTACACATCCCTATGAGGGTTTTCCACTCATGAAAATCATTGTGTCATGGTCTCACTTGATGTGTGGTTTACTTGGTCTTCATACTCTAACGTTCAGTCTTGGTTATATTTATGTATTTGAATTCCTACTTTGATATAGTTTTCTTAGTTAATTATTTGTTGTCAATATTTGAGCTTTCAAATAATCTCATCATATTTGAGCATTCATTCTTGGTTTTCATTCAATATCTGAATTTAATTAAGTTTTGCTAAATTGATTATTTGTTGTCAGAATCATCATGTCGTGTATAAAAATTTGAAGAGAAGTAGTTGAATTTTTTATTACAACACTGATTCAACCCCCCCTCTCAGTGTTGTTTGTAATCCAACAATGGATATGTGGGAGGAATCTTATTTTTTTTCTCCACACTTTCTTTAAGAATCCCTAAATTTTCTTGGTGATATGAAATTTAATTTTGTAATATAAACAATTTTTATTTTATTGATGGATTGGATGGTGAATTATATCTAGATTTATGAAATACAACATTATTTTTTTGCTTTTCATTTTCCTTACTTTATTTGTGTAATTATTTCATATATAGATCATGTGAATATTTTTCTCTATCATAAGGAAATTCCTTGGAAGTAAGAAGATATGTGTCCAAAGTAAAATGACTCAATTTCATGAAGGATTCATATTAATTTATCTTTTAAATTTGAAAATTATACCTTCATGCACACATTTTATACAATGATGAAAAATAAAAGGTATGGCTTTCATTTGTTCCAACCAAAATCTATCCAATAGCATATGGAATCTATAGGAAGCTTGAATGACATGACACAAGATATTTACTTCTTTAGATCCAATCTTAAGAGGCAATGTGAGACATTCCAAAGTATGAAATAATATTTCATTGGTAATTTTTAAATTCAATAAATTTTCATATATATGTTGTAATTACTAGTAGGATTATTAAGAATGTTCCCAATGAATTTTCCTTATATCTTACCAATAGCCTACAATGACCCATAATGATTACTTTGTAGGTTTTTTGCTAGGATTAAGGTGTAACTTACCTTGCAATTTTATGTATATTCAAAAATATTTGAAATTGATCTTGTATGTCCAAAATATAATTGGACAATAATTTATATAAGATTCCTCAAGAATCTTGACATTAGTTGTTATATGCATTCATCAAGGAGGTGGAGTTGGAAATGGTAGTTACAAATATATTTTTAGTAAATTTATGAAACTTCAACATGAGAATTGAGTGGAACTAATCATCTAAATTTTTTTTCGTAAGTCCCATATGAGTTAGGTGATTATTTTGGATATGGTCCATTATGGAGGAGATACAAGTCAAAGATGTTGTCCATTATTAGTATAGAGTTTTTTTTTATTTGTAGCTCATTGGGAGTCACATTTATTATTCTTAGAAGAGCCTCTTCATTTTAGATATGGAATTTCTTATATTTTAGTAGTTAATTGTCAATTAATTTGGAAAACGATTAATGGTAGTCCTCTCCCATTTCTCTATAAATTGGAGGCATAAATAATAGTTTCATAACTTTATTTATAGGTACACAAGTGTTCCTAGAATGAAAAGAGTCTTAGTGTGTTGGATGTGTCTTTTTGTTGAACATTAATACATAATTGTCATCTTTCTTGTGCAAATATTTTTCTTGAAAGGGTTTATCCATAAAAATACAATGTTCAAAAAGTTTGTTGATTTTATTCTTATTATTGATTTCATGCAATCACATAATCATCATATGGTAATCCTTGTATACAAAATTATAAATTTTAGATTCACATATAATTGTAAGAGATTTCATCTTAGCAGTATCACCTTATTTCTCTGAATTTTCTTTATTATAAAAAAATAATAAAAGTAGTGGCATGTGAGGAAGAAGATATTTATTTAGAATATATAGTTCTCATTAAAGAGTCCATATGAGATTTATCATTAGAATAAACATAATTATCACCTACATAATTTCAATACTTGTGTTTAAAATTTTCTAAGCTATCTATTTTTAGAGAGTTGTTAAGTGGGAGAAGATTTGAAACTTGTAGCTTCTATTAACATGTTTGATCATAATCTAGAAAAAAACTATCAAAATATTATGTAGTAATAATGAAGTAGATTTATACTTTGCATTTTTTAATGGAGGTGTCTTGCAGACCAATGTTGCCATTGTAGAAACCACATAAGGCCTTAGTTGTTTTTCCATTTATCACATCATGACCAAAGTAAGTTGTTAAAGTATGTATGGCAATTCAAGCGCACATGAAACATTGTTGGAATACATGGAAATTATAGGAAAAAGGTACATGATGTGTTTTGGAATATTAAAAGTTATTTAAATGATGTATTTATTATTATAAGTCTTGGAATTTGTTTTGTTGATAATATATATTATCATATTCACTATTTGGTTTGTTTGGTCAACAAGTATTTACTAATTCATTCTAGGAAGATCATCTTAGTTGATCATGTAATTTTCATTTGGATATGTCCTATTGAAACTTGACATATGTCATGATATAATTGACACATGCAACATAGGTGAGGTATAATTCACATTATATCTCCTAAAAACTTAGGTTAATGATTGTAAAATCAATCACCTTCCAAGGTCCTAGGAGTTGGGTCACAATGTTGTTGTCTAGATAGTTGAGTGGTCAATATGGTTGTAGTGTTCAAGGGGCTTGCTATTTTTTGACTCAAATTGTGTAAAAGTTTTTACTCTTCGAATAGATATAATCCTAACTTAAGAAATTTTTAAGAAAATCTAAAAGATAGATCAAGGAATTCAAGAAAAAACAAAGATATTAATCCCAATTAAACCGATTTACCCATTATCAAAGAGATATATGATAAAACTATAAATAGTTCAATCTATAATACACAATCCAATTCATTCATAGTGCCAGATTTTGGGATGTTACTCAAAGTCCAAGACAATATTTATTCATTTTAACAACCATATTCATGTGCAAATCAAAATGAAATTTCAATGATTTTTTTATGAAAATAGCATTCATCTCTTAGAAATCAATAACTTAGATTAATAAGAAGAATACCATATTTATGTAGGAATAAATGACAAATTGGTAGAAGTTAGTAGATCAAATCTTATTATCATCTTGAATAAAAAAAATATTTTACAATCCCAACAAAGCTCCACTGGTACATAGACATGTCCCTTCTAAGATTAACTTCTATGAAAATACTCAACTATGAAAATGTAATGAAATAAATACATTATGAAAAATCTATGCTATTGGACCTCTAGTATAATTCTCCAACTTTTGAATCCTTGGAATGAGATAATAATTACAATATATAGGAAGATAAAGATACACTTGTTGAAAGATTATTGTAGGTGTTGTCATTGATGTCAACATAATGGAGATTGTTGTAGGTATTGTCATTAATGTTGATGTGACCAACAGAGTGGTAGTGTGTGGACAGTTGTATATGTTGCAATCAGTATGTTGATCAGAAGTGTTGAGTATGATGATGGATGTCATGAGCTTGCTATAAATAGTTGTCCTATATTTCTTACAATTTATCATGAATAGGTGAATGATGATGTAAATGTATTATCTATCTGTTGATGTAAAATGTATAAAATATTTTCTTGCAATCAATGGATTAGGAAGTTATATTGAAGATGCTTCAAAGAATTCTTCACATTCCTCTACATTTGAATGTCATCTTGCAGTTTGGAATTTAGTCAAATACAAGTGTGAAGTAAGTATGTTTGTATTTTTAGAACATTGAAGTTATCATAGAAGTTTCCAAAGCTAGCAATGTGAAGACTGTACTATCATAGTCAAGAAGGTTAATAGAAATGCTCTATATTTCTTGACATTGTTGATGTTGTGGTCTTGGAGTTTGGAGGATGAGCTCGAATTGCATATATATTCTCTAATTTTATGTTTCAAGTGCTAATTTATGTATCACAAGTATGGTTTTCAATGTTCTATCTCAAGACTGTGTTTTTTTGAGTTTGCAAGTATAGCTAGGTCCAGTGTTTGTTTTCCTATGCTAGCATAATGTTGTGTAGAGTTGTAAAAGAAGGGAAAGAAAATGTTCTTGAATATTATTTAATAATTTTAATGTGATTTGCATGATGTTATTTGGTCTCTCTAGTATTTTTTGTGGTCTAGATTTCATATTTGGAAGGTTGTGAATTTGTTGGGATGACCTAGTATACTATGTTGTTTGTGCCAAGTCTTTGTTGTATACACCAGTATAGGATTATTTATAGAATTAAAATATGTCATACTTATCTCCTAGATAGAACTGTATTTAATTTCATTTTCTTGTAGATTTTTTGTGTCGACAAGTTCTAATGCTGGTTGCATGTTTCATTTCATACATTTCATTTTGGCTAAAAAAGATAAATTTTTTGAAGCTTGCAGAGGATATAAAAGGAATATCAAGTGTGTGATCAAGTGGGTTGAGGTGTTTATTGATTGTTCAATGTAAAGTGTTGATGGTAGTGAGATAAAATCAGGAGTGTGTGAGTGAATTTTGTTGAAGGTAGTTAACTGAAATTAGAAGTGTGTAAGTGCTAAAGGTAGTGAGTCGGAGGCAGCAGAGGTGTTATGGTGGTAGTTGATCATATGGATTCATCAAGTGTTATATGTTGAGGTTGTAGCCTCCTTCTATAAGTGTTGTAATTGGTAGGGATTTGTAAACTTACTTTGGTTAAAGCCATAAAATTGTGTTGTAAATCCTATTTTATTTTTGTGATGGATTTGGATAGTAGCTCCAAGTAGCTTTCTCACCATGGTTTTTCCCTTGTAGTGTTTTCCACGTGATTTGATGTTGTGGTTGTGTGCTTTTGCTTTAAATGCTTTATCTAGTTAAGGCAGTAATAAATTTTAATTAATAAAATTGAATTGAATTAATTTGAGGGATATATTGATTCATCCCCCTCTCAATATATTTATATGTTCTAACAATTGGTATCAAAGTTGAGTTCCTTGGTGCAGCGTAATATGTAACACCCCGTCGTGCAAACCCCAAAGGGACGACAAAAACTCACAATTATAGCACAATAATTTTTTTTTAAAAAAGTAAACTAACATATCAAAAGATGAACATTAACAACCAACACATATATTGCAGTTATACATATACATCATATACCACGTCCTCTAGGGTGCGCGTAAACCCATACCATAATGATGATTATCTAACTACGAGTATTTCACTTTAACCATTATATAGAATTAATAATCGACGAACGTACATCCATAACATTATATAAATAAAACCATCCATCACAATTATAAATTTTTCCATAGATACAACACATAAAATTACCAAGTATCTATATACGTTTCCTGAATGATATGCATCCATCAAAAACCATAAAATAAGGCCAAAGATTACATTCATTATAATTATGATAAGAAGTTACAATGTTCAAGAATTACATTTAGTGTTTCCCAACAAGAATAGAAACAATACAATAACATAGAATAGTACAAATGAAGTGAATGAGAACAAAGTATCAAGATTTGTCCCAATCCTAGTGAATCTCTGAAGTCACTACAACTGGTACAACTCTACATATCTCGATCCTTGACAGGGGACCCAATGGGGTGCATAGCATGTTCCATCTGACTACGTGGACCCGAAGGCCCACCCCCTGTGCTAGGAGTTGACAAGAAAGTCCCACAACCAAAACAGTCAAGTGAACATCAGTATCCAGAGAATCAAGATCAACAAGAGGAAACAACAACACACATAGTTGCTAAAGAGATAAGTATCATCGCATAGGTTGTTATTGGTTACCCTGGTGCAACCTTCCTAGGCTACTGGACCCCCATCCTAGGTTACCCTGGCCACCTCTACTAGTTTTCAGACCCCCATACATGCTATGCAGGATCAACATACCTTCCAAGATTACTAGGAAGAAGGTAAGGTAGTTGATCTTGCCATTCTAGGCCTTTCCACTCATCCCAAGCCTAAACAAGCACTTGAGCCATGAGTGAGGCTACATTATCTAAATTAATGTGTGATACTACCCAAACCCCTAAAAATCACCAGCCACTTTTGGGCGTCAGACCCTCATTGAGAGCCACTCCCCCTACTAGCAATAAAATCTCAAAATCTCAAACAGGCAAGCCAAATTGCACAAGATACCAAAACCAAACAAATTAACTGCACCAAGTGAGGCACACACCATCCCATGCTAGAACTTCAGAGTAAAGAAAACCACTTTCAAGTGAAAGGCTAAACCCACCAAAATCAAATTGATCGTAAGAGCAACAATTCACAAAGAACAAAAATGAAGACCGATTATGAAGCAACATTCTATTTTCCCACCTTTGGAAGCCCAAGAAGAATGAATACCCAAGAACCCATGAACAAGGGTCAACCAACATTATGGATTCCCAAATAAATAACATGAATTCACTAAACAAGACCTACTCAAATCCAAAATAACTCAAACGAAAAACATGTCGGAAAACTCAATAGGAGGCTACTTCAAAATGAAAACATTAAATAAAATCAACCACAATAACCAATGACAAAACAATCAACAAGGCATCCATAGGAGACCTCAATTTTCTCCTCACATGACACCCAATCACGTATTATTCAATTAACTTACAAACTTAAACCAAAAAAAATTGGCAATGATAGTAATCCACAACTCAATTCAAAAATCACCCAGTAAATCAACACGAACAACGATCAAATCAACGTTTGCTCAAAAGGAAGTCACATCAAAAAGTGGAACCACTCCAATCTCAACTTTTCAAAGCATGAATACATTCATGTATTAATCGCAACACATAAAAATTAATCAATAACATTTTATTTATTCATTTATTAAAATATCATTTAAAATAACTAAAGAAATTATATAAACATATTCCATAAATACCTCAATACATATTTACACAATAATCTACTTCGCTAACATGTTCAAGTGATAAATTATGAGTAACGTTTAAATCATCATTAACAACTTTTAACCAAACAATATTTTTCACCTAACTATATAACTATTCACACCACCTAATAACAGTTTCCTAATTTAGTCATTTCACATAGCAAGCAATAGATTTAAAAAGACAATAGTAATTTGGCAATATATTTAACATACTGCTAAAGTAATTCAATTTCGCATTAAATTGTAGATTTCAGTAATTTACTTAACTTACAAGACCACTATTATTAAAGGAAAAACATTTTTATTAAAGGATAAGAGTTACTATATCGACTAGACTTTCATATAACTACTTCAGCAAAATCAACCTTGATTTTAGAAGAAACCTTAAGGCAAATTGACGGTGTTAAAACAGTGTAGTACAAAATTAAATGATGAATCAAGTGGATATGGATCGAATCCCTATAGCTAAACTAATATACATGCAAAATTCAATGTAAGGGAGCACAGAGCAATGACTAGTGCACAATAATCAGATTTCATCCTACTACACAGGAATTCACCAAATGATAAATATCAATATATAAATCAAATCCTTAACACTATATATATATATATATATATATACTGATAAATACGAAGCATGGAAATGAAATGTCAAGCATCAAACGATTACACCGTCCACCCCAATACCATATACACCGCATTATATTTTAAAATCGAATGCCAAGCAACTTACATGTTCATTGAAATCCTAATGTAATGACTAACCGTTGATCCTTGAAGAAGAGAACCCCTTTAATGATAGAGAGTTGTGTACTCTCCTAGAGCCCTCTGTGTAGTGTATCGTCCAAGACCTTCCAATGTCGTGAAAGAAGTAGAGAATATGGACAGAAGACTCAAAATGGGGTGAGCTCATGGCATGCTACGATTATCGGTTATGCATCGAGAAGGGTTTGTTATCAAGCTTTGAAAACTCTTAGAAACAACATGCAAGATAATCTCCCATCTTCCAATTTCTTAAAAAAAAAACTATCTTATGTTCAGAATATTTTTTATAGTAAAATTTTCTTTCCCCAAAATGAATAACTAATCCCAAAATCAAAAAACTAGCACTATAAAATCTGAGAGATGAGTTTTCGAATACAAAATCAATAAAAATAACAAGTTTCCCGTTTCAATTCTAGTTTCGAGCCATGCATGTGCACGCTTTTATCTTTTACCATCTTTTCTTGCTTGCACAATTCAATTTGGAATAATATCTTTCTTATTTATTTTAAAATTAGAATACTTTCCTCAATTCAATAATTGATTCCATTAATAATAGATTTATCAATATAATTTAAAACATTATTATTATTCCACAATTAAATGACTATCTTTTCATGATAATACATTATCAATTACTATAAAATATCATTAGACAAAAATTTCAACAAAACAATTTAATTTAATTATTTATTAATATTTATCTATATATACTTTATATTTCTTAACCTTAATTTATTTAGTTATTATTTTAAGTTCCCACTTTATTTAAATTACCTTGTAATTTTAATTTTAATTTAAATTAACTAATCTAACAAGGCCATCAAATTATAAAGTTTTCCACAATTTTAATGATATAATCACCAACGAAATACATGACATAACGGATAACTACTTACCCGAATAACAAGTAAGGACCAAACAGAGGGACATTACATCCTCGCCCCCTAAGCATCGAATTACTCTTGGAAGTCCCATGCAAGCATAAGCACAATAGTACAATGAACTAACAACTGTATCAACAATTATAACAACATTAATTAAACAAATAAAATTAAATTACTCAAAAAGGAATGATACCAAAACGGGAAGAGGGTTGCACACGGACCACATCGTTAAACACAAAGATGGGGTGATAGACTAGGATGGGGACTTTCTTGTCAACTCTGGTTTCCACATCATACCCATGGGCTTATAGGGCATGCTCAAACCTGATAGTGCAGGTGGAGTCGGTGCCCAGTACCTGCATCCTGCATCAAACCAACGTCAAGCAATATATATATATATATATATATATCTTATAACAAGCACACTATGAGAGGAAGTCGCAACGTAGTAGGGCGCTCACGAACGAGCGATGCTACATTGTCCTCTCACCAAGACTCCAAGCAGTAAACACATCATCAAGTACCATAATTGCATCATCAAAACATTAATTATATCATAATCAACACCACAAAGGAAGCACTAATCAATGCATGGCAAGTAAAGTCATATGTTCGCATGTAGTACATAGCCAAATTAAGCAAAACACACAACCATTTCATCATCATAACTGAAACACCAGTAAAGAGTATCACTATCATCCAAGTTAAACTAGTGGAACAACCACCAAGAAAGTCTCAAGGTACATAACGCATCATAAAATTATCAATGTAAAGAAAATAACACGCGAAGCACTACATGTCAGTCTCCTATACTGCAGGATTTCCATAGACTCTTGAGTCAGTTGCCCAACCACTACTAGCAATCACCACATCTATGCCCTGATGTTCCAGCCAATGATTATCATCTATTGTAATCACTCTATGGGGCTTGCCTACATCATCCCATGTTGGCTCTATGGCTGCCATCCTCTAACTGGATTCAGGTGTGCTCCTCTAAGGACATCATCTAGCTATGTGGCCCTGCTGGCTGAAAAAGAAACATCATGTACCTTTTCCATTTCCTCTGCCTCATTGGGGTGCACTGAGCTGTCGGGATCTACCTCTACTAGTTGTAGTCCATACATCCTGAGTTGACTAGTCTAGGTAGGAGAATGTTCCTTCCAAAGGTACATCATAAGTCCCACTATAGTTGAAACATTTCTTCTCCCAGGGAGCCCTTCCCTTTCCCTAACCATCTGTTGATTGCTCCCATGTTTAGGGCCCAACCGGTTAAGAATCTCCTCAAGCAAGGAAAATATCTAAGGGCTTAGGTCTTCCTCATGATCATTCTTGTGGGAACTCAGCAAAGGAGTGTTCTAACGATTAACCCCATGACCACCCCCTAAACCTCTACCCTGACCCCAAGCTCAACCATAATCTCTAGGCATCCTACACACACCACCAAGGAAAAAGGGTTACAACCAATGAGGTGAGGGTGAAAAGAGAAAACAAAAACTAAAAAATATAAGCACAAAATCCCAAGTTTAACACACTCCACACATTCACACTCAAATACACATCATTGGGAAATGCAGCACCAGACAACACGAGGGTCCATAATGCATCCTCAGTAGGAAGAGTATTGGTGCATTACGCACTACACCAAGGGTCCTATCCTTTCCACCAGCTTTTGCACCATTGAACCAACACCACCTAGGGATAAACTCGGATTGCTAAGCAAGAATGATAGAAGGATGAAAAACTAAACTCAAGAGTCTAAACGCAAGGTTAACATAATGGGCTCATGGTGCCCAGTGTATGAACCTAGGCTCTGATACCATGATGTAACACCCCACTACGTGAACCCCAAAGGGACAACAAAAATTCACAATTAAAGTACAATATATATATTTTTAAAGTAAACTAACATATTGAAAGATGAACATTAACAACCAACACATATATTGCAGTTATACATATACAAAGCATGGAAATGAAATTCCAAGCATCAAACGATTACACCATCCACCCCAATACCATATACATTGCATTATATTTTGAAATTGAATGCCAAGAAACTTACATGTTCATTGAAATCCATTTATAATGACTAACCATCAATCCTTGAAGAAGAGAACCCCTTTAATGATAGAGCTAGTTGTGCACTCTCTTGGAGCCCTCTATGTAGTGTATTGTCCAAGACCTTCCAATTCCGAGAAAGAAGTAGAGAATATGGAAAGAAGACTCAAAACGGGGTGAGCTCATGGCATGCTACAATTTTTGGTTATGCATTGAGAAGGGTTTGTTATCAAGCTTTGAAAAATCTTAGAAACAACATGCAAGATAATCTCCCATCTTCCAAGGAGCTATGGGATAAGCTCAAAAATATATATGAAGGGAATGACAATGTGAAGCAAGCAAAGTTGCAATCTTACAAGACATTGTTTGAGAGTCTAATGATGAAAGAAGATAACATAGCTAGCTACTTTCTTTGAGTAGATGAAGCAGTCAATGGGATCAAAGTATTTGGTGAAGATATAACTAGTTCAATAGTTATGAAGAACGTTCTAAGGACTCTCCCCCATTGGGTTGACTCAAAGGTTTAAGTGATTGAAGAAGCCAAAGATCTAACCAAGCTTATTATGGAAGAGCTATTTATATCTCTCACCACCTATGAGATGAGGAATGAAGTTCAAGGTACACATAAAAGAGAAGTTGCTTTCAAAGTAGTGAAGAAAGAAGGAAAATTTGGTTCACATAGTGAATCTGAGGAAGAAGAAGCAAACTTTGTGAGAAAGCTAAAGAAAGGATCAATCAAGTATAAAGGTAAACTACCTTTCAAATGTTTTAATTATGGAATAATTGGTCATTACATGCATCTAAATTTCCTTTTGGAGATAATGAAAGGAGAAAAAAAGGGTTCAAAAGAAACAATTTCAAGAGGAACCTTCTCAACCAAATAATAATACTACTGCTCAGATGAATGATATCACTGCACATTAGATGATGATGTATAAGAATATCTATTCATGACCACTATGATCTTTGTAAGTTCAAGAAAAATAGTGAAGTTGATTTTGAAGGTGAACTTGTCTTTGCTATTAAAGACCTTGAATGTGCAAGGAAAGAGAACAAAAGGAAAAAGTCTCTGCTTGAAGCCAAGATAAAAGAATGCACAAATCTTGAGAAAGAAATCCTTTTACTCAAAAAGGAGTTGGAGAAAGAAAAGTCTGGGAACCTGGAAGATGATATCAAACCTCAAGAAAGATCTCGATGCAAGAAGTATCTCCAAAAATAGGTGCAATCATACATTTTTTGGTTATTTTTTAATCTATAATAAGTATGGTCATAAGGATGTAGAGTGCAAATCTAAAATGAATAGAAGAAATTTTGTAAGTATAAATTCTATTGTTTCTCTTGTGGATATCAATGTGACATGTCAAATATCCAACAATGTTGGATATATAGAAAAATATTACATAAGTGATTTAGCAAAATCTGAAATTCAAAACATAGATGTTATTGAGCAAGTCAAGGAAATAGGAATTGAGGTTGAAAACTTAATGGTTGTCCAAACAATATTTCATGCTCAAGGAAAAATAATATTTGGGTAACAAATAGTGTTTTTTCAAGTCACATGACTGGTGACAAAAGCAAATTCATCAATCTAGTTAAGTGGAATGGTGAATCAATAAAGTTTAATGATAATTTATTAGTAAAGATCTATGGAAGGGAACTATGAGTATTGATAGAAAATACAAAATAGAAGACATCCTCTATATTGAAGGTCTCAAGAATAATCTTCTTAGTGTAATCAAGATGTGTAGGAAGGGATATAATCTTATATTTCATGATTAGGAGTGTGAAATCAAAAGAGTAAATTCTGGAAAATTTGTGGCAAAAGGAGAGCTAGGACAAAAAATAATTTGTACAACCTAAAGGGTATTAATGCGAGAAGTTGTCTTCTAGGACAAACAAATGAATGTTGGTTGTGGCATAAGAGGATGGGACACATCAAATTTGATAACCTTGTGAAGATCAACTCCATGCAAGCAGTGATAGATATGCCAAATATTATCAAGCCCACAAGCACCTTATGTAAATAATTTCAATTTGGGAAGTAGACAAGGATAAGATTCAAGACCAAGGATTATTCTTCCACAAAACCATTGGAATTGATTTGTGTAGACCTACTAGGACAAAGATTCTTCAAGGTGAAATGTATTTCATGTTACTCATTGATGATTTCTCTAGGATGACATGGGTTACATTCTTAAAAGAAAAATCATAAGCTTTCATTAGGTTTAAGATTTTCAAGTCAATGGTTGAAAATAAAATGAATGATAGAATCAAGTGTTTAAGGTTTGATAGAGGTGGCTAATTCACATCAAATGAGTTTGAGGAATTCTAAGAGGAACAAGGGATAAAGAGACATTTGTCTACTACTAGAACTCATCAAAATGCAGTAGTAGAAAGAAAGAACAAAACATAAATTTCAGAAGTGTTGAATGAAGCCAAGTTGCCTAATGTATAATAGAAAGAAGAAGTCCATATTGTTGTTTACATTCTTAATTGAGGTCAGCTTAGAGTGGATAAAATCCTTATGAGCTTTGTTATATGGAAGACTAGCAATTGCCAAGTATTTTAGAATTTTTGGAAGCAAATGTTTTATCAAAAGAGATTAGGAAGGTTTTGGAAAAATTGACTCAAGATTTGATGAGGAAATATTTCTTGCGTACTCAAGTAGGAGAAAATCCTATAAATGCTACAATAAAAGGCTAAGGAAGATTGTTGAAAGTTCAAATGTCAAAGTTGATGAGGAGTCACATAAAAATGCACATGAGCAAGAAAACTATTGTTTGATGAACCTACCTACTTAGAGGAGGAAGAATAAGAAATTATTTAAAAAAAAAAATCATAGGAGAAAGTCCCTAAGACTCATGCCAAGTATGTTCAAAAGAATCATTCAGAAGATCGGATAATTGGAGACAAGAATGAAGGTATATAGACTAGAAAGAGATTTGCAAGAGTAAATGAACAATTAAATTTATATTTTTATCAAGTAGAACCAAAGAACTTTTCTGATTCTAGCAAGGATGAAGGATGGATTCATGCAATGGAAGAAGAACTAAGGGTATGTGTAGAATCACGATGGGCCAAAAAGTGGTGATATGATGGGTATGTGTAGGGTATGTGGCTGATGACTTTTCTCTTACCCAAAATTGATGAAATGAAAAGGGTTTTTAAAGGAGATTCTCAACTTTCCACCAATATAAATAATGCTTTACTTTGAATTTAATAAATAATTATTATTCATTTTCTATTTGTATTACGACTAAAGTCTAGATTGATAGGCTGATTGAAAAACATCGATAGCTTTCAAACAGTATCACATTTTTTGAATCTGAAACATGCATCACATTCTATGCTTCACATACTATAGGATTAAAAAAAATGAATTTCATGAAATTTTCACCAAGTTAAGGTGGTCAGACATACGAGTTTTTATATTTTTTTTAAGTTGTAATAAAAAAATCATAATTAATTATTTACTTGGAAAAACATTATAAAAAAATATGCATCACATCAGGACATGAGCCCTCTACTTATATCTAAAATTTTATAAAAAAAATATTATGATTTTATTGTGGTTAGGGTGGTTAGACAGAAACCTACTTATTTTTTCGCTGAAATTTAAGTGCTACTGCATTAAAATTTCAAATTTTTACCAAATATATTTCTTTTAAAAATAAACCTAGTAGTTTAGAAACTGCATTCAATTTGCTACAAATTCTATTCTTACATATTTTTGAAATAATATAAATAACTTATTCAAATTTTTATGTCAAGTTGCCTCACTCTAATTTTTTTGAATTGTTTGCCACTTAAGGGCTTGAGTTTTCCATGATGGTCATGCACATACCCCTAAATAAGATAGAGAAAAATCAAACTCTAGAATTGGTGCCAAGACCTATAGACAAGAATGTGATAGGAACAAAATGGGTGTTCAGAAACAAACTAAATGAAGATGGAGAAGTGGTGAGAAATAAAGAAAGGTTTGTGTGTAAAGGTTATTCATAGGTGGAAGGAATTTATTTTGAGTAAACATTTGCTCTAGTGGCAAGAATGGAGGCAATCAAAATGTTTCTTGCTTTTTTAGTTCACACGAACTTCAACCTGTGTATCAAATGGATGTGAAATCTACTTTCTTGAATGGTGATTTGGAAGAAGTATATATATAGAGTAGGATGATTGATTTCAGCTATTAGAGGATCTAATCATGGTATGCATACTTAAGAAGAATTTTATGGTCTAAAACGAGCCCCTAGGGATTAGTATGCAAGGTTGGACAAGTAACTAGACTCTAGCAGAGCTTTAAGAAAGGTATCGTAAATAAAAATCTATATGTTAAAATTGAGGATGAAAGAATTCTAATTTTTGTTGTGTATGTTGATGATATATTATTTGGTGGGAATGATGAAATGTGTAAGAAGTTTATTGAAGATATGTAAAAAGATTTTGAAATGTCTATGATAGGTGAGTTATCATTCTTTTTTAGACTCCAAATTGCATAGTCAGATAATCATATATTTATCTCTCAAGCAAAGTATGTCAAGGAGATGGTAAGAATTTTTGGTATGGAAGATTACAAACCAGTGAGTACTCCCATGGTAATAGGTTGCCATTTGAGAAAATATGATGAGTCACCTAAGGATGATCAAACTCTGTATAGGTATATGATTGGGGGACTATTGTACTTAACAACATTAAGGCCTGATATTATGAAAGTTGTCTACTTGGTTGCAAGGTTTCAATTTGATCCAAAAGAAGCTCATGTAAAGGTAGTCAAGAGGGTTTTTAGATATTCGAAGAGCACTTTGGATTATGGAATATGGTATCAAAAAGATGATGAATTTTCTCTAAGTACATATAGTGATGTTGATTGGGTTGGGAGTGTTGATGATATAAGAAGCACCAGTGGTGGAGCTTTCTTTTTGGTAGATAGATTGGTCTATTGGTTTAGTAAGAAGTGGGACTCGGTGTCCTTATCAACATCAAAAACAAAGTATATAGCTACAACATCTTGTTGCACCCAAGTGTTGTGGATGAAGAAAACATTGAAAGATATCAAGGTAATGCATGATGAACCCATTCCTATTCTTTGTGATAATACAAGCAACATCTATATTTAAACAAATCTAGTGATGCATTCTAGAACCAAGCATATATCTATCAGATATCACTTCATAAGAGATAAATTTGCAGATCATGAAGTAAGATTGGAGTATGTGCCTAAAAAGGAACAAGTTGCAAATATCTTTACAAAAGAACTTTCAAAGGACACCTTTGAATATCCCAAAAAAATGTTAGGGTTTGTTTCCCCTCCTAACTAGATGCATAGATGATGCATCTATCCAAGGGATAAATTCAAGACATATTTTTATGCATGGATTGATGAAGGCTACCTCTCAGGGGGAGTAGGTAGAAGGATGTTAAGGCTTGTGCAATCAAGGGAAGCTTGTGTGTTGCTGCAAATATAGTTGAAGACCAGTAGCCCTTTTCCCTTGATGTCAAAGGGGGAGAAAATTGCATATTAGGTTATTGTTTCCATCAATTCCAAAGGGGGAGATTGTTTCAAGATTGTTATAGGTGTTGTCCTTGATTTTGAAACATTGGAAATAGGGTGCTCCACCTTTTAGGAGATGGAACACGAGGGTTTAGGGCCTATTTCACTCAAGGAAGCCCTAGAGATCTCAATCCAAGGATGGAATGAAGGAATGAGATCTACTAAAGGTTGTCTTAGGGTATGTTTAGAGACTAAAAAGGGGGTTCACCACCAAGCTAGAGCTTTGAAAAACTAGTAACATGCAAGATCTAAAACCTAATGTTATGTAAAACTCAAATGAATGAACTAGAAATTAATGCAAATCAAAACAGTAAACTGAGAAATGAGAGAGGTGCACTTGGAAACATATAGAAGCTCAAAAAAAGGTTTGAAATGCTAAAAATGCTAAATTTATGCACACTGGGACTCATATGCCAAGCTAGGTGATTTAGTCCTAGATTGGGGTTTCTTGGTAAGAACAAAAATTTGGCAGTGACAAGTCTAGAACTCCTAAAATCTAGAAAAATCAATGTACTAGGACTCATATGCTAGCAACTTGGTGTATCAATCTTGCTCAACTTTTTCAAAAGGTCAAGATCCAAATATGCTCTCTTGTCTCTGCTCTTCCTTCTCAACCTGATTTTTGGATCTGAAATGTTGAATTCTGCTTTGTAGGTGTCTTTTAGGGATCTTCTAAGCAAGGTGACAATTTTGACAACTTGACAAATTTCTCCAATCTTTCTCTTCAATGATTCTTCAACCTGGATCTACAAATCACACACTAAAGAGGGGAAAATTCTATTTTGTTAGTGGATAGGGGTTTTCCTTGGTCAAACCCCATTTTAGTACAATCAAACCTTGAAATGAAATGAAAGATAAAGGAGGAATGATGAATGAACAAGTATGCAATGTTGCAACTCACAAAACCCTTGAATAGGATGTTGCAAACATGTATGAAATGTCTAGCATGAATGTGGATCTTGAATCTTGACTCGAATGCTTGCTTGAATCATAAAACCCTACATCACAAATGTTAGCTCAAAAATAAACATAATGCATGATGACTTTGACATGATGCTTGATACTTGAATAATGCTCCAAAATGCTTGATAATCACTCTTGAATGCTCTTGTAAACTCTTGAATGCACTTAGGAATTCTCTCATAAAAGTCTTAGGTGAAAATGAGTGAAATAACCTTGTATTTATACTTTTTTATGCCAAATTTCCCAAAATTACAACACTACAAGCCAACATCAGATCTAGGAGAATAAAATCCTGCCAAGAAGTATCAATGAAATATTATTAGAAGTTAAAAATGTATATTTATAGCTCTAGGATTATCAATGAAATATTAAGAAAGAAAGGAATAAGTAGGAAAATCCATAATTAAACAAGACAACCTATCATGACATGTACACAGATGATATTATCACAAGGAATGCTATTATCACATGAAGGGCCACATCATTAAAAGGTGTAATAATATCATGAATGACTTAGGAAGTTATAAATGTATCTAATAAACTATCATCCATTGATATGTCACTAGAATTTAAGTTTACCTCATTGTATCATGATCCAAATTATGTGAATACATATTAATTAAAGGTAAAATACCATCATGTTCATGAAAAATGCTACTACTAGCCAAAAAGAAGTGTTAATAAAGTTGAATCTTATGGAAAAGTGAAGATATGGTATCTGCACGACATGCTTTGTGGGTTCATAGGCTTGGCGGGACCATTTTGCACCAAGATTTCATCTCTGACTGCATTACTGTGCTTGCTAAAATGGGAGGAGAAAGAAAAAGAATTGAGCCAGACAGCTTTGAGATGCACACAAGAAACACTAAAGTGTGGAACAAAGTTAAAAGTGGGGGTTTACTCCCTTTTCTAGAGAAACTTCATGGGTCTAATCAAGAAGCTATAGAGCTTTTTGAGAAGAATTGGAACAATGGTGAAATAACCCTTTTTGGCAAGAAAGTTAAGCTTGATGAAAATCTCATCGCTGAAGTGACTGGTATGCCCACTGAAGGACATAAATTTTTCTGGGAGAGGAAATTCTCTGATGAAGCGGTGGCTAGATTTTCGAAGAAAGACAAGGAAAATTTGAAACTTCTAAAAGTTTCCAATAGTTACTTTGAGGCTGACTCCATTAAATCTCTCTGGAGAAAAGTTATTTGCATCATTATGGAGTATATCACCCTAGACGGACAGTTCACTAGGGTCTACGGCTATCATTTTTCCTTGCTCCATCATTTTTTCTATAAGGTCAGGGTTTCTCTCCCCTACTACTTACTCTATTCCTTAAGAAATAGTCTGGAAGACCATAAGAAAAACCCTAAAAGATATCCTATATTACATATTGGTCTGATAAGATTAATTTTTGAACATTTCCAAAAAATGTCGGCCCTTGCTAACCTGGATGCCTCTTTGGCTTCTAAGGATGATGACATAGAACCTAGCTCTTCGAGGAATAAACCTAATTTGAGTCTGGTAAGGACGGTCCTGGACCCTCCTACTGTCCAAACTAGCAAGAAAATCCAAGTCCATAATCCCCAACTTGTTAAATTATGCCCTGCTTCTGAGCTTGGAAGTTCTACCCCCAAAGCCAAAGGTGCCGGAAAGAATTTACCTGTTAAAAACCTTGTTTCTTACTCTAAAGATTCTCCTGATTCTGAGGAACCCAATGCAAATAACAATTCTTCCTCTTATGTCCCGTCGATGGATAGAGATGATAGAACTGGGTCCCCTGGAGCCTCTGACCCTACTAAAAATTGCCTCAATCTTGATAGGGAACCTACTACTGATTTTCTAGGCATAGCTAGGAATAATGTCGTGGACCACTTCAGAATGTCAAAATGTGTCTTTCACAAAATTAATGACCTGAAAATCAAAAACTGGGTCCTCTAGAGTAAATTGGAAGAAGTGGAAGCTAAGGTTTTCCCATTGTGCAAGAAGGATGAAGAGCATAATAAGAACACTACTAGTAAGGAGATCTAGGACAATGCGGGTAAGGATAGAAGGATAGAAATTGACTTTGAAAAAATAAAAAATGTTGTGAAGATAATTACTTAACAAAATAATAGAATGGAAAGACATAATGCTATCATTATCAATGCAATGACTGAAAAACTGGATAAAGCTCAACAGGGGTCCTTGGTTGTTGATTTGGAAGAGGTTAAAGATAAAAACCAGGAAAAGGACATAGGTATTTCAAAGAGAACCAGGGCTAATCTGAAAAGGAAGGCACCCCCCACGCCATAGATGATTCAAACTTTCAAGAAGGGAGTCTAGGATATGCAGGATCTGGAGGCTGAGATTGAGAAAGTTTTGAAGACTCTGGATTAGTTGCTGCTGGTTTTTTGGTCTGTGCTTCAACTTGCTCTTTGGTGGTCCTTTTTGGCTTTTTTTCGGTTGGGTGCTATTTTTTCAAGGTTTTTCTTTCTTTATAGCATGTTTAATTCGGAGGACTTTTTTGTCCTTTCCTATATTATGTTGTAAACTTTGTGGTTTTGGGTCCCTGTAAAACCCATTTTTTCCTTTATCAAAAACAAATCCATTGAAGACAAATTCATAAATAAGATAAAAACATATGAAAGGATTGATAATGAGGAGACCAAATGGATCAATGTGTAGGAACACATTAAACTAGTAAAATGTATGAATGTTTAGAATTTAAGTATCATTTCAAAGAGAATTCATGATAATGATATAATGTCACATAGTCTAAGAATGAGTGGGTAGGGATCAAATAGAGAAAAAAAAATATCCAAATTCTAATCAAAATGGAACAATAAATAATGATGAAGGATGGATCCAAATCCCAATCCTCTGAAAGAAAGATGTACAATAATAAATATTAGACCTAAAATTATAATTTAGTAGGATAAAACCTAAGGCCTAAAACCTAAGTCATGTAGGAATGTCATATTCACAAATAAATCTAAGGGAATAGATAATTATTATATAAATATTTAATCTAATTCAATAAATAAAGAAATTAAATAATATTAACCTAGATAAGAGAGTTGGTAATAGAAGATAGTAAATAATAAATTAAATTTTAAAAAATAAAAAATATATAATACTTATCTAACTAAAGATAGGAAAATGATGTTAAAGATGCTAGAAATTGAATTGCAAAGGTAATAATTATCTAGGGCTTCATCATATGACTATCTTCAAATGTGTAAGTTAACTATGTTTCAATTTGGTGTATATTCCTACAAGTGTAGACCTAATATCTATGTATATAGAAATAAAATATTGTATAGGGTTGAACCTATACCTACAATAATGAATCGGTAAAAAATTTAAACCTAGATGTTTTATTATCTAAATCATAGTAAGGAACTAGCAGTGTTTACAAACACCTTTGGGGAATGTAGTGAATCATAATTTTTATGTTCTTCTTAGTTAGGCATGTACATGTGGAGAGATTCAACAATGATGAACCATGATCAAGAACAATCACATACACAATACAATCATAGGATGATGGTGCAACACTAATATAACAATTTTTATCCTATTTGAAAATAACTTCGACATGTGCTTAAAATTAGGGAAAGCTTTAGTGGTGAATCTTCACCAATTGGCGAATAATTAAAATCAAGACCTCTAGAAATGGTGAATAGTACAAGCTAAAAAAGATGTTGAATCACCAAGTTTTTACAAAAAATTAATTTTGTCTCGATTAATTCGCTTATGCATTATTTTGTAAATGATGTGTCATTGGAACCGATTCGTGTCGGCGCTAGTAATTTATACTATAATTACAAATATTAATTAAACTCTCTAGTAATATTATATTACTACAATTAATTTTGGGGAAATATCACCACAATAATAAATTATCATTTAATTTTAGGGATATTTTAGCCTTGAATAGGGATTAATTTATTGCCATCAAATCATTGATTGTCATTTTAATTAGATGGCTACAAGTTGATTCCACAACCTAATACACACATGCCTTTTAAAAGGCTTGTTGATCGTGTGGACCAAAGCAAATTTTGGGCCTCAATAAGCCTTTTAAAAGGCATGTGTGTATTAGGTCATAGAATCAACCTGCAGCCATCCAATCAAAAAGCTAATCAATGGTAACAATTTAACTTTTCATTTAGTCTTACTTTTAAAGTGATATATTTAAAAAATAATTAATTTGTGTGTGCTCTACCCCCTTGACCCCGCCGATGGCTATCACCCCTGAGCCCCTCCTTCAATATTACAAAAAACAAAAAAAAATATGGGGGAACTACACCAACCAACTATGCAAATTTTTAAAGGAGAGATTCACCATTGTAATTAATATTTTTAGTGATTATTCACTAGGATTCACCACTATGATTATTATTTTTACCTATTATTCATTAAGATTTTCCAAGATTTTACAATTTTTTTTAATAATGTGCATAAATTTGCCAAGAAAATTAATATTTTTTTCAAATTAAAGGAAAGATTCACCAAGATTTTACACCTTTGTCGAGGGGGGTTTCTTAAAGTTATCCCTATTAAAATGTTATTATCTCTCTTAGATTCTCAATATAAAATAGGGTTAGTCTTTAAATATACCACTTTGGTACATAAATTTAAGATGAGTTTCCCTTTATTCAACTTGTAAGGACTATAAAGGTAGGCAAAACTATGCCTGAATTAAGATATTCAAATTTATGTTTTTGAGTTGAAATCTGTGATTGTATGAATGAATGAAGTCACGTATGCAATTGTAGATCTAAACTAGAGTCATCAATGCCTAGATGCTGAGATAGGATCATGTTGGTAAGCAGATTTGTCGCTATGATTGTTTCTTGAAAAATGACCTTATTTTCTCAAAGAGTAGTGACAACCATTCCAATAGTTGGATAAGTTGTTACTAGCGTAACAACTTTCCTCTATATTTGAGAGGGGAAATCCCTCGTATGATGGGGCTATTTGTAGTTTTTGTGTACTTTTAACCTAAAATTACATAAAGGAGAAAACATAAAACTAAAGGAAAATGAATAATAAAAACCCCAATGATAGACATATGAATACTAATTGAGATTTCACAACTGATAAAAAATACAAGGGCATTTATCACAAAATATGTTTTTGATATGTAATGATGATTAAAAAAAAAATGATAACAAATCTCAACATACGAGGAGATAAATTACTTAAACACATTCAAACAAAGATGCCAAGATATGATTGTGCTTCATCAATTGCATAGATTGTTTAAACAAATGAAAAATGGTTTTCACAATTACACAAAAGGATTTCCAATTTAATATACCAAAAATCATCAATAATAATTTAGAAACATATTTAGGACATACAAACCAAATGCATTCTTCATTATCTCTTTGAAATTATACAATTCCAAAAATTCTTATGTTCAAAGTGTCAAGCCAAAAGTCCTAATAAAATCTCTCTGAAAAGTATTCCTCCAAGTTCCCCTCCTATAAAAAGTCCCCTTTACAATAGAAAGAGCCTTGTATTTATAGGCTTCCTCTAATAACTACCTGGTAACCACCTAGTAACTACTTCCTAACTACCTTTTTGAAATACAATAATTTAAAAATAAGATTTATTTTTGTTATAATTTACTCTTTCTTTCCAAAATGAAAGCTTATTTTCTAACCTTCAATTACAATAAATGACATAAGTCACCTTTTCAAAAAGCTAACTTGAAACCTATAACTTTCTAGTTATGAGTTTGACCGAAGTAGGCATGGTATATTCCTTCGATCTATGAATTACTTATTCACCAACAATTGATCCTTCAAATAAGTGTACTTCAACTACATCTGCCAAGTATCATTTCCTTCCACAAAAATAGAATTCCCTTTAATAACGAGTAGGATTGTATAATGCATGATCAAATCGTGTGTACTCATCTTTATTTCAGTCTTCATAGAAGTAAGCATAGCATAGATCATAATTTTATGTTTTACTATAGACTTGTATTGTGGACTAATCATAGGGTTCATTCCACCACTACCACATTGCATGTCTTGTGAAATATTAAGTGAGTATTCTAGATAACACCCGTATTCCTCTTTGTGCCATAATCCTTGTGTCTACAACCAAAGTGTTGAAGAACCAACATGATCATCAAAACTAGACTTAATATTACTAGTTCCTTTTTTACTAATGTCATCCTTGAAAGATGGTGCATTGTCCTTTGTGTTAGTTGCATTGACAAAACTTTCCCATGTCAAGTCTTTCCATACACATTGTCTATGCCTCATGGTGCCTCTCCAAGTAGTATTTTCTTTTCTTTCTTGTCCCTTAGAAGATAAAATTATGATCATGATTTAGCTTTGTGAAAAAATAAATAAACTACTTTCTCCACACAAATTTTATAGCTTTGGTTCTATCCACGACGGTTGCAGTTCAATTTTGAGTCCTCAGAGTTGTAGTAAGACCAAACATTAGAGATGTAACTGTTTTGATGGGGTTCAAAAATCTCAACAATTTCCAACATATTTATGGTGACCTCAACTACATCTTTATATCATAGTAGGATCAACCACTTTTCACCTCTTATACTAAACAAAGATTGATTTATAGATATGAATCACTCTAGCTTAGTATTGTCAACCCCTTGAACATTGAGTTATTTTCATCTTAACATTTTTGCATGCATATTTAAATTTACAAAAGATAAAGTAAGCCTCCTCAATTTTCCTAACTCTCATTAACTTGTGAATGAGCTTGGAACAAATAATTTTTCCTACAAAAAATCATTTACTTAGTGCTTCTCTCATAAGCAGCTTCATCTAACCTTCCTATGGATATATCATTTTTTACCATTTGAAGATGCATATTTGAAGCTATTGTCAAAATATGTCCATTCAATTTTTCACCACAAACCATTATCACTTTGGATGAATAGTAATTAAGTGTGCTTGCATGATTTGAGAACTTCATATCCGTACCCATCCAACTCCTATTCAAACACACATTCTTTATTCAAACACACATTCTTTATTTGAGCCAAAGAGAAAGGAAGATTTTTCCTCCACTCTTGAGCTTATATCCTTACCCATCCAACTCCTATTCAAACACATATTCTTTATTTGAGCCAAAGAGAAAGGAAGTTTTTTTCTCCACTCTTGAGCTTATCCATAGGAAATCAATTTATTGGTATACTCATGAAGGCACTCATGCTTTTGCATATCATTCTCGGTAAAAACTCTCTATCCAGAAATGCGAAGCCTCCAAGTAACACTTGTTGCTTTTTCATTAGTAGAAAGCTCATATTTTGTAATAGCCACCTACTCCATATTCTCATTTGACATGTTCAAACTTTTTGAAAACAGTTCAATGTCATGACACCTCCAAGATATCATAAAATAAGACTTTAACAAATACCTCATCAGTCCATATAGGCAGCCGCAGTGATGCACATCGCATTCTCTATGTTTGATTTTGTGAAATGAACATCATGTAGGTTATTGACTATTCTAATAATTATTTTAATAGACCTGATTAACAACCCAAATGCAATTTCAAACTTCCCACTGTGGTGACAGAGTAACAATTCTTTTTCCTCATCCTTCACATCGTTATGTCTTGAATCTGAAATATACCCTGTTGCTTCATCTCGTAAACAATGTCTCCAGCGTCGCATAGATATCCTCTGTTTGTGTGTGTGATTTGTCTCCATCTGAACCTCCCCTACCTGCCAACTTATTGTCGGGATATGCTCCAGAGTGCATCATTAGTTCGAAGAGTTTGAGGGAATCCTCGTAGAAACCATTTTGTGCATAACCTTGTCTATGCTGCCACATTTTGCATTCATGTCCACCAGGGCATTTGAACCTATAAGTCTTTGACAAGCATTGCAATTGGACGATTCAATAAACTTACAAGTTGTAGTTGTAACTGTCACGATATATTGCAGATAGAACCTCTATTCCCTTTATCTAAATTTCCACGTTCTACATGCATGTTTTCCAGGGCATTGCAACTACAACATGAAACAAAAATTCCTCCGTTGCCTATACTTTTATGTATCCTCATATGTTGTTCTGAAGCTCTTATGTTGGCAAAGTAAAATGCGCATCGTCCTCTATCACCTGTGTGCATTGTATTCCACGAGATGACATTTATTAGAAGCATTATGTCCAGCAGTTCGCGCACCTTGTCTATGCTTCTATATTCTGCACGCAAAATGTATCTTCAATTTTTGGAGCAGCCTGTAAAATAGTTTCAAAAGATTGGTCTAACTTTCACATTCATAAATTGGCACCATTCATTCTAAATTTCTGTTAAAGATTTTACATGATTCTCTCCTCTATATCGCACCATATACTTGAAGGTTTCGAATGCCTCTAACAAATTCATTTGTGTTCATTCTTATTCCACAGCTCCCACTTTGGCGCAGGTAATAGAGGATCATGGCATGGAGACTTCTTTGCATGCATGATGGCATGGAAACTTTTAAAAACCCTTAACAGATATTTTTCATGCATATTCTGCAATCATTGTATTCCATGAAACCATAGTTCATTCGCCTAGTATATGCTTCCAAAATACTGCACAAACTATAAAGTTCTACAACCTCTTCAACAAATCCATTCTTTATATGCTTCCTGCGATAATTTCATTCTGTGAGATGACATTTCTTCGGGGCATTCTACCTTTGCGCACTCTAAACACCTCGCATGCATTTTTGTATGCATGTCTACCAAGGTTATCTCACTGCATCAGAAGGAGGATATCTCTCTTCCACTCGATCTGCTGAGCCATCCATGCCGAAAGAAAAGGGTACATCAGCAGCTTGTCAGAATTTCAAACAAAATGATATGCACAGATTGTTGCTCTGTTTTCCAATCAAACTGGAAATACCCAAAATGCGGAATAACAAACCAAAAGACAGAATGGAGACACACAAAACTAGGTATGCAATATTTGCTTTTGTATTAACCAGAAAATGACAAATTTCATAATGCTTTCAAACTGAAACTACAATCTACAGATTACAAAATAAACTTGCAGCATTCTGGAGCTACACCCAAAACATGCAAAAGCTATCAGAAGCTGCACAGAGCTCTCTTCCCTCTCTTCCCTTCTATTTGACTGGAGCTACCTGCTGCTCCTTGCAAAAAAAACTGAGCCGTCAGCAGCTTTCAGCTGCTCACTACAAATGCGCCCAGACCAAACTAACACAGCTGTTGTTGTTTAGGGGCTTCTCTAAATCACACAAAGAACTCACACAAAAACATTCCTCTTCTCAGACTGCTGCTGCACAAAGAAAAACTTCTTCTCCAGCTGACAGAACTTACTGTCTTCATTCATTTTGTCTATTCAAAAAAAAAGTATTCCCTCTCAAATTCAAAATGACCTACCACATTTAATTCTAGAGTTGTCAGGAACAGAACAAGGATGGAGATCCCAAAAAAGCAAACTGTCATTGGAGGCTCCTAACAGGTAGGTGAGCTAGGGGCTGACATAAAGGGCTCAGACAATTAATATTTCCAACACTTCCCCTTTGACTGTGCTATCAAACAACTTCAATCTGCATTCAAATCAAGAACGCCTAAATTTCTTTTTAGGCGTTCAAAGCAATTTATGTTCAAAGGCTTGGTGAACATGTCTGCTAGCTATTGCTCAAACCTACAAAATTTTATTTTAATTTCACCATTTTCAACTAACTCTCTGATAAAATGATACCTGATTTCAATGTGTTTGCTTCTTCCATGAAACACAGGATTTTTCATCAAAGCTATTGATGAAACATTGTTACAAAAGATTGTTATTTCATCCTCTTATTCTTCTCTCAAATCTGCAAGATTTTTCTCAACCAAATAACTTGACATGCTGCTGCATTTGCTGCTATATACTCAGCCTCTGTTATTGATAGGGAAACTATGGGTTGTTTCTTGGAAGCCCATGAGATAGCTCCCGAACCCAAATGAAACACATAGCCCGATGTGCTCTTCCTATCATCCACACTTCTTGCTTAATCACTAACGTGTATCCAACCAACCCAAATTCATTTGTTATTGTGTACAAAATGTCATATCCTTTGGTTTCATTCACATACATCAGGTTTCTTTTACCCGTTTGTCAATGGGTGTCCCTTGGAGTCTTCATAAATCTAGAAATAAGACTCACACCATGCATTATATCAGTGCTAATTATAGTCAAATACATCAAACTTCCAACCAAACTTTTAAACATGGTTGGATCCACATTGTTGTTGCAATTTTCCTTGCTCAACTTTAGACCTACGGCTGTTGGTGTGGGGGTGGGCTTGTTATCCTACATCCTAAACCTTTTCAAAATCTTTGTTGCATACTTTGCTTGAGAGATAAAAATAACATCATGCATTTGTTTTACTTCTATGCCTAGAAAATACCTCAAGAGACTTAAGTCTATCATTTCAAACTCTCTTTTCGTGGCCTCTTTAAAATTAGCAATGAGGAAATCATCATCCCCAGTGAAAACTAGATCATCTACATTCAAGACAATAATCAAAATTTTACCATTTTCTACCTTGATGTAAAGAACTTGGGCTCACCATCGCTTTTGCTAAAGCCATTGCTCATCAAATATGAGTAAAGTCTATTGTACATGCCCATGGAGTTTTCTTCAACCCATAAAGAGTTTTCTTCATCCTATACACCTTATGTTCTTAACCAGGAACTTCATATCCAAATGGGTGCTCCACATAAACTTCTTCTTTCAACACTCCATTTAGGAAGGCAGACTTCATGTCCATTTGAAACACCTTCCATTTTTGTTAGGCTGCAATTGCTATGGTTGCCTGCACAGTTTCAATCCTTGCAACAGGGGCATATGTCTCATCATAGTCTCTCCCAAACTGATGTTTATACCCCTTAAATGCCTTATGCCACTCTATTCTTCCTTCGATGTTACATTTGGTCTTATAGACCCATTTCATTCCAATAACTTATTTGTTGGGAGGAAAATCAATTAGCACCCATGTGATGTTCCTCTATATTGCATCTATCTCCTCATCCATGGCCTCACACCATTTCTCCTCTTTCACAGCATCCTCAAAATAAATTGGAACACTATAAGAAAATAATACAAAATTCACACTCATCAAATTCTTCATCATACATTTCATTTTGGTAGATCTCCCTTAGACTCTTGGTCTTTCTTAGCATTAGGGAGGCAAGAGTGGGATATGAACTTTCACTACTATTGTTGCTCTGTTGAACAGACCCTGTCGGGAGCTCTCAGGAGCCAATTCTCTAGTTGTATGTGGTTGTTTTCCTTTCTGTTTGCTCACATCAGGATTTGTCAGGAGCTCTCTACGTCCAATTTTATGGTTGTCTGTGACTGTCTACCTACGTTAGGAGTTGTCAGGAGCTGTTGGGAGTGGTCCAGAGCTCATCTAGAGCTATTAGGAGTGACTACTGGCTCATTTTGTTGCACTTCCTGTTCTTTTTCTTCTTCATCAGGAGCTGTCGGGAGAGGTTCCAAGCTATCAATCTGTCCCATGAATCATCCTCTAGGAACTCCATGTCTCTACTAATGATGATTTTCTTGGTGACTAGGTTATATAGCCTGTAGGCTTTGGACTCCTCACTATAGCCCGTGAAAATACACTTCTCACCCTTGTCATCTAATTTCTAACTCTTTTCTTTGGGCATGTGAGCATATGCTACACACCTGAACACTTTTAAGTGCTCAACCATCCACTTGTGTTTTGTCCATGCCTCTTGTGGGATTTTGTCACGGACTGCCTTTGTTGGAATTCTATTTATTAGATATACAATTGTTGCTACAGCCTCTCCCCAATATTCAATTAGGAGTCCATTTGCTTTTAGCATGCTCCTTGCCATCTCCACAATGGTCCTATTATTTCTCTCAACCACTCTATTTTGTTGTGGAGTATAACTAGTTGTGAGCTCCTTCTTGATGCCATTTTGCTTGCAAAAAATTACAAACTTATTACAGGTATACTCTGCTCCTCAATCTGACCTTAGGACCTTGATGAAATGTCCAATCTCTTTTTCAGCTTGGGCCTTAAACAAAAAAAACTTATCAAATGCTTTAGACTTATGTTGTGAAAAATAGACCCATGTCTTACGACTATAATCATCAATGAATGTCATAAATTATTGGTTTTTACCAATAGATATGGTTTGCATAGGGCCTACCAAATATGTGTACACCAGCTCCAATGGTGCTCTTTCCCTTGTAGGGTTCCTCGATTGAAAGAGTTATCTATGTTGCTTGCCAAAAATACAAGCCTCACACTTAACATTAGGCTCTACTATTCTTGGAAAACCATCAACCATTTTGTTCTTGGACAAAATACTTAAATCAGCATAGCTTAAGTGTCTATACCTAGGATTCCATAGCTTGCAGGGGTCTTGAATGGTGCTCCTAAGGGCTACTTGTACTATTGTACACTTTTCATTCATAAGAGGTGCAGCTACTGAATGAGATGAGAAACATGTCTCAATATTCAAAGGAAACATCTGGTTCTTTGTCATTTGAACAGCTACAAACACTTTCGTCCTCTCATTCTTGTCATAAATAATGCATTGACCCTTCTCCATCAACACTTTATATCCATTTTGGATCAGCTGTCAAACACTCATGAGGTTATGCTTTAACTCAGGAGCAAGAAATACATTATAAATCTCCTTCTTTTCACCTTGCTTGGTGTGGATCATGATAGATCCTCTGCCCATAACTAGAACTAATCCATTGTTCCCCATTCCTATCTTTGATTTTATATTCTTATCAACGAAAGAAAACAAACTTTCATTACCACTCATGTGGTTGTTGCAACCGTTGTCCCAATATCAGACTTTGAGGCTGCCTTCTTCACCAATGTTGCACATGATGAAGGTTGTGGACTGATTTCCTTTAGCCACATTTGCATCAACCACATTTGCATTTTGTTTTGACTGATTGTTGTGCTTTTTCTAGCACTTGCTTGCATAATAACCAAATTTATGACAGTAGTAGCATTCAACATTGCTTTTGTCATTCTTCTGATTCGAACTGTTGTTCTTCTTTCCTTGTCAAGAGCTAGTCTAAGATTTGTTTGCTCCCTCTTGGTTGTTTTATTTTCCTGAGCTTTCTCCTCCAACATTTCCTTGTCCGGAGTTGCCACGACCTCTACCTCTTGAGCTCCTTCCACCATTGTTTCTTCTCCCCCTTCCTCTTGCATTTGACTGAGCTTTAAAAGCTTGCTCTTGGGAAGAAGTAGCAGACCTATTAAGGCGTTGTTCATGGGTTTGTAGTGAACCCATCAAATCATCAACTGACAACGTTGAGAGGTCCTTTGCCTCTTCTATGACAATCACAACTACATCAAACTTCGTGGGTAAGCTCCTGAGGATTTTCTCCACAATCCTCTAGCCATCCATGACTTTTGCATTCACCCTCAACTGGTTTATCAAACCTAAGAGTCTTGTGTGAAACTCCGAGATGGACTCACTGTCCTTCATTTCAAGAGTCTCAAACTCTCTCTGAAGCATCTGTAGCTTCACCAATTTGACCTTATCATTCCCTTTGTAGTTGGTCTGGAGGATTTCCCAAGCTTCCTTCAAAAATTTAGGTTCTTCTATTCTAGGAAAAATGGCCTCTATCAAGGCTGCTTCAATAAGACTCAATGTTTTTGCATCTTTCCTCATCAACTCCTTCAACTGGGTCTTCTGGTTGTTTGTGAGAACAACATATGCTTCTGGATCAGTCACATCATTGAAACCATTGATCACACACTCCCACAAATCATTTGCAACCATTATGGTCTCCATCTTCTTTTCCCAAACATCATAATTATGTCCATTAAAGGATGGTGGTTGCTGCCAACTCTTCCCCTCATCTCTAGCCATGTCTCCAACAAGAAAACTTCAAATACCTAGAAAAAACAAATGCCCTAACTCATGAGGAAATGGGGTCTATGGCTTTGATACCATGTCATAATTTCAAACAAAATTAAATGCACAAAGATTATTGCTCTATTTTCTAGTCAAACTGGAAAATGCGGAATAACAAACCAAAAGACAGAATGGAGACACATAGAATTGGGCATGCAATATTTTTTTTTGTATTAACCAAAAAATGACAAATTTTAAAATGCTTTCAAACTAAAACTACAATCTACAGGTTACAAAATAAACTTGCAGCATTCTAGAGCTACACCCAAAACATACAAAAGCTATCAAGAGCTGCACAAAGCTCTCTTCCCTTCTAATTGACTAGAGCTATCTGCTACTCTTGGCAAAAAGCACTGAGCCATCGGGAGCTTTCAGCTACTCACTGCAAATGCGCCCAAACCAAACTAACACAGTTGTTGTTATTTAGGAGCTTATTTGAATCACATAGAGAACTCACACAAAAATATTCCTCTTCTCATATTGTTGTTGCACAGAGAAAAACTTTTTCTTTTCCAACTGACAGAACTTACTGTCTTCATTCATTTTTTCTATAAAAAAAAAACATTCCCTCTCAAATTCAAAATGACCTACCACATTTAATTCTAGAGCTATCAAGTGTAGAATAGGCATGAAGATCCCAAAAAAGAAAATTGTCATTGGAGGCTCTTGACAGGTAGGTGAGCTGGGGGCTGACGTAAAGGGCTCAGACAATTAATATTTCCAACACAACCGATCAAAAAGAATATGTGGTTGGTCTTGCATCAGCCCTATCAATGGGGAAGATGTCGAGGGATCGAGTCCAGAGTGGGTTCATCGAGTCGAGGAGTCCAAATGGGAGGAATGAAGACCCACACCTAGCAGTACCTTCCATTTCCCCACCCCACCATGGATTAAAGCTTTGATGAACCATTGGGTTGGGTGGGAATAAGATCATCTTCTACCACGTCTCCTTTAGTTGGGACTTCGGCAAATCGATTGGCAAAACCACAATGGGAGTAAAAGAAGGGGAAGTGTCAGGAAAAGAACAACAATGTCAAGTTGGCCATCCTCATTCGTCAAAGAAATACATGGTTGAACAGCCTGATTGGGTGAGAATAAGATCTCATACTTTTTTCATCCACCCCTATTGGTGCTAATCGCAACTACAACATTATACTTGAAATTTTGCAATCATTGCATTCCTTAAGATGACATCTCATGAAGGATGTTGGAAATATAATTTTTTTCTAAGTAAGCCTCTTTCTCGTGTTAACCCCTTGTCTCACCTACCTGTCAGGAGCCTCCAATGGCAGTTTGCTTTATGGGATCTCCATCCCTATTCTACTCCTAACAACTCCAAAATTTAATGTGGTGGGTCATTTTGAATTTGAGAGGGAATGTTTTTTAATAGACAAAAAGAATTGAAGACAGCTATTTTTGTCAATTGGAGAAGAAGGTTTTTGTGTAGTAGCAATCTGAGAGTAGGAAATATTTTTGTGTGAGTTCTCTGTGTGATTCAAAGAAAC
Organism: Sequoia sempervirens; assembly: GCA_007258455.2. Lineage (NCBI taxonomy): Eukaryota > Viridiplantae > Streptophyta > Pinopsida > Cupressales > Cupressaceae > Sequoia > Sequoia sempervirens. The sequence goes on along the minus strand of VDFB02373365.1, from coordinate 100,189,979 downwards.
TCCTAAACAATAGCAGTTTTAGTTTTTTTTGGGCGTGTTTGTAGTGAGCACTTGAAAACTCCTGATGGCTCGGTGTTTTTCCAGGAACAATAGATACCTCCAGTGGAATAGAAGGAAAGAGAGCTTTGTGCAACTCTAGATAGTTGTTTGAAGTTTGTAGGTGCAGCTCTAGATTGTTGCATGTTTAGTTTGTAAACAATATATTGTAGTTTTAGTTTGAATGCATTTTCTAATCTGTCATCTTCTGAGTTAATACAAAAACAATATTGCATGCCTTGTTCTATGTATCTCCATTCAGCCTATTTTTGTTATTCCACATTTTGGGTATTTCTAGTTTGATAGAAAATAGAGCAGTAATCTATGTGCATTTCATTCTATTTAAACATTATACATGGTATCAAAGCCAATTGGCCCTATGTCTTGAGTGAGTTGGGCATTTTTTTCTAGGTGTATTAAGTTTTTCTTGTTGGAGACATGGTTGAAGATGAAAGTAAGAGTTGGTAGCAACCACCGTCCTTTAATGGACAGAACTATGATGTTTGGGAAAAGAAGATGAATACCATAATAGTTGCAAATTATTTGTGGGATTTTTTGATCAGTGGGTTCAATGATGTGACTGATCCAACAGCATACGTTGTTCTCACAAACAACCAAAAGACCCAGTTGAAGGAGTTGAGGAGGAAAGATGCAAAAGCATTGAGTCTGATTGAAGCAACTTGACAGAGGGCTTTTTTTCCAAAATAGCAGCAACTAACTATGCAAAGGAAGCTTGGGAAATCCTCTAGAATAGCTATAAAGGGATTGATAAAGTCATATTGGTGAAGCTCCAAATGCTTGAAAGAGAGTTTGAGACTCTCCAAATGAAGGACAGTGAATCCATCTCAGAATTCCACACAAGACTCTCAATTTTGATAAACTAGTTGAGGGTGAATGGAGAAGTCTTTGAAGACCAGAGGATTATGGAGAAAATCCTCAGAAGTTTACCCACTAAGTTTGATGTAGTGGTAATTTTCATTAAAAAGGAAAAGGACCTCTCGACATTGTTCATTGATGAGATGATGGGTTCTCTATAAACCCATGAGCAGTGCCTAAATAGGTCTACAAGTTCTTCCCAAGAGCAAGCATTCAAATCTCAATCCAATGCAAGAGGTAGGGGGAGAGGTAGAAATAGCTCTGAATATGGTAGAGGTAGATCTGGACAAGGAAATGTTGGAGGAGAAAGCTTAGGACGAGCAAGTAGCCAAGAGGGAGCAAGAAGCTCTCGACAAGGCAAGAAGAACAACAACTCAAGTTAGAGGGGTGACAAGACGAATGTTGAATGCTACTATTGCCATAAATTTGGGCATTATGCAAGAAAGTGTTGAAAAAAGCAGCGTGATCAATCCAAGCAAAGTGCTAATGTGGCTAATGAAAAAGTGGTTGAAGGTAATCAACAAAAGGTCTTCATCATGTGCAACATTACTGAGCAAGGCAATGATGAGGTATGGTTTTTAGACAATGGTTGTAGCAGCTACATGAGTGGTAATGAAAGTTTATTTTCTTTCATTGATAAGAATGTTAAATCTAAAATTAAGATGGGGAACAATGAAATAGTTCTATTTGTGGGAAAGGGGTATGTTATTTTTCGAACCAAGCATGGTGAGAAGAAGGATATTGATGATGTGTATTTTTCCCCTAGTATAAAGCACAACCTGATGAGTATTGGACAGCTGATCCAAAAATGATACAATTTTTTTATGGAGAAGGGTGAATGCATCATTTATGAGAAGGATGGTTCAAGCAAGAATGTAATTGCAGCAGTGCAAATGACAAAGAATAGGATGTTTCCATTGAGGTTGGAAAAGTGTTTCTCAACTCATTCCACAGCTGTAGGAAAATGTATAGCAGTACAGTAGCAAGCAGCCTTCAAGGCAGTCATTCAAGACCCTTCCAAGCTATGACATCTCAGGTATGGACATCTAGGCTATACCAGTTTGAATATTTTGTTAAAGAAGGGAATGGTTGGAGGTTTACCAGTCATTTTAGAGCCTAGTGGTAGATGTGAAGCCTGCATTTTAGGAAAGCAACATAGGAAACCCTTTCAATCAAGCAATTCTAGAAGGGAAAGAGCACCATTGGAGCTAGTGCACATGGATTGTGTGGTCCTATGCAAGTAATTTCTATTGTAGAAGCCAATATTTTATGACCTTCATAGATGATTATAGCCGTAAGATATGGGTCTATTTTTTGCAACATAATTTTGAAGCATTTGATAAGTTTTTGTTGTTTAAAGGCCAGGCTAAAAAGGAGAATGGACACATGATCAAAGTCCTAAGGTTGGATCAAGGAGAAGAGTATACCTCCAATCAGTTTGTAATCTTTTGCAAGAAAAATGGCATCAGGAAGGAGCTAACAACTAGTTATACTCCGCAGCAAAATGGAGTGGCTAAGAGAAAGAATAGGACCATCGTGGAGATGGCAAGGATCATGGTAAAAGAAAAGGGACTCCCAAATGATTTTTAGGGTGAAGCTATAGCAATAGTTGTTACTTGATAAATAGAAGTCCTACAAAGGCATTTTTTGGCAAGATTCCATAAGAGGCATGGACAAAATGCAAGTGGACAGTTGAGCACTTGAGGGTGTTCGAATGTTGATGCAAGAGCATCTAGCAAAACACCAATTGCAAGGGGAAATTTTGTCCCAAAACCAATTGGAGAAGATAAAATTAAACATCACCAATGAATCACTTAACTTTTCAAAAAATCTCTTCAAATTCATTTCATACTACAATGCATCAAATCAACAAAGTTGTCATTTAACTATATTATTAGACTCAAAACAACCTGATCAAAGCACTGAACCATTCAACATTTACCAATTCATTATTTGAAGTAGCTTGCATTCACAAAGTACCAAGACATCAAAATGACCAAACCATGACCCTAGACCTCTGCCAAACCTTTATACACCTTCAATGTCACAATTTAGATAGAAATAACCCATTACAAGGTCTGCCCATACAAATAAACTCAAATCTTCAAGTTCACCAAAAAGACTTCACCATGGCAAGACCTCAACATAGCACACATTTGGATTTCTACTTTCTCAAACTTGAACAAGGCCACCATTGTGTTTTTCATCATTCAAAAGATATGACAATCAAAATAAACAATCCTTAAGGTTTGCACCTTCACCTAATCTCAATTCTTCATTAATCACTCATATTCCTAGTAGCCATTAAAATCATGATTGTCAATCATATCTTTTCATACAGATCCTTAGACATGACTGTACTTAGCATTTTGAATTCCCATTTCAATGTATTAAAACATATCTAAAATCCACCATATTTTACTTTGAAGAATAGTGTTCAAATTAGGATTGTATCGCTGCATAATAGGCCTAATTAGGCCAGCCAAACACTAGGGCTTATTGAATATAATAACTCCAACATCAAATTCTCCTAAAAAATACTTGAAACACATCAATCTTGATCTATTAAAGCTTAAAAATCCATCAGATGTCCATTTCATTAAACATTTTTACAAACACTAGGTTACAACCACCATTGACTACTCCCAACCTGTGATTTTTAGACTGAGACAGTCCAAAACATTACCATTTGCATATCACCCTTAACCTCTTGATCCTGCAACATTGGGACACCAAAATACATGCATCCAAGAGTCCTTATACCAAAAATCAGAGATTTTTATTGGTTAGAATGAAAGAATCTTAATTTTCTTTTCCTTTGTTTACCCTAACAGGGGTTTTGACATATTTTAGAAAAATTATAATAACTACCTCAAAATTGATCAAAAATGCATGAAATAAAATGGAAAAGGAGGGGGATTTATTAATCCATCATTTACAGACATCCACATGAGCCTCCATGCCTGTACAAATCCATACAAAGGTTTGAAGGCAACTGTTTTTAGTAATTTCTGAAGAAAAAAAATAGATTTTATTTAAGATTTTTTCATTTCCTCCAATTCATTACATGTCTATACAACCTCCCTTATCTTAGAAACTAGTTATGATGCCTTTATAAAGGATTTCCAACTTCCTTCATCGAATGAAACTACCTAAACTTCCTTATGACCTTTGGTATTCCATGATTTTTGCACATTTTTCTGATTTTTGCCTTTCCACAATTTTGACAACAAATGACAACTTTAGAAACATAATAACCCAGAGACCTATTAGGGATTCAAATACATTGGAATGGATCTCCACATGACTTTTCACCTTCTTTTTGCATTCTCTTCTGTAATTTCCTATTTTTTCCCAAAATGGCATTTTTGCACTCTTGACATTTTCTCCTCCTAGAACCTATTTACAATGCCTTTTCATTTGAACATTCAAATTTTTACAAAATGTTTGATGGAGACATAAAAGTATAAGGTTCCCTTGCACTAGATGTGTGGAATATGCACTTGTACCAAAAGAGAAGATGAAAAAGTTGGATGGCAAGGGAGTAAAGTGTATTTTCATGAGCTACAGTGAAGAGTACAAAGCCTATAGGCTGTATAATCATGTCACCAAGAAAATTGTCATCAGCAAAGACATGGAGTTCCTAGAGGAGGCATGGGATGGATTGATAGTTTCTGACAACTCAGATCCAGTCCTGATAGCTCCTGATGAAGAAGGAAAATAACAAGAAGTGTAGCAAGATGAGCCTGCAGTCACTCTTGACAACTCTGGATCAGCTTCGGACCACTCCCGACAACTCTTGACGTAGTTAGACAGTTAGGAAGATAGTCACAGATAGCCAAAGAATTGGCTATAGAGAGCTCCAGATAGCTCATGATAGCTCCTAACATGAGCAAACAGGAAGGCAAGCAGCCACAAATAGTAAGAGGATTGGCTCCCGACAACTCCTGATAGGGTATGTTCAGTAGAGCAGCAGTAGTAGTGAAAGTTCATATCCCACTCTCACTAGCCTAATGCTAAGAAATACCAAGAGTCTAAGGGATATCTACCAAAGTGAAAGGTATGATGAATAATTTGATGAGAGTGTGAATTTTACATTATTTTCTCATAGTGATCCAGTTTATTTTGAGGATGTTGTGAAAGAGGAGAAATTGTGTGAGGCCATGGATGAGGAGATAGATGCAATAGAGAGGAACAACACATGGGATCTAACTTATTTTCCTCCCAACAAGCAATTTATTGGGGTGAAATGGGTCTACAAGACCAAGTGCAATGCAGATGGAAGAATAGAGAGGCATAAGGCAAGATTAGTTGTCAAGGGATACAAACAACAGTTTGGGAGAGATTATGATGAGACGTTTTCTCTAATAGCAAGGATGGAAACCATGAGGGAAGTCATAGCAATTGCAGCCCAGCACAAGTGGAAGGAGTTTCAAATGGATGTGAATTCTACCTTCCTAAATGGAGTGTTGAAAGAGGAAGTCTATGTGGAGCAGCCACTTGGATATAAAATTTCGGGTCAAGAAAACAAGGTATACAGGTTGAAGAAATCTCTTTGAAGAAAACTCCAAAGGAATGGTACAATAGGATTGACTCATAATTGATGAGCAATGACTTTAGCAAAAGCGATGGTGAGCCCACTCTTTACATCAAGGCAGAAAATGGTAAGATTTTGATTGTTGTCTTGTATGTAGATGATCTAGTTTTTACTAGGGATGATGATTTCCTCATTGTTGATTTTATAGAGGTCATGAAAAGAGAGTTTGAGATGATAGACTTAGGTCTCTTGAGATATTTTCTAGGCATAGAAATAAAAAAAATGCATGATGGTATTTTTATCTCTTGAGAAAAGTATGTAGCAAAGATTTTGAAAAGGTTTAGGATGCAAGATAGCAAGTCTGCCCCAACTCCCACAGTTGTAGGTCTAAAGTTGAGCAAGGAAGATTGCAGCAACAATGTGAATCTGACCATGTACAAGAGTTTGGTTGGAAGTTTGATGTATTTAACTACAACTAGGTATGATATAATGCATAGTGTAAGTCTGATTTCCAAATTTATGGAGACTCCAAAAGAGTCACATTGGCAAGTGGGTAAAAGAATCCTAAGGTATATAAATGGAACCAAAGGATATAGTATTTTGTATGGTGCAGCAAATGAGTTTGGGCTGGTTGGATACATGGATAGTGGTTGGGAAGGAAGTGTGGATGATAGGAAGAGCACATCAAGCTATGTGTTTCATTTGGGTTCGGGAGCTATCTCATGGGCTTCCAAGAAGCAACCCATATTTTCCCTATCAACAACCGAGGCTGAGTATATTTCAACAAATGAGGCAGCATGTCAAGCTATTTGGCTAAGAAGAATCTTGGCAGATTTGAGAGAAGAACAAGAGGATGGAACAACAATATTTTGTGACAATGTTTCATTTATTGCTTTGACAAAAAATCATGTGTTTCATGGAAGAATCAAGCACATTGAAATCAAGTATCACTTTATTAGAGAATTGGTTGAAAGTGGTGAAATCAAAATGGCATTTTACAGGTTTGAGCAGCAGCTAGCAGACATATTCACCAAGCCTTTGAGCGGGGACAACTTTGAGCACCTAAGAAATAGTTTGGGCATTGTTGATTTGGATCAGGATTGATCTTGTTTTGATGGCACACTCATAGGGGGAGTGTTGGAAAAAAAAAAAATTTATTGAGCCTGTTTCTCACGTCAACCCCTTGTCCCACCTACCTGTTAGGAGACTCCAACGGTAGTTTTCTTTATGGGATCCCCATCCATGTTCTGCTCCTGACAGCTCCAGAATTTAATGTCATAGGTCATTTTGAATTTGAGAAGGAATGTTTTTGAATAGACAAAAAGAATTGAAGATAGTTAGTTTTGTCAGTTGGACAAGATGAAGTTTTCTGTGTAGCAGTAGTCTAAGAACAAGAAATGTTTTTGTGTTCAAGTTCTTTGTGTGATTCAGAGAAACTCCTGAAAAGCAGCAGTTGTAGTTTGTTTTGGGTGTGTTTGTAGTGAGCACCTGAAAGCTCATGGCGGCTCAGTGTTTTTCCAAGAGCAGCAGATAGCTAAAGTCAAATAGAAGGAAAGAGAGCTTTGTGCAACTCCTGATAGTTGTTTGAAGTTTGTGGGTGCAGCTCTAGATTGTTGCGTCTTTAGTTTGTAAATAGTAGATTATAGTTTTAGTTTAAATGCATTTTGTAATCTTTCATCTTCTGAGTTAATACAAAAAAAAATATTGCATGCCTTGTTCTTTGTGTCTTCATTCAACCTATTTTTTTATTCCGCATTTGGGTATTTCTAGTTTCACTGGAAAATAGAGCAACAATCTCTGTGCATTTCATTCCATTTGAAATTTCTACAGGAAGGCCTAAGATCTGAAAATATTTCCATCGACTACCAAGCAAACTACTATAGAAGAGCATCTTGATACCATTATAACTGTTTAGCATGTTCTTCTTCATATAGGTTTTTGAAGACACTAATGCTTAATGCCAGCACAACATTTTGTTTAAGACACGTAGCAATCTCCATGACCCAATTATCCTTGACAGCTATTATTTTCGGTGCCCTCTTTTCATCCTATTTTCTAATGTTTATGAGGGTTTTAAATATGTTGGTTTTATAAATGTTGACGCCTATATTTTTTCATGACATTTGTTAATATTTTTTCCTCAAAACCTTCACACAGGTGTATGTAGACAAGGATTTACATTATAGAAAAGTATTTTTCTTGGATGGTGTTAGCTCTCAAAAACGTAGGTAGAAGTACCTCAAGAGGCTGCCAATCTCTTGATACATTTTAGGGTAACATACAAGGTTTGAATGACTTAAACCTTCTACTCTTCAGGTGTTGTTAGACATGGGCGGGTGTACCTATATGAATTGGGTAGACTTGACTTATGATTTTCTCTTTTGCAGTGATTTGTCCACGATGGCAAATGAAAATGGACAAATAAAATTAAATTTGGTATATATTGTATAGCAATATTCAAAACTAAATCCTAATATGCTCAGTTAATAGTTGTAAAAAGAATTGAATAAAACTGAATGATGAAATTGTGGAGACTAGTGCCTTATAGGGTATGCGGAGTCAAGAGAAATCTAAAACAAGTACTTCTATCTGGCAAACATTCAAGTTTTTCAGCATATGATTTAGTTTATAGCTTGTATAAACATGCAAGGTTATGATTACCGAGTTCTTCTTAGTGATCCAACAGACATTCCCTAATTACTATGATCAACTTAAAGGTTTTAATCTTTACTGGAAAGAACCAATCAATTGACCATACAGATGCAACAAATGTGCACTGACAAACTAGATATAAACTTGTTACACCAATTTAGATAACCAGAAAACACCACATTGGAGACAACTTCAATAATGCTTTCAACAAACACCATAAAACAACTAATACCAGAAACAACTGCACCATATTATTAGATTTCAATTGATTTCTCCATGATTCTAAACATGCAACATCATCTCAAATTTTCAAAACATGATGTTCTATTGTATTCTCTCTTCTATCTTATATTCTATTCTACCAATTATCTATTTTGTTTCCGAAATGGATATTTATACATCGAGAATACGAAAGGACGCATCCTTTCGGAAATGTCATACGATTACATAACAAAACATTAAAAAATATTTAAGCAATGTTTAGCCACAAATGATTCTTAGTTAGATGATCCAAGTAATCCTGACGCTCATGTGTATCCGCATCTCCAATTGCATTCCAGATTGAAATCTCCATCTTAATCATTTTTTCATTCTGCTCGCTTGCCTCATCTAACGCCGTTCCTTCAGTAGTGGCAATCTTCAGAATTTCACGCAGCATTGACTCATTTTCACTTTTCCATCTGGCAGCTTCCTTTAGTCTTCCTCTATCATTAGAGAATGCAATTGATGTTTTCATAGCTGCATCTATCAACCCCTGCGCATCTCCATGCAATTCATCCTGGAAGTTTTGATGCCTATTTACAAAATAATCTGCATTTTCAATTGCAACACTATTAGCAGCATCTCTCTGGCTCACTTCTTGAAACTTCTCCATGATTCGTTCATTCATCCTTTCATTCTCTTTCAATGCAGCAAGTTTATGAGAATATTTTCCCCAAAGCTTATTCAACCAAGATGTGAAACCATCCTGCCTCTTCTTGATTATTGCCACAAGTGCATCATGCTTTCCCTGGGAATAAGCACTTGATCCTTCCCAATGATCCTTCGACTAAGATCTTTCACCTTGAGTAAGCATCCTGGGTGTCTTCATAGTGATGCCTACCAAATCTTTTAATCTGTCATTTTCTCTCAAAATTCTTTCATTATTTGCTTTGTACATCTCCCTTTCCTTTATCAACATCTGAATCTGTGCTTTGTTCAGGTTTGCAATATTTACTCCAATTTTTGCAGTAGCTACAAGATCAACTTCCCCAACCTTTAGATTCATGACATGTCCAAAAGCCTTCTCAGTGTCAATGACTATTGACTTCCTATGGGGTGAGTATAAGGCCCAGATCATCAATGATCCTTCATCTATATTGTACTTGGATCCTGCATACACTTCTGTCACCTTTTCTTTGTCAAGCTTGTGTGTAGCATTATTGTCCTTCAAGAAACTATCAAAGACAAGGGCTGAATTGAGATCTAGCCCAAGAAAGATCATGACACCAGCATCTTGCAACATTTTCCTCCCCGTTTCAGGGGTCATATTTTTCATTTCATCATCCACACATTTCCTCAATTCATTCAGCAATTGTTCTTCATTTCTTGTAGTGACATCATCAACCTTTTCTCTTATTTCCTTCACCTTCTATTTATACAAAAATGCTTTGAATTTTGGGGATTTTATGAACTCATCATCTAAAACAAATGATCTATACTCAATATGCCTTGCATCTGCATCACCACTGCCAACACTCAGCTCTCTAGTTGGGAAAACATACTGCTGAGTTCTCAATCTAGATACCTTTTTTTGGTTGGCTTTGTGGCACATTATCTTGTGGTGTCTCTTCCCCTGAAGACAATTGCTCTGCATCATGCAGCCCTTGATTATATCTTTCAACCACCATTTATGCTTCATCTTCATCCAAATTTTGGATCATATCATCAAAGGGATAGGGCACATGCTGATACCCTCCAAAGTTTATCTTCATCTTAGCAGAATTAATATATCCCTCTGGATCAAAGTTTTTCAAGGATCAAATTGTATCCTTCTTTGGCCAATATAGTAAAGTCACCAAAACACAATGTACTAGGCATGAAAGCCTGCTTCCCAAAAGAGTTGAAATTCATTACACTGCAGTAATCCATCTGCCTGACAATCTCCAAATATGCAACTCTATTTAGAACCGTCTTTGGCAGAATGAAAGGGGCATCTTCAAACCTATAGACTCTGATCATTGTGGCTCCCTCCAAGCAATACCAATCTCCCCAATTATGATCAATTGGCCCATTGAAATCTTTTGGCCGAAGAAATCTCTTTATCTCACTAGATAATGAATAATTACAGGGATAATTATACAATTTGTACAATGTTTTCACAAAATATTCCTCAAAATGAATGAAACTAGCATTAGCAAACTTGCTATCCCAAATAGCAGTCCACAATTGAATAGGTAATGCTTCACCATCTTTACCAAGCTGAGAAATTCTCATTTCCAGAGGCCATACTCCCAACTCCTGTCCAAAATAGAGTACCAAATGCATCAATAATGAATAATGCCTAAGATGAAAAGTAGATGATCCACCTTTTATAGCCATCAGTCCTGAATCAAGCCCCTTAGAAATGTATGAGGCATAGTCAAATGGCCGAGAGTTATGATATCCGATATCTGTTGTGATAATCATGGGCACAATTGACATGTATTCTGGGGCATCCATTCCTAATACTTGGCACACTGAAAAATAAGTGTATTTCATATAGGGCTCAAACAGGTCCGCATGATAAGGAGGTCCCTCACTATCCTGCAGAGGATCTGGCTTGTTGCCTTGTTTAACTCTGTGAATTGGCAACCTCCAACCCTTATAGATTGTATCCATTCTCGAAAATTCCTTCTCCAATTCCTCGTGTATGATCTCTTCATTGCATAACCCTTCTAAATTGAAAACCTACCCAATTGCCTCTTTTGAAAAATATATTTATGGCTTTCCAAACGGGTCACATATAGCTTTGTGCTTAGGTTCATAATGATCAACTAGCAATTTTATCAATTCTACATTTACAAATGTGTTAGGGCACGCCAGTTTTCCTACATTCAGCTTCCATGGATTGCAAACTAGTTCAAAATAGCTTCTCCGATGATAATGAAAATTAAACAATTCATACCCCCTTATGGTAGTCCAAACATCTCCAACAAACTTGTACTTATCATCTAATTTGTCCAGTTCTGCCCTAAGTTGTGTAGACCTTTGGGCTTTAGGCCCTGAACCAGGCAACTGATCAATGAGGTCCTGGTTTAATCTTCATTCAGCGCCCTCATGTTCTATATCAATTTTTTGTTTCTTCCCCTTCGATTGACTACTTTCACCCTATTTTCTACTTTTAATTTTTCCAGAACTAGGGGAGTCCATTTCTTCAGAGTTACAGAAGCTAAAATTTGAAAAGTTGTGATGCAGTTACTTACAGTATCTTGTTTGAATTCTTCAGACTGAAAGTTGACCTGGTTCTCCATTTGCTTTACTAGCTCCTCTGCTATCAATTCGACACTGATGCATTTGATTAGATTTTCCCTGTTATATCCGTCGCACCATTAATGTGTCAGTTGAAGCACGAATGAATACTTATTTGAAACTGGCACTCTCACATCAAGTGTCTTGTTAGTGAGAAAATTTCAAATCTGGGGTGAAATCTATTTTGCAACATTCATTAGATCTTTCGTCGTAACATCCTGTAGTCTCCCTGAAGCCTTCAAGTCTCACTGATAGGTATCACTTTAGTTTCACATGTCACTGTGACAATCCCAAGTCGAGGAGATGTTTCATAGATCACACTGCGTCTTACTGAGATGCACCTCATGGTGAATTTTTGGTCGCTGAGATGTAACCACCCTTTCACCGATGAAATAAATTTCATTGACAAGACTATGAATCTTTGAAAAGACTCATACCGATGCCAAATGTCTCACTGAACCCATTCCTCCAAATTACTCTATTCAATGAGACTCTCCCTGAAGTATTCTATTGTTGTAACTTCCAAATTTTGATGAAACTCATGCCAATGAAATTTTCTCTCGCCGATGCATATCTTTATTAGTGTGACATTTGAGTTGGCAATACTACATAGCTTCTTCCCGATAGCCTTCTGATGGAACCCCTTTTTGCTTTATCAGCAAGACCTATTGCCTTCGGCAAGACCTCACTCTGATGATCTTTTGTTTAGCTAATACATCACTCCATGCGCTAGTTGGTGAGACATATATGAGTTCATTATGACTCACCCCAATAGTAATTATCTTGCCGACATGAATTTTGTGTCGCCAAAACAATAGATGTGTCCTACCGATAATCTACAACAAACATATATTAGTAAAAAATATAGGTCGGGGAGACCTTCACCTTGTCTTGCCAATATGGGTAGTATAATGAAATATCAAGGATTAGATGGATTCAAATGAATCATATGACAAAATATAAGCAAGATGTTATGAAGAGGGAAATGTATGCTTATGATGAGGACTTATTTTGGAAATTCATGAATGCAATTGATTGTGAAATATTCAAAATTTTACAGTTCTAACAGTGGCTCCATCTGGGGATGAATGATTGTGAGATCATTGCAAGGATCCAAATTTCTGGGTGAGCAGACCAAACTCAAGGTGATGGATCATGTGAGCATAATGGAATGAATGGAAATGAGAGTGACCCTACACTACTGTACATGGAAAAAATTATTTTGAAAGGAAAGTCAGGATTGTCCATGTACTAGCATGTCATGTTCCTTTTATTTCCTAAACTAATGTGCATGGAAGATAGAAATTTGAGAGGATTGTCAAGGAATATCCATGCACTGGCAACCCTTAATCCTTTGTTTTGTTCAAGAGAATAAATGTTTCAGAAATTGCCCATGTACAGGAAACTCCTGATCCTCACCAGCCATATTTTGTGGATAGTATGAATCTTCTCCTTTCTTTCCAATAACCACAAAAGGTCCTAGCCACAAGGCTTCAAACTTCCCATGCTTTCCCTTCTCCTAACACCTTGCGTTCCACATCAATACCAAATCACTTTCTCCAAATTTTCTATCCTTTTCCTTTTTATCAAATAAATAATTCATCTATGTCTGTAATTTCATGTTTTGGTTTTGGGAAACTCTCCTTATTTCATCAAGTTCAGCTAGTTGCTCCATTCTTTCCTCCATAGGTTCTGGAATATCCAAATATTCCTGAAGGACAAACTTGTAGATTGGTAACAAATTCTGCAAAGGCATCCTGGCTTGTGTACCATGCACCAATTAAAATGGAGATTTTCCAATTGCCTTTTTTATTGTAATCCTATTAGCCCAAACAGCTAGTTTTAATTTTGAATCCCAAGCTTTCTTGTTCTAACCTAACATCCTCCTTATAACCTTCAGAAGACTCTTATTGCTAGATTCTACTTGACCATTAGCATGTGGATGATAAGGAGCTGCATAAGAAATAGTAATACCATATGTACTATAGAAATTTCTGAATTCATCTAATCTGAAACACATCCCGTTGTCAGTGATCAACCTCAGTGGTGTACCAAATCTAGTAATGATGTCCATTAGAAAATTTGTCACAACTTTACTTGTAGCCTGTTTAGTTGGGATTGCTTCTACCCACTTGGTAAAATAATCAGTGGCCACCAATATCCATCTATGCCCACCACTTGATTTTTCCTATATCTCTCCATTGAAATCAATTCCCCATTGATGAAAAGGGGCATCAGCTTGCAAGGATCGAAGTGGAAAAGCTCCTTGATACTTCAATTTTCCAAAGAATTTCTGGCAAGCTTCACATTTTCTTACATATGTAAAAGAGTCATTAAAATCCTTTGGCCAGTAATAACTTTCCCTGAGAATTTTATGCGCAATTGTCTTTGTTGAGTAATGTCCTCCACAAACCCCTTCATGCATTTCACTTAAAACATGTCTGGCCTGAGACTCATCCAGACATAACAACAGTATACCATCCCTGTTCTTCCAAAACATATCTCCATCCATGAAGACATACTTAGATGCCTGCAACTTTAAAGTCCTTTTCTGGCTGTCACTCAATTTCTCTGGACACTTCATGTATTTTAGATAATGCATGATATTTGCATACCATTGAGTATGCTCAATGCTCGCAATTTCAGTCTCTCCTTCTACATTGCAAATTTTATTTGCTTCAATGTTCTCTTTTGTCATCAATTTAGCCAAGCCCTGACCTCTTACCATTTTAGTAATTTGTATCTCCATGTCAAACTCTTGGATTTTGTTAATCCATTTGCATCTTTTTCGTGTTACTTCAGACTGTGTCAGAATATCCTTGACAGCTACATGAGGGACATAAGCAACCACCTTTTCCCCAACAAGATATGGCCTGAAATCTTTTACAACTTTCACTAGTGCAAATGCATGTTTTTCCATTATATCATACTTTAATTCAGACCCCTATAATGACTTACTGAAGAAAGACACAGGCTGTTCATGACCATCCTCATTCTTCTGCAACATGACAGCAGCAATAGTGTGCATTGAGGTGAATGAAAATATCTAAAAAGGTTTCATAAAATCTAGAGATTTAAGGACAAGAGCCTCCTTGATGGCTCGTTTGATGGATACAAAAGCTTCCAAGGCTTCTACAGTCCACTCTACCTTTTGTCCTTTCTTCAACATTTTTGATACGGGTTTAATGATCTCAGCAAAGTTAGAAACAAATCTCCTAACAAAATTAATCTGTCCAAAGAACGATTGTATTGCCTTAACAGTTTTAGGGACAAGAATTTTATCAATGGCCTCAACCCTTTCAGGGTCTATCCTAATCCCCTCCTTTGAAACAATATGTCCCAAGAGCTTACCCTCTATGACTGTGAAATAACATTTCTTAGGGTTCAAGCTAATACCATATTCAAGGGCTTTTATAAATACCTTTTCTAGATGTTGAACATGATCTTCAGCCTTCTTTGAGTAAGTAGTGAGGTCATCCTGATACACCACCATGATAACATTGATCAAATCTGCAAATGCCACATCCATAGCTCTTTGGAAGGCTGCTCCTACATTAGTGAGACCAAATGGCATTCTTATGTATACATATGTTCCCAAAGGAGTTGTAAATGTTGTCTTATATTGCTCAGATTCTTTGACCATAACCTAGTTATACCTTGAAAACCCATCCATCATAGACAATAGTTCGCACCCTGTTACCTTATGCAATATAGCTTCCATATTGGGTAAAGGATAATTATCTTTGAGGGATGCGATGTTTAGGTTTCTAAAGTCTACACATAATCTGATATCTCCATTCTTCTTTCTCACTGGGACCAAGTTTGAGACCCACGTTGAATGCCTGATTGGTTTTATGATTCCCCCATCTTTGAGCTTTGCTAATTCCTCCTGCATCTTAGGCTCCAATGTTGGATTTATGGGTCTTTGCTTTTGTCTAAATGGCTTAGCATCTGGCTTTAATGGTATTTCATGCTGATACAAATCTTCCCTGTATGCTTTTCAATCTTCATAAGACCAAGCAAACACATGTTTGTATTTTCTCAGCAATTCTATCAGCATTTTTCTAATCGTAGGGCTTATCCTTTTCCATATGTACACCTTTCTTGGTGACATTTCAGTTCCCAAGTTAATTTCTTCAATATCCTCCTTTCTAACTGGTGTTTTCTTTATGAGAGACCGATCATTTCCATCATACACTCTCTCCAATGCCGTTAAACCTTTAGGGAGCTTATTTGTTTTGAGCTGTAAGATCTCTTTCCCAAAGAGTATTTGCTTCCCATCCACTTCTTCAACAAAGACGTTGAAGTCAATTTCTTGGGCTTCATACTGGTCTATATAGTGGAGGAATTTCAAAAGATCGGTATCATCATTAAAGACTTGCCAACTATATATGTTATCAGGCACAGTAGGCCTTGTCTTGAACTCAATTTGTGATACTCCAGCCAATGTAATGTCATCTCTTTTCAATGCCACATGTGCTAGGAAATCAGCCATTATGTTCTTTGATCTATCAATCCACTCAATTGAGAAGGCATCAACCAACTCAATTATATCCCATACAACATTTATATATTTCTTCAATCTTTTATGTTTTGTTGTATACTTGGATTTAACTTGTGAAACAACCAACTCTGAATCCCCAAGAATAGCTAGCAACTTGATTTTATGTTTTACAGCTATGTTTAGTCTTGTTAGTAAAGCTTCATATTCTGCCACATTGTTTGTACATTCAAATGTTAACAAGAATGAATACTTAAATGCAATACCTTCAGGTGAAACAAATAATATCCCTGCTCCATTGCCTTCTTGGCTGCAGGCTCCATCAAAGTACATCTTCCACACACCGTTGTGGTTTTGTGAACATGCTTCTCAATTGGATCACTATTGGTTAATTTTGGCTAGGCTGATTCTATCTTAAAACTTCCAAGATAAACATCACAAAAACAATTGATTTGATCTTGTGGCACACAGTCAACAACCTAGTTCATTCTCAGTTCGCTGTACAGCTTCACTTCCTAACCATTAACTAGAATTGTTGCATATGATAGGTCAAACTGGACATTTCCACCAACTGTTGCCATCCATTGTCTTGATAGAAGCATTCCAAACTAAGGAGGGGTGTCAATTACTATTATATCAATGTTATAGGCCACCTAAGGATAAGCAGCAAGCTTGACTTGAACATCCTTCATTATACCCACCACATGAACAGGTCGGTTATCCATCGCATAGTACTTGCCTCCATTGGTATCTACCTACATGCCAAGCTGCTTCATAACTCCTACTGGCATGATATTTATAGTAGTACCAGAGTCTATCATGCAATTTCTCAGTAATTTGTTATTTATGAGCAATGTAGTGAAGAAATGATCAATTTGTGAGGGATTTAATAATGCATTATTAAGGCACACTTTTGGGATATTTATCTTCTCTTGCTTATTTTTAGTGGCCATCTTACTTTCAGAATTACCACATGTTATCAATTGAACTGCACTTTCCCTATATTCCTTAATTTTCATCATCTCAAGCAGTGGAACAGACATTTTTACCTGAGATAATGCCTGAGTGAAATCAAAAGAAGAACCCTCAGCCTTAATTATTTTCTTTTGTTCTGATGTTTCTCCTTTGTTCTCTTCCTTTTCCTATTTACTTGGTTGATCAGGCTTTTGCATTTATTTGTGTAATTCCTTCACTTCCTCCTTTTGGACAGGCTTCTGTTTATTTTCATCATGTTGTTTATTTTCTGCCTTTTTCACAATTCCTTGTGTCACGTTTTGTTCTTTCATAAAGATTCCCCTAGGAACACCTTCCTTCTCATTTACTGTCCTATTTCTCAACCAGTACTTACTCTTTGCTTCTTCAACTGCAGCAACAGTTAATCTCTCTATCTCTTCCTCAATAAGCTTCCTCATACTGCATTGAGTAGGTGTTTCAACAGAATATTGCTCTGTAAAATCTTCTTCAGAGTCATAAAGGATCTGCTGCTCAACCATGTGGACATTGTATTTCTGATTTGAAACATCATACTCATAACCTTCATCCTCTGAAGATGAGTACCTCTCCTCCTCATGGTGAGAAGTGTTTGAAGTTAAATACACTATGTGATCTTCTCCGCTGTTTCCCATCAACATTCCTTCCTCTTGCATTTTTTGGGCTACAACACAATAATCTGGGGAATGTGGCTTATCACAGGCTTCACAGAAATAATTTTTATTTACCATATATGTTCCCTTCTTTCTCAATGGATCAGGAGTTTCTTTGTTTCTAGGCCTATCTATTATAGGTTTTCTATCTTTCCAGTTTATGTTATAAGGCATATCATGCAGCCTAGGCCTTTCATTCCTATATGTGTTCTCCTGTTTGTATTGATAATTATTGGTTTGTTGGGGAGCCCTATGATTGTCTCTTTTATCAATTATCCCAGCAGCCTTCCTATTGTTTTCAATTGTTAATGTTGTCTTCTGAGCTTCAACCAAGTCTCTTGGAAACCTATTTCTTAGTTCATATCCTGTTTTAGGATCGAACACATTCAAATAAACACTCAATGCCACAAAGTCCGGCAATTTTGATCCAAGAGGTATTTTATTCTGTAGTTTATTGAATCTTCAGTTGAAATCATAAATTGAGTCATTCTGATTTTTCTGAATTTGCATCAATTCATGAAGAGCAGCATCAGGTGCACTTTGATTTCCATATTGCTCAAGGAATCGAGAGAGAATCAATAGAGGCTATTGTTAAGCTGTTGAACCAATCACTGGCTTCTTCAATAAGTGACATCATGAACAGCCTCATATGTAAATCTTCATAGGGTACATCCAAATCTTGAATGAAAGCATTGAAACTCCTTAAATGGTCTTCAGTAGAAATTGCACTACTCCCTGTAAACTTAGGCACCAGGCCTCTCCAACTACCATCCATGGGGTAAGGGTATAATTGAAATCCTACCAAATCAAATTGTATGGTCATGGTGGTATACTGATGAGGGGGAGGGTTAGGTGGGTACTGGTACATTGGGTTATTATATTGTGTGTTATGATGTGGCACATAATGTTGGCCATGAGGTGGCTGTACATTTGGATATTGTGTGGGAATATGAGGTGGATGATTTGGTTGTCTGTACTGATTCCCAACTTGATGGTGAGGGACCCTTGGTGGCTCAAAAGGCCCTGCACCATGATTACCCTATTTATGAGGTGGTACATACTTCAGGGGGCAACCAGTTGTATGAGTCATATTTTGAGCTTTATGTAATTTGAATTCTCTCATTGCTTGTATCATCTGGGCTTTCTCCTACTCTTCCCTCTCCCTTTTTTGAGATTCAAACCATGCTTTAACTTCTTCATAGGTTAATGATTCGTAATCTTCCTGAGGAATCTCATGATCAGTAGGTCCATTCTAATTACCCTCCATTTTTTTATCATATTCATGTTGAATTCTGATTCGTTTAGCCTCGAGCTCGACTTTAAACTCAGCCTGTTTCTAGGGATCGTAAAAAGGATTTCTTTGATCTTCTAGGGTACAAGGCTCTGCACTTGCATTATCTCTCCATGTGTCATAGCGGTCATATGTTTCACAATGTGGTATTGATGATTTGTCTTTGTTCATCATGCACATGTCCTCACCTATCCTTTTACCCTTATCAACCCTATCATCTTTGTGCCTCTACTTACTACCGCCAGCAGGGGCTCCCGTATGACCTCCCCTGTATTGAGATCTTCTTCCATTCATGTTGCAATGTTTTTATCAAAGTCACCACTCACTTTCTTAAAAGTGAGAAAAGTTTGTTATTTATTATTCCCAATGGAGTCTATTTAAGGTTTCTAACTCTATAATTAAGGCCCTGATTCTGAATGTATTCCCTAGTAGAGTCACCAATTTGTTAGCTCCCAAAAATGCAAGTAGAGGTACCTCAAGAGGCTACCAATCTCTTGATATGTTTTAGGGTAACAAACAAGGTTTGAATGACTTAAACCTTCTACTCTTCAGGTGTTGTTGGACCTAGGTGGGTGTACCTATATGAATTGGGCAGAATTGACTTATGACTTTCTCTTTTGCAGTGATTTTTCCACAATGGCAGATGAAAATGGACAAATAAAATTAAATTTGGTATATATTGTATAGCAATATTCAAAACTAAATCGTAATATGCTCAGTTAATAGATGTAAAAAGAATTGAATAAAACTGAATGATGAAAATGTGGAGATTAGAGCCTTATAAGGTATGAAGAGTCAAGAGAAATCTAAAACAAGTACGTCTTTCTGGCAAACATTCAAGTTGTTTAGCATATGATTTAGTTTATATCTTGTATAAACATGCAAGGTTATGATTACCAAGTTCTTCTTAGTGATCCAACAGACATTCCCTAATTACTATGATCAACTTAAAGGTTTTAATCTTTACTGGAAAGAACCAACCAATTGACCATATAGATGCAGCAAATGTGCACTGACAAACTGGATATAAATTTGTTACACCAATTTAGATAACCAGAAAACACCACATTGGAGACAACTTCAATAATGCTTTCAACAAACACCATAAAACAACTAATACCAGAAACAACTGCACCATATTATTAGATTTCAATTAATTTCTCCATGATTCTAAACATGCAACATCGTCTAAAATTTGCAAAACATGATGTTCTATTGTATTCTCTCTTCCATCTTCTATTCTATTCTACCAATTATCTATTTCGTTTCTGAAACGGATATTTATACATCGAGAATATGAAAGGACGCGTCCTTTCGGAAATGTCATACGATTACATAACAAAAGATTAAAAAATATTTAAGCTCTGTTTAGCCACAAATGACTCTTAGTTAGATGATCCAAGTAATCCCGATGCTCATGTGTATCCGCATCTCCAATTGCATTCCAGATTGAAATATTCATCTTAATCATTTTTTTCATTATGCTTGCTTGCCTCATCTAACATCGTTCCTTCAGCAGTGGCAATCTTTAGAATTTCACGCAGCATTGATTCATTTTCACTTTTCCATCTAGCAGCTTCCTTTAGTCTTCCTCTATCATCAGAGAATGCAGTCGATGTTTTCATAGCTGCATCTATCAACCCCTGCACATCTCCATCCAATTCATCCTGGAAGTTTCAATGCTTGTTTACAAAATGATCTGCATTTTCAATTGCAACATTATTAGCAGCATCTCTCTGGCTCACTTCTTGAAACTTCTCCAAGATTCGTTCATTCATCCTTTCATTCTCTTTCAATGCAGCAAGTGTATGAGAATATTTTCCCCAGAGCTTATTCAACCAAGATGTTAAACCATCCTGCCTCTTCTTGATTATTGCCACAAGTGCATCATGCTTTCCCTAGGAATAAGCACTTGATCCTTCCCAATGATCCTTCGACTGAGATCTTTCACCTTGAGTAAGAATCTTGGGTGTCTTCATAGTGATGCCTACCAAATCTTTTAATCTGTCATTTTCTCTCAACATTCTTTCATTATTTTCTTTGTACATCTCCCTTTCCTTTATCAACATCTAAATCTGTGCTTTGTTCAAGTTTGTAATATTTACTCCAATTTCTGCAGTAGCTATAGGATCAGCTTCCCCAACCTTTAGATTCATGACATGTCCAAAATCCTTCTCAGTTTCAATGACTATTGACTTCCTATGGGGTGGGTATAAGGCCTAGATCATCAATGATCCTTCATATGTATTGTACTTGGATCCTGCATACACTTATGTCACCTTTTCTTTGTCAAGCTTGTGTGTAGAATTACTGTCCTTCAAGAAACTATCAAAGACAAGGGCTAAATTGAGATCTATCCCAGGAAAGATCATGACACCAGCATCTTGCAACATTTTCCTCCCCTTTTCAGGGGTCATATTTTTCATTTCATCATCCATACATTTCCTCAATTCATTCAGCAATTGTTCTTCATTTCCTGCAGTGACATCATCAACCTTTTCTATTATTCCCTTCCTTTTCTATTTATACAACAATGCTTTGAATTTTGGGGAGTTTATGAACTCATCATCTTAAACAAATGATCTATACTCAATATGCCTTGAATCTGCATCACCACCTTCAACACTCAGCTCTCTAGTTGGGAAAACATACTGCTGAGTTCTCAATCTGGATACCTTTTTTTGGTTGGCCTTGTGGCACATTATCTTGTGGTGTCTCTTCCCCTAAAGACAATTTCTTTGCATCATGCATCCCTTGATTATATCTTTCAACCACCATTTTTGCTTCATCTTCATCCAAATTTCAAATCATATCATGAAAGGGATAGGGCACATGTTGATACCCTCCCAAGTTTATCTTCATCTTAGCAGAATTAATATATCCCTCTGGATCAAAGTTTTTCCTATGTGGTCCTCTCTTCATGTTATAGTGCAACAATTTATCAAGGATCAAATTGTATCCTTCTTTGGCCAATATAGTAAAGTCACCAAAACACAATGTACTAGGCATGAAAGCCTGCTTCCCAAAAAAGCTAAAATTCATTACACTGCAGTAATCCATCTGCCTGATAATCTCCAGATATGCAACTCTATTTGGAACCATCTTTGGCAGAATGAAAGGGGCATCTTCAAACCCATAGACTCTGATCATTGTGGCTCCCTCCAAGCAATACCAATCTCCCAAATTATGATCAATTGGCCCATTGAAATCTTTTGGCCAAAGAAATCTCTTTATCTCACTAGATAATGAATAATTACAAGGATAATTATACAATTTGTACAATTTTTTCACAAAATATTCCTCAAAATGAATGAAACTAGCATTAGTGAACCTGCTATCCCAAATAGCAGTCCACAATTGAACAGGTAATGCTTCACCATCTTTACCAAGCTGAGAAATTCTCATTTCCGGAGGCCATACTCCCAACTCCTATCCAAAATAGAGTACCAAATGCATCAATAATGAATAATGCCTAAGTTGAAAAGTAGATGATCCACCTTTTATAGCCATCAGTCCTGAATCAAGCCCCTTAGAGATGTATGAGGCATAGTCAAATAGCCAAGAGTTATGATACTGGATATTTGCTGTGATAATCATGGGCACAATTGACATGTATTCCAGGGCATCCATTCCTAATACTTGGCACACTGAAAAATAATATAGGGCTCAAATAGGTCCACATGATAAGGAGGTCCCTCACTATCCTATAGAGGATCTGGCTTGTTGCATTGTTTAACTCTGTGAATTGGCAACCTCCAACCCTTATAGATTGTATCCATTCTCGAGAATTCCTTCTCCAATTCCTCGTGTATGATCTCCTCATTGCAGAACCCTTCTAAATTGAAAACCTGCCCAATTTCCTCTTTTGACAAATATATTTGTGGCTTTCTAGACGGGTCACATATAGCTTTGTGCTTAGGGTCATAATGATTAGCTAGCAATTTTATCAATTCTACATTTACAAATGCGTTAGGGCACACCAGTTTTCCTACATTCAGCTTCCATGGATTGCAAACTAGTTCAAAATAGCTTCTCCAATGATAATGAAAATTAAACAATTCATACCCCCTTATGGTAGTCCAAACGTCTCCAACAAACTTGTACTTATCATCTAATTTGTCCAGTTCTTCCCTAAGTTGTGTAGACCTTCGGGCTTTAGGCCCTGAACCAGGCAACTGATCAATGAGGTCCTTGTTTAATCTTCGTTCAGCACCCTCATGTTCTGTATCAATTTTTTGTTTCTTCCCCTTCAATTGACTACTTTCACCCTATTTTCTACTTTTAATTTTTCTAGAAAGAGGGGAATCCATTTCTTCAGAGTTATAGAAGCTAAAATTTGAAAAGTTGTGATGCAGTTACTTACAGTATCTTGTTCGAATTCTTCAGACTAAAAGTTGACTTGGTTCTCCGTTTTCTTTACTGGCTCCTCTGCTATCAATTCGACACTAATGCATTTGATTATATTTTCCATGTTATATTCATCGCACCATTAATGTGTCAGCTGAAGCACGAATGAATACTTATTTGAAATTGGCATTGTCGCATCAATTGTCTTGTCGGTGAGAAAATTTCAAGTCTGGGGCAAAATCTATTTTGCAACGTTCATTAGATCTTTCGCCGTAACATCTTGTAGTCTCCCCAAAGCCTTCAAGTCTCACTAATAGGTATCACTTTAGTTTCACATGTCGTTGTGACAATCCCAAGTTCGGGAGATGTTTCGTAGATCACACTACGTCTTACCGAGATGCACCTCATGGTAAATTTTTGGTCGCTGAGACGTAACCACCCTTTCGCCGATGAAATTAATCTTACCTAATGAAATAAATTTCATCGACAAGACTATGAATCTTTGAAAAAATTCATACCGATGCCAAATGTCTCACGAACGCATTCCTCCAGATTACTCTATTCGGTGAGACTCTCCCCGAAGTATTCTATTGGTGTAACTTTCAAATTTTGATGAAACTCATGCCGATGAAATTTTCTCTCACCGATGCATATCTTTACTGGTGTGACATTTGAGTCGGCAAGACTACATAGCTTCTTCTTGATAGCCTTCTGATGGAACCCCTTTCTGCTTTATCGGCAAGACCTCACTCCAATGATCTTTTTTTTAGCCGATACATCACTCCATGTGCTAGTCGGTGAGACATATATGAGTTCATTATGACTCATCTCGATAGTAATTCTCTTGCCGATATGACTTTTCTATCGCCGAAACAATAGATGTGTCTTGCCGATAATCTGTAACAAACATATATTAGTAAAAAATATAGGTCGGGGAGACCTTCACCTTGTCTTGCTGATATGGGTAATATAATGAAATATCAAGGATTAGATGGATTCAAATGAATCATATGACAAAATATAAGCAAGACGTTATGAAGAGGGAAATTTATGCTTATGATGAGGACTTATTTTGGAAATTCATGAATGCAATTGATTGTGAAATATTCAAAATTTTACAGTTCTAATAGATGGTATGCGGTTGTTTTGTTCTGTGCAGGTTTTATGTGAATAGGATCCTATAGGATGCAATAGTAATCCAAATGATGCCAGCAACAACTCTTCTATGTTAAGATTATTATTGTATTGGTTAGAATTTTTTGAGCTATGTATTTTGTCTATATTTTTGATCAAATAGTTGTTATAATATAATGCAAGTTTACTGTGTAAATGTGTTTTGTAAGCTCCTTGAAACACTATAATGTCTATTTTAAAGTTTTTTATGTGTTGTTCTATTTTTTGTTCTGATTTTATAAAACCCACTCTATTTTATGAAATGACTATTTTAGAATTTATGTAACACAAGTGAATTCTCCTCCTAAAACCAACAAGTGGTATCAGAGCATCAGGAAGTTAGAAATCATGTGTGTTTTTAAGAGCATCCAACAAATTTAGGTGAGTTTATTCTCAACTGAGAAGTGAAAAATTTGTGAGAAATTTGAGAGAATTGCAATTTGAGAAAGAAATATGGCAGCCAATGGTTCAAGTTTAACCCAACCTCAAATCCCTATGTTTAAAGGAGAAAATTATGATTTTTGAAATATAAAAAATGAAAACCTTATTCATATTTCCAAGATTTGTGGGAGTTAGTAGAACAAAGATTTACAAAGCCTGCAAATGCTCAAGCTCTTGCAGCCTTAACTCAGGCACAAAGAGATCAATTGAAAGAAAATAGGAAGAAAGACTCAAAATCCTTGTTTATTATTCAACAAGTTGCTCATGAGTCAATTTTCTTAAGAATTGTTGCAACTATAAAATCCAAACAAGCTTGGGATTTGTTGCAGAATGCCTATCAAGGAACAAACAAAGTGAAAATAATAAAACTCCAAGTGCTCAGAATAGACTTCGAAAACTTGGTTATGAAATATCCATAACCTATGCAAGAGGTTTTCACTCATGTTATGAGCTTGGTCAATCAGATTAGGTCCTATGGAGAAAATATGGCTAATCAAAAATTATGCAAACAATCTTGAGATGCCTCCCTCCTAGAATTGATCTCGAATTGTAGTGGCTATTGAAGAGTGAAAAGATTTAAGTCTTCTCTATGTAAATGAGCTTATGGGGTCTCTTCAAACCCACGAACAAAGACTGAACGGGTCTCCTAAAAAATTAGTTGAATAAACCTTCCAAACCAAGATAAATATCTCAAAGAAAAAGGAAAAAATGTCAGAAGAGGCATCTCATAGGAATACAAGTAAGTTTAGAGGAAGATTCCAAGAAACAATAATTTCAATAGAGGCACTACTATTGGGCAAAGTAAAAATTAATTTGGAGGAAGAAATTCAAGTGATGGTCAAAAGAGAAATCAAAGTTATGATAAATCATGTGCACAATGTCACTATTGCAAAAAATTTAGGCATTATGAATGAGACTATTGGAAAAAGAATAAACAGTGTGCACATTTTTTTAAAGAAAAAGAACAGATAGATACTAACATGTTTCTTTTTTGCAATTCCACAAAGAAAGACTCAGAAAATGAATGGATTTTGGATAGTGTTTGTAGTAGCCACATGACAGGAAATAAAAATATTTTTGTAAATATGGATGATTCTCTTAGAACACATCTGAAACTTGGTGATGATAAAGAATTTGAAGTTACAAGTAAGGGAACTATTGCAGTCAAAGAAAAATAGGTTTAGAAAAGATATATATGTAATTTTTGTGCATTTTGTACACTCGCCCCACTAAAAGGTAGGGATATCCTTTGCTTTTTGCATCTCCACATTTTTTGTTTGTCGATTTATAGTTTTCTCTTTTTGGGTGGATTAAGTCTAGATTTCATTTGAGTTAGGAAAATTTTTAATATGTTTTGGGTTTGAATTTGAGAAAATTTCTTAGTTGGGGTCCAAGACCTTACTGGGTGTTTGAAGATGTCTCCTTTTGGGTACTTCTTGGTTGTCTGAAATCTGCAAAGGCCTTTGCATGTGTATGTAGAAGTTATTCTACAAAGATTTCTACCTTGTGAGAATTCTTTGAAGATTAGATTTTGGACCCAAGGAAAGGGTAGAGTTTCAGAAAAATGCTTAACCCATTTGAAGTTTTGAGTCCCTTCCTAGAGCTAAATCCCAAATGCACTTGAGTGGACCTTCTATCATTTTTATTGCCATTAACATTCAAATGAATCAATGCTTCAAAGTTGAAAACAAAATTTGTTGTCTTTGAACGATGATGGCGATCTCAAGCTCTGCATGTCGAGCTAGGGAAATCGTGCCCTAGCTCGCTTTTTGGTCTGCTTGCTGTTGCGTGTGGGGGGCTTTTCGACGCGTTCTGGGAGGGGGTGTTCCTGTGACTGTGTGTGCATGTTTTCTTCTGCTGTGGGCTTCCTTTTTCTAGGTTTTCTACCTTGTTCGGCTAGCGTGGAGCTGGTGTGGCCGAGGTTTGGCGAATTTCAGAGGACTGTGGGCATCCTTTTCTGTGGCTGGCGGTGGATGCTCATTTCTGTCCCATGTTTTCTTGCTGGCTGCATTGGGTGAGGGTGTATTTCGTGCTTCCCTTCTCCGTAGCCTCTCTTCTCCTGTGTTTGGGTTTGGGGTGTTGGAACCCTAGTCGTGTTGTTTTTTATGTCGCCATTGTGGGATACGTTTGGGGAGACCCAACGTACTTTTGTGCTAAAGATTTTTGTTTGTTCGCCCTGGGGCTGCATGCCTGAATTGTGAATCTGTGAAGCAATGTCGTGTGGGATGTCATCTGGGGCCAGCCCTAGGTTGGACTTCCATTCTGCGATTGGATCGATGCCTCCAGTGCCAAATGCGAGAATGATTGATAATAACTTATTCTCTTCGGATCAGGAGATGAATGATGCGGCGCCGTCTAGGGGGCCTCGAATTACAAAAATTAATGGGTGTCTGGAAAGATGCAAAGAGAGACCGAAGCTGGTGATTCCGATGGAGCTGTTGGCGGATGATATCGACTATTATTCAAAGCACTCCTTTTACTGCAAGTTCATGGGATTGCGTGTCTCGTTGCAATTTTTGGAATTTTGGGCTCAGAGGACCTGGCTGCCAGTGGGGGAGATGGAAATTAGACTCCTAGGGAACAATTATTTTATGGTCTCTTTTGATTGCATGGCGGATCGAAATAGGGTTTTTGAAGGGGGGCCATATTTCTACAACCAGGTGGGTTTATTTATTAAGCTGTGGCATGCTGGGTTTAATCCAACTGAGGAGCTTCCGAGTCGGGTTCCGGTTTGGGTTAGATTACCTTGGTTTCCGGTTGAGTGTTGGCGAGATGATGTGTTGCATCTAGTGGCTTCGATACTCGGTAAACCTATTGGGTCTTCACAACAGACGCAATTTAAAAAGGTAATGACTTTTGCCCGTATCTGTGTGGAAATTGATTTAAGTAAACCATTGCTGGACTCCATGGAAGTAAGTGCAGGACCTTATACATGGGTGCAATAGTTGGACTATGAAACCCTACCCTTTCGGTGCCGACTTTGTCATGAATATGGACATCTGCAGCGTAGATGCCCTAGGGGTAAGACTGTGACATCCCAGCCTTCTCAGCCTTCTCGAAATCCACCCAGGGTTGAGAAGGGGAAAGAGCCTGTTCAGGGTGAAGCTATTGATGATGATGGTTTTGTTCCTATCAAGGCACGTAATAGGAATCGGGGGCAAAAGCGGACCTTGAGGGAGAGACAGGATGATGAAACCTTTAATAGATTCGAGGTGCTAGATGATCTCAGCCAGCAGGAGGTGAATCCGGGTTTGATGAATTTGGACCAGGGAGTTTTGGGTACAGGACAAGAAGGGCAACCTTTGGAGGTTGTGCGAGTTGTACAGGATGCTGGGGGTGGGCAGATAGATTCAGATCAACATTTGATTGACCAGACTGCATAGGATTCTAGTATTGGATCTATGAAGAAAGGTGGGGGAGGATCTCCCTTGCCCCATAAAGACGATGTGGAAGTTGGAAAGAGTTTTGTGTCCTCTTCTCGCTTGGGTATTCAACAAAAAGAACCAAAGAAGGGGGTTGGTGAGAAAATTCCTAAACTGGGTAGGAAAAAGGATATAGAAAAGATTAAATCAACTGGGGAAACTCTGGTTGAGTCAGGGGCAGTCAAAACTTTGGATTCACTCTTCTCTTGCCCCCAGAAATGATTGCCTTATCATGGAATGTAAGGGGCTTGAACAGCGGCCCTCGACAAAAAGTTGTTCGTGAGTTGGTTAGAAGGCATTCTCCAGATATCTGTTTTCTACAGGAGACTAAATTATCTGTTGAGAATATGTTGAGTTTGGTTCCTAAGATATGGAAATTTGGTGAGTGTCAGTGTATTGGGGCGCTTGGTGCTTCTGGGGGGGTGGCTTGCTTATGGAATCCTCGGAAGGTTTGCCCTCTTTGGTGGGTGACTTCCAGATCTTCTATTTCCTTGGTTGCCTCCTGTTTTGATACTGGTGAATGTATCCTCCTGTCTAATGTGTATGCTCCGGTGGAGTTTCAAGGAAAACAACTTCTTTGGTCCCATCTTCGTTTGGTCCGTAGTCTAGTTCCTTTTCATCCTTGGATCCTGGCTGGAGACTTCAATGCTATCATGGAACTATCAAAGAAAAGGGGTGGGATTGCTAGGTTGGAGCCTTCGGCGTTTCTTCTCAGGGATAGCATATCCGATTTAAATTTGTTTGATGTTCAGCCCAATAATGGGCATTTTACTTGGAATAATAGGAGGCCTGGAGAGGACTGTGTTGCTGAGAGACTTGATCGATTCTTGGTATCTTGCTTCTGGATTGGAGACTTGTGGTCTACGTCCTCTGAAATTCTGGATTGGAGGGGCTCTGACCATTGGCCTATCAAGCTCAGTATTACTTCCGCTCGGAGGCCTCATTCCTCGTCCTTCAAGTTCCAGCTTATGTGGTTAAGGGATGCTACTCTTTTTGACCATATGGTTGTCTGGTGGAGAATTGGAAGACCTGCTTTCGGCACAGCAATGTACATTTTTGCCAAGCTCCTCCAGTTTGTCAAATATCAGCTCAAAAGGTGGAATCGGCGTTGTTTTGGTAACATCTTTCATGAGAAGGGTGCTGCTCAAGATGAGCTGAATAATATTACACGGTCGATCCATGAAAAAGGGGTTTCTGAGGAGCTTCTAAGGGAGGAGGCCAGGGCTTTGAAAGTGGTTGAGGAATGGGAACTACCGGAAGAGATCTATTGGAAGCAAAAGTCTCGGATTGAATGGCTGAAGGAGGGAGACAAAAATACTGCCTTTTTCTTTAACTCTGTGAAGGACAGGAGGCATGGTAATTCCACCCCCATTTTGGTGAATGATAGGGGTGAACATCTGGCCTCATATCAGGAAATCTCTACAGAGGCTTCACAGTATTTTGCTGCTCTATTCAGGGAAGATTCGCAAGGGGGCTCTATCGAAGAAGATCATGTTCTTTCTTGTATCCCCCAGGTGGTTTCCAGGGAAGCGAATGAGTATCTAATGAGAGAGATCTCTTTAGAGGAACTAGAAGAGATTGTGTTTCAGATGAAAAAAGGAAAGGCTCCTGGCCCAGATGGTTTCCCGGTTGAGTTTTTTCAGGTATTCTGGGATATCATAAAGGTGGATCTTCTGGCAGTTGTCCAGGAGTCTCAAAAGAATAAGCAGATGTTGAGAGCCCTGAACTCCACCTTCCTTGCTCTCATTCCCAAGTGTGAGAGGGCAGATAGATTAACACAGTTTCGACCTATCTCCCTTTGCAATGTGACTTATAAAATTATATCAAAGTTATTGGCTGAGAGGCTGAAGAAGTGGCTTAAAGTGCTGATTTCAGAGGAACAGAGTGGATTTGTAGCAGGTCGCCAAATTCTTGACGGGATTATTATTGCAACAGAAACTGTTCACTCCATGGCCAACTCCAAGGAGAAGGAAATGTTCATTAAGTTGGATATGGCTAAGGCTTATGACAGGGTTAGGTGGTCTTTTTTGCGAAAGATCCTTGTTGCTTTTGGGTTTTGCAAGGAGTGGATACAGTGGGTCATGAGTTGTGTGACGTTAGTATCTTTCTCGGTGCTGATAAATGGAGATCATTCTGAACTTTTTGGGGCTTCTAGGGGTCTTCGACAAGGGGATCCTCTCTCTCCATACCTTTTCCTTCTCTTTGTCGAAGGTCTTGGTCGTTTGTTGAAAAGAAATTTTGGATTAGGCATCATTCAAGGGTGGCAATGGGGTGGGGATTTACCTTCGCAGTCTCATTTACAGTTTGTTGATGATACTGCTCTGATGGGGATGGCTACAGTTAGGGAAGCCACCAATTTGAGGCAGTTGTTGGACGTGTACCTTGTGGCCTCGGGGCAATTGATTAATGAGGATAAATCCTTCATTTTTTTCTTCAATACGCTGGGACCCGTCCAAAGAAGAATTGCTAACCTTTTAAGGTTTCAAATTGGGGCTCTTCCCTTTAATTATCTGGGCATACCAGTTTCTGTTGGGCGTCTTCCCAAGGGTTCTTGGCAGAATATTATTGATAAGTTTTGGGTAAAAGTTAATCATTGGACCCATAGGTGGTTGTCTTTTGCTGGGCGGGTTCAGCTTCTTAATTCTGTGGTGCAGGCTCTTCCTACCTACCGAAGCATGCTTCAGGTGGCTCCAACAGGGTTCCTTAAAGAGTTGGATGCTCTAGAAAGGCAATTTTTATGGGCTGGATGTTTGTCAGCTTCCAAATGGAGCTTGGTTAGGTGGGAAGCTGTGTGTAGCCCAAAGAGGTTTGGGGGTCTTGGTCTTCGTCAGGCTTCTTTGTACAGTGTGGCTGTGGCTGCTAAGCTATTCTGGAGATGGTGTGTGGAGCAGGATCAACTATGGGCCAGGATTGTGTCTCATAAGTACTTCCCGGGAATTCCACGACATGACCTCCCTAGGTACCCTCTTGTGGGGAAAGGGTCTGGGATTTGGAATACCCTTCAAAAGGGTGTGAATCTCATCAAGGAGGGTTTATTTTGGATTTGCAGACGGGGCTCTGAAGCTCTTTTTTGGTCAGATTCTTGGGATGGCTTCCCTCCTCTTATCTCTTAGTTCCCTAACTTGTTGCCGTTATGCCAAAGATTTCTTGCTGAAGGTTGGTCTAGGGTGAGTGACTTCAAGTCTTTCTCTTTTTCTGGATAGTTGGAAGTCGCCAGGTGGAAGGATCCCGCAGAGTGGCCGGTTGTGGGAATGGAGGAAGAAAGAGTGGAGATTTACACAATTCTTTGTAGCAGACGTTGTTGTTCTCTTCTTGAAGAGGATATTCTTGCCTGGACCCCTAATCATAAGGGGATTTACTCTGTTGCTTCTGGCTATCAGGTGCTATTGGCTCAGAAAATGGTTAGGGTGGAGGTGCATTGGTGGAAAAGGGTATGGAATAAGCTCTCTTGGCCAAAGTGCAATTGCTTTGTTTGGACTCTGGCTTGGAATAGGTGTTTGACATGGGACAACATTCGTAAATGTGGATTCCAGGGGCCTTCTTTTTGTGTCTTGTGTGGGAACGGGGAGGAGGATGCTGCTCACTTGTTCTTCCGATGTCCCTTTGTTATGCAACTTTGGCATATGTGGTGGGAGGTCTGGAAGCAACCTTGTGTTCATGCTTCCTCTTTGGTAGAATTCTGGGATAGTATGGGTCGACCCCCCTCTGTGGCTGCCTTCTTGCAGGATGTTTGGTATGTTGGTCCTACCTTTCTTCTTTGGAAAATCTGGCTAGAGAGGAATCGCAGGTTATTCTGTGGTATGAAAATGGTGGGTCAGCAAGTGTGGATGCGTATGTTAGGTATGATTCAAGAGTCGGTGGTGGCTAAAAATGATGTGGTTTTTCCCTTGGGGAAAGAGGATGCTGAGTTGGTTGACAGATTGGGCCTGCAAGAGATACATTCTTCTCCCTATAGGCCAAGGAGCTGTCGGCTGGGGAAAAAGAGAGTCCAACGGGCGGGTAGGTGGTTGCCTCCTCCCGATGGTGTTCTAAAGATCAATACGGATGGATCTTCTAGAGGTAATCCTGGTCCTGCTGGGATTGGTGGAGTTGGCAGGGACTCAGCGGGTTCGGTGATATTTCTTTTCTCTATCCATGAGGGGGTGCAGACTGTTAATCTCATGGAGGGTTTGGCGATTCTTTATGCTGTGGAGCAGGCCTTTGCTCTGGGTTGGCAAAAGGTTATTTGTGAAGCTGATTCACAGGTCTTGATTTCTCTTTTGAATGAGAGGAAAGTGTCTGGTATTAATTGGCAGTTGGCCTCGGTGGTTCATCGGATTCTTCAAGTTAGCTCTAGAATGGTGGAGGTTTCTTTTGTTCATACCCCGAGGGAGTGGAATAGGGTTGCTGACTGCTTAGCCAAGTGGGCTTCTGAGCATGATGGTGGCTGGAAGATTGAAGACTGGTTGCAGGTTTCCCCTGAGCTGCGGCAGGAGTTGGATCAGTTCCTTGAGGAGGATAGGAGGATTCATGTTGATAGTTGATGTTGTTTGATTGTACTGGTTCCTTTGGTTCCTGGGACTTGGGCCCTGGACTTTTGCTGTAATGTGCTCCTTTAATTTTCAATAAAGTTTTTACCCCCTTTTTAATAAAAAAAAAATCAATGCTTCAAAGTTTTTCTCATATTGTCTTCAAGGCTATTCAAGATTTACAGTACTCTACTCTCACTTATTTGTTAGATGAATACAGTAGTGACCAACAGGGGCTTGTGGTTCGCGTGGTTATTTGGCACGGTGAACTTGAAAAAATTGTTGGATCATGGATTTTTTCCACAAGCATAATCCCTAAGTGTGGTAAATTCATGAAAAATGAAAAGGTGCAAGGTGGACCCCAGAAAGGAGACCGCCACCCAAGGGAATTAAAGAAATTCGTAGCCATGTTTGAATATTGGAGATCTATTTTAAAATGTATAAGGAAGTCAACAATTCATATGAATACATAATGCACAACCATTTCTTTAGTCCTGCTTGATCTAGAAGGGCACATTAAGTTGGGCTTTGAAGGTTTGTTTAATCCCACAAGATCAAAGGGTTGCTAGTGTTTGAAGAGTAGGGTAAAAGGGATCTCAAATTTTCAAATATTACAAATGAACAATATGAGTTTTGTCGCTATCCTATATCAAGGTCAATGATTGTCAATTGTGGTCAGTATGGAAACAATGAAGGGATTCTATGAAGGCACGATGGTAATGAAAATGTGAAGAGAGAGACCTCATGAAAAGAAAGCCAAGATAACCTACAAATAGTTGTATAAATTCTTTGAGAATTTTGAGGTGTGTGACTTCGATCCATCAAAATATTAAACTCAGGAAGAGGACAGAGTAAGTAAGACTTTGGTATAAAAGTGGTCAGAGATTTGAGGATCAACACTCAAAGAGGAATCTCCAGATCATTGCCACTAAACCAACATTGAGGCAATGTGGATCAAAAAGCTTTCTATGGTAAGTCACAATTTAAAACCTACAAGGCTATTATTTCGTAAAGGCTTGGAGGCTGAGGGAATAGCTTGGAGAGTATATAGTGATGATTAAATATTAACCCTATCTGAAGATTACAGTAGGCACAATCTAGGCTCTAGTGAGGTTTGCACAATTCAAGAAGGCAAGAAATCTGTGTGAGTTTAAGATTAACTAAAGAGAAGGTTTCACGAAAAATGGAGAAAAGGAGGAATCTTCCATAAGGGCTACAATTCCACGAAAATTTCAAATCGCAGAGGAAAAAGTCTCAAAGATTTCCATAAATGGCGAAATCCATGAATGTCATGTGGTCTCAGAGATTTCGTGGGCTCAAGAAATTTGCAAGGGGAATTGAATGAAGGCTCGCATATTCCATTGGGTCATGAAATCTCTGATGAAAAGGGCTCGAATATTTTGCAAACACGTGAAATTCACGACGGTTTGAGTCTTGAGTATTTCACCAGATTGGAATTAATAATCTTGAGCAACGTCAACCAAATACATTAAATGTTGAGGTAGAAGAGATCCGTTGGTATTTTCCACCCCCTTGCTATGTCTGACAACCCCACTAGCTAGTTAATGTTTCTGGCAGCTAATTAATTTTGATAGTTGAATATGAATTTAAGCAGCAGTTTTTGGAAAAGGTAAGAAAGACAAAAAGGAAGAATAGAAGGAGAAGTCAGCAGACATAAAGAGTAGAAGAACAAGGAGGGAATGTTCAGGAGAATAGAATAGAGGAAGGAGAAGAAGAATCTATAATAGCAGAATATATTGCATAGAGTACAGAGCTCGAGTGCTCTGAAATATTTGCAACAACAACACAGAGCAACACACAGAGAGCTTTGTTGCATCAAAATCTAGGAAGTTTGTTGTATGAAGGAAATACAAAGCCATAGCTTTGATTTTTGTATGTAAACATTTTTTTAGTGTAATTTTATGTATGAATGAAATAGAAAAATTATTTTTCCTCCTTGTTTTGTCTCTTTGGTGTGTGTTTTTTCACCTTTTCCCACTTTAGTTTAGATCTTTTCCCAACAGTTTGGTATCAGAGTTGTGTCTATTAGAGCCCTAGTTTTTTATGGACGTGCAGTGGTAGAACCCTAGCTTCTGGGTATTAAGAAAAGCCCAATTTTTTGGGGGGGGTATTTGTAGTTTTCCCCCATTTAGAAAAATGGTTGGAGATAATAGGAGTTGGTAGCATCCACCTATATTTGATGGTAAAAACTATGACATCTAGGCAAAGAAAATGAAAACTTTTTAGTTGCAAATGATTTGTGGGAGTTAGTAGCAAATGGGTTTAGAGATGTGACTAACCCAAATGCATTTATAGCATTCAGTAATCCTCAAAAGAATTAGTTGAAGGAGACAAGAAAAAATGATGCTAAAGCCCTTAGTTTGACTGAGGTAGCCTTAACAAAGGCTATTTTTCCTCGAATAGCAGCAGCTAGTTATGCTAAAGAAGCTTGGGAATTCCTCCAAACCAACTACAAAGGGATTGATAAAGTTAGATTAGTGAAGCTCCAGATGCTTTGAAGAGATTTTGAGACTCTTTAAATGAAGGATAGTGATTCTATCTCAGAATTCCACACAAGAGTTTGTAGTTTGATAAATCAATTGAGGATAAATGGAGAAACCATGGAAGAGTAGAGGATTGTGGAGAAAATCCCCAGAAGTTTACCCTCAAAGTTTGATGCAGTAGTAATTGTCATTGAAGAGGCAAAGGACCTCTCAACATTGACTATTGATGAGCTAATGGGTTCCCTGCAAACCCATGAGTAGCACCTAAATAGTTCTACAAATTCTTCTCATGAGAAATCTTTCAAAGCTCAAGCCAATGCAAGAGGTAGTGGGAGAGGTAGAAACAACTCCAAGAAAAGCTCAAGAGGTAGAGGTAGAGGCAGATCTAGACATGGAGGTTCTAGAGAAGATAGCTCAAGAAGAGCACACATCCAAGAGGAAGCAAGTAGTTCTCAGTCTAGCTCTAGACAAGCCAAGAAGAACAACAATTCGAGTCAAAGGTTTGACAAGAGAAACGTTGAATGTTATTATTGCCTAAGTTTGATCATTAGGAAAGTGAGTGCTGGAAAAAGCAATGTGATCAGTCCAAGAAAAGTGCAAATGTGACTAATGAAAATGTGGCTGAGGGTAATCAATCAAAGTCCTTCATCATGTGCAACATTTTTGAGCAAGGTAGTGATGAGGTATGGTTTTTAGATAGTGAATGTAGTAACCACATGAGTGGTAATGAATTTTTTTTTTTCATTGATAAAAATGTCAAGTCTAAGATAAAAATGGGGAATAATGAAATAGTTCCAGTTGTGGGAAAGGGGTCTATTAAATTTCAAACCAAGCAAGGTGAGAAGAAGGAGATTGAAAATGTGTATTTTTCCCCTGGTATAAAGCACAATCTCATAACTATTAGACAGTTGATCCAAAAAGCTACACATTGTTGATGGAAAAGGTTGAATGCATCATTTAAGAGAAAGATGGAAGTAAGAAAATAGTTGCAGCAGTGCCAATGACAAAGAATAGAATGTTTCCTTTAAGGTTAGAAACGTGTTTCTCAGCTCATTTTGTAGTTGCACCTCCTAGGC
The DNA here is from genome assembly GCA_007258455.2 of Sequoia sempervirens. NCBI lineage: Eukaryota > Viridiplantae > Streptophyta > Pinopsida > Cupressales > Cupressaceae > Sequoia > Sequoia sempervirens. Next base: position 100,153,483 of record VDFB02373365.1, on the reverse strand, counting down.
ATGAAAAATGTACAGCATTAAGCATCCCTCAAGATAGTCATTCAAGACCCTTCCAAGCTTTGGCATCTCAAGTATGGACACTTAGGCTATGTTGGTTTAAATTTTTTGTCAAAGAAGGTTATGGTTAAAGGTTTTCCAACCATTGTAGATTCTAGTGGTAGATGTGAAGCTTGTATTTTAGGCAAGCAACATAGGTAGCCTTTTCAATCAGGAAAAATTTTCTAGAAGGGAAAGAGCACCATTGGAGCCAGTGCACACTAATTTGTGTGGCCCTATGCAAACAATTTCTATTGGTAAGAATCAATATTTTATGACCTTCATAGATGACTACATTTGTAAGAAATGGGTGTATTTCTTACAACATAAATCTTAATTATTTGACAAGTTTAAAGTGTTTAAGGCCCAAGTTGAAAAGGAGAGTGGACATTTCATCAAGGTCTTAAGGTCAAATAGAGGGGGAGAGTATACCTCCAATTAGTTTGTGAATTTTTGCAAGGAACAAGGCATTAAGAAGGAGCTAACAGCAGCTTATACTTCACAGCAAAATGGAGTGGCTGAGAGGAAAACCAGAACCATTGTGGAGATAGCAAGAAGTATGCTTCAAACCAAGAGACTTTCAAATGAATATTAGGGTGAAGCTATAGCAACAACAGTATTTTTGATAAATAGAAGTCCTACAAAGCCAATTTGTGACAAGATTCCACAAGAGGCGTGGAAAAAATGCAAGTGGACGGTTGAGCACTTGAGAGTGTTTGGGTGTGTGGCATATGCACTTGTGCCAAAAGAAAAGAGGCAAAAGTTGGATGACAAGGGTGAGAAGTGTATCTTAATGGGCTATAGTGAAGAGTCCAAAGCCTACAGGTTGTATAACCGAGTCACCAAGAAAATAATTATCAGTAGAGATGTAGAGTTCTTAGAGAATGAGTCATGGGATGGAATGGTGGAAAGCAACATGGGAATTCCTATCACAATACCCTTTGAGGATGAATAAGCTATAGAATTTAGGAGTGTCGAAGCTCTACAGTAAGGTAATAGTTCAGAAAATAGCAGCAGCTCCAAAAAAATTTAGCAAAGCAGTTGCTCTGGAAATTTACAATAAAGTGAAAATTTTGGCGCTTAGTCTTCTTCATCAGTCCAACAGTCAAGCAACTCTGTAAATTCCAACCCTAGGCTCACATCAATGATTCCACGAAAGACCAAGAGTCTAAGGGAGATCTACAAAAATGAAAGGTATCATGAAAAGTTTGATGAAAGTATGAATTTTGCACTATTTTCTCATAGTGATCCAATTTATTTTGAAGATTTTGTGAAAGAAAAGAAATGGTGTGAAGCTATGGATGAGGAAAATAGATGTAATAGAGAGAAACAAGACTTAGGAGCTCACTGATTTACCCAAAAGGAAATCAGTTATTAGAGTGAAATGGGTCTATAAGACCAAGAGCAATGTTGATGGAAAAGTAGAGGCATAAGGTAAGTTTAGTTGCCAAGGGGTAAAAATAGCGGTTTGGGAGAGATTATGATGAGACATATGCTCCAATTGCAAGGATGGAAATCATGTGGGCAGTCATAGCAATTGCATCCCAACACAAGTGAAAGGTGTATCAAATGGACATGAAGTCTGCCTTCTTGAATGGAGTATATTGAAAAAAGAGGTATATGTGGAGCAACCACCTGGTTATGAAGTTCTGGGTCAAGAAAACAAGGTATACAAGTTGAAGAAATCTCTTTATGGATTGAAGCAAGTACCACTTGAGCAATGACTTTAGAAAAAGTGATGGTAAGCCCACTCTTTACATCAAGACAGTTGATGGTAATATTTTAATTGTTGTCTTGTATGTCAAGATGATTTAGTTTTCACTAGGGATGATGATTTCCTCATTTTTGATTATAAAGAGGCCATGAAAAGAGAATTTGAAATGATGGACTTAGGTCTCTTGAGGTATTTTCTAGGCATAGAAGTAAAATAAATGCATGATGGTTATATTTATCTCTCAAGCAAAGTATGCAACAGAGATTTTGAAGAGGTTTAGGATGCAAGATAGAAATCCTACCCCTACACCAACAGTCATAGGTTTGAAGTTGAGTAAGGAAGATCACAATAGTAATGTGAATTTGACCATGTATACACTCGTTTGGTAGGAAGCTTGATGCATTTAACAACAACTAGGCCTGATATAATTTGTTGGTTATTTTTTAAGAACCAAACTTATTCTTACCACATACCTATGAACTTGTTAGGATTCAATTATCAATAAGGGTAAGGATTGGCCAACACATAAGTAAGGATTCTTAGGCCTTTACTTCTTCACTTCAGGCTATGTAAAACCTAGAAGGGTAATCCTAAATATTGTGAGCTTATAGATACCGGTGTGTCTAGGTATCAAACACAAAATAAACAAAGGATTCTTCTTAAATGTTTAATAGACACAATACCCTGAAGATTTGGCTGACCTTCATGGTAGTAACTAACTTTGAACAAGAGGAAATGTAATTCATTAAGATTCACACACACCTAGAAAGAGAATAACAAGCAAGTATTTTTAATTTTGTGATCAACTGTTGAATTGGTCACCACAACTGGGGTATAATTACTTTGCTAAACTAGTTCCATATTCTTCGAACAGAGTCAAACCAAATAGCCACATGATTAGATAACAATTTTATATTTGATAATACCTAAAGTCTTCAAAATATTGCATTACAATATTTCCACTTATCATCCCCACAATTTACTTCTTACTAGCATCCTCATACATGAATTATTTAAAACCCACTATTATATTCAAGCATTTACATGCATTCATTGAATTGATAAGCAAGAATAGAACAACACATCCATTGGAAACCAAGAGAGACAAATAAGATAACCATTGATTATATTATTCAAAGTTTGTATAACATGTACATAGGAGAGTAACATGTAGAAACTTGATACCATTCTACTATATGTATTTTCATTTTCATTGTCAAAAAACCATATACATATCGACTTACTTTATCCCTAAAACATATTACTAGAAATTTCAGTATCCATTTTATCTTTATGTATAACCCCTTCAAGGAAAACTACTCACTGACCTCTCTCTTGTAATCAGCCTTGAAATCCCTTTTATAAGACAAGGGAGCAACAAGCATCAGGTTGAATTGCACCTACATTTCAATTTCATTTCAAAATGAATTTCACTAGAATGTGAAAATATTCCCCAATCAGTTACAAGTAATCATTTGTAGGACAAAGGTAGGTGAAAAACAAAACTCCAAAAAATTGTTAGTCAATAAAGACCCACCAGTCTTCAAAAAGCATTGCCATCATAGCATCAAAAACATGCAAGCTCACACTAAACTAGGAAATTTCACCATCAACACCGAAGGCACAAATAAATAAATTCCCATATCATAAGGAGGTAGCACAAAGGACCAAAAACCAAGCACTAGCTCAAAAAAGGAACGGGATACTACTTTTCCTTGTTAGCAACAAAGTAAGTACACCCACTCGGTGTCCTTATTGAAAGTAGAGTAGCCATCACCACCTCATCCTTAGAATCAATCAATGTCCATGATATACTGGCAAAAACCTTAATCAATTTTAGCTTCACTATCAAAAGAATCATCTGAGACTTCAATGGGAGAATGATGATGTCCCATATAAGCCCAGTGATAATTGTTCTTTTTTGCAGCTTCCCTCTTAGGCCTATCAATTTTCTTCTCCTTACCCTTGACCAATTACTTCAAGATAATTCAGCTTCTCATATGATAAGCATGCTTGAGAACAACCCATGCATATGATAAGCATGCTTGAGAACAACCCATGCATACTTCTTGATAGCTCTTGTTTTCTTTATTGGAGTCACAGGGATTTCAAACATATCTTACTCACTCTGGGGAGAATCACCCTGAGACTCAAGAGGGTTGAGTCTCCTAGACCTTCAAACCAATTTGATAGACACACTTACCTTACCCATTTCTTGATTGAACAACTTATCAAATCTCCTTAGGACAAAGACACCACCCAACTTAGAAATAACAAGCTTGAATTCCGCAACTGCTTTAGAAAAATTCACACACTTAATCCTAGACTCTTAATTCTCACAAACAATAAAATGATGAGAATAACAAGCAGGTGATCTTCATTAAATAGAGCAACTAGAGAGTATTTGAATTAATTTTCCAAGAAATCTTGTGTGAGAGCACTAGCTATCAATTACCCTGATTTTGAACCTTAATCGTTGATCATACCTTGAAGTGAATCAACAGATAATCAATCAGGATGATTAATTATGAAAAAATTAAATGCATGCACTTGATGCTTCTCCACAATTAGAAAACTCAAGTGAGATAAACATTCACTTAGCTTTCATATTAACCACATGCTTAGAATTTAACCAAACCTATCATGTCACATTTACCCACTCACCCGTGGGAATTAATTTACTTGCAATTCATCATAGTAAGACAGCGGGGAGCGATCATGATTTAACTTCATAATATCATCCTGTACTCTACCTTATTTCAATTTCACATTCCCACATGTACCAACACCTGACAGATTTAACAGCCATAAAAATATTTCCCAAATTTCATATGCGTGCCCAAGAATCAATTCTAATTTAGCATCATTTTTATCTTAGAACAGTCTAAGCCAGTATTTTAGCACCACCTTATCTCCATCTGAATCCATAAAATCCTTTGAAATGTTCCACATGGAATTTTCCCGCTTGCCCGTTGAAAAATATGGGACACAAGTGAGCCCCTCACGAGATGGTGGGGAGTGGTCATGATCAACCCACGTCACCCGTTGTCGGTCGTCTATCTCTACTCTCCAAAAACACATGCCATCCATACAATCTAGTGGGTCCCTCCATGGAGTGACAAATGTCACTTTTCCTACTATCCTATGTGATTATCTCTCCTTAATGCACAAGATGGACGGGTGCATGGGGAATGGTCCTGATGAGTACACGTGTTGCTACACTAGTTGTTTGATCCTTACAAAGCTCTACCTACTAATCCATCAAAATGAAATGGTCCCACCACCAGACATGACACACGACCATCACCCACTAGCCCATGTGAATAAAATAATAAGGAATAAATATGCTCGGGTGCACAGGGAACAGTGGTGATCAGCCCTTGATGATCAAATGGCCAGCATAAAAACCTAATTCTACACATGCCACAAAAATTAATTTTAAAAGGGGGCCACTACTAAGTCGATGGGAACTTGACCCTTAGGGACAAAGGCTTAAGATTTAAGTTATGAAAATCAAGCCCGACCATAGGAAAATTTGAACATTGAAAAATCTTTTGGTGACAAAGAAACCTAAACTAAGGGAGTCAGTGAAAACAATGATTTCAATGGCATAAGTGGCAACTTGAACAACCAGATACTGGGAGCATCAGTTCAATGCAAAATTAGAATAGTCAATGGTTTTTTTTAGGCTCATAGGTTAGTTGTGATAGGTTTTTCCAATACAAACCCTAAAATAGTGATGAGAAGCATAACCCTAAGCCAAAAATGAGGGTCCAAGCCAAGTATGCAAGCTTTTAAGATGGAATCCAGAAATTTTTTTGAGGGGTTCCATTAGTGGCTCCTGTTGGGGACACATGTCTCTCACAGGCATGGTGAGATCTCAGAATCATGGGTGAAGTAGACCAAGCACAAAGGACAAATCCAATACATCCAAGAAATATACAGTTTTTAAATAGGTCATAAGGACCTAAACCAGGAGATCCAATCTCCACTTGTCTGAATCCTTCCCCTGAGGTACAAGTTATCAATATGCACCTTGCATTTTAACCAGGCTTCAAATTTACTTGGTGGTTCCAGGCCACTAAACTTTGGGTTGATACCCGCCGTTGTCAAAAACCTTATTTTTGACTATCAGTAGCAAGTTAAGGATAAAAATATTCTCATGAATTTCCCATCCCCTAATCATGCCTCTATCACTGGACCTATCCACTATGAATTTATCATTGTTACTCTCATTCATGTTTGGTTGTGGATTGTGTTCAATCATTAACTAAAATGCAGGATTAATGGAGTACTCCATCTGACTTAACTTGCAACTGTACTCCACCAAATGCTCACCTAATTGGACAGGGAAAGTGAAATACTCATAATCTAGTTTCTTACTATTAATATAAGGGAAAATATCATATTCATTTTGTGCAATGAACAAGAAACATTCATATTCAAGCTCTTGTTCAAGCTGGTGTTCATATTCATCAGAACAATATGAATCAATTAATGCTCCATTTTCCTGAAAAATCAATTTCTCAAAATCCATACCACTTTTACTTTTATTAAAGCAAGATCATTCACATAAAGGGCATCATTCATACCATTCCAGACATTAGAGAGAATTTTTGTTTCAGCATCACTAACACAATTTGATTCTTCTTTCCAGTTATCATTGTTCAACTTGAAACAAAATATTTTAAAGGATGGATCAACTAGTTTAGAATTGATATGATCATTAGTAGGGTATTCAAATGCACCATTAAGTGATAGGTTTACTGACTCATGTGTGCAGGATCGATGGCAATTTGAACATAGATTTTGTTCCACCAAGTATATTTGTTCACTTCCTTCCTTAGCAGGACTTTGGTTAAAAACAATCATGTCCATCTTTGCCATAAAATTTGTACATCCCACTTTTTCTTTATATGAATATTTAGAAATAGGACCCTGCTAACTAACATTACCAATCCCATTAAATGCAGGCTCTAGATTCTAAGTATAAACATTCTTGTCCTGAAATTCATCACCAATCATACCATCAGGATGCACTAATCCTCAAATAGTTGAATTGCACTGCAAGAATCCATCACATGCAATATGTTTATCTACTAGTGAGGGAAAAATTTCATGAGTATTGACATAATCATGTTCCTTAGGCAAGAAGTTCGCCTTCAAGTTTTCCTCACAAAAGGGCTTGTATTCCTCATGAGAGTAATCAGAATTTTCATCTTCATTACCCTGGTTATCAACTTTTAAAAGTACATCAGCAATATTTGCAAGTATGACAATATCATCATCCATATTGGTATGCAGGCATTCATTCTCAAAAACATCCTTATCCATTCTTTGGGAAAACTCTTGATCTTCTTCAATAAAGTTAGCACCCTTGCTATTTTGAGACCTCATTTTTTGTTTATAGTCATGTTTTGCTTCCTCGACAATTCTGATCCAATCAATTATCTGATCAAAATCCTAAGGTTTCAAGTCTTTGGGAAAGGTATTGAGCCCTGGCTCATAAATGTCACAAAATATGTCTATGCATATTGAATCTTCAGGTCGTAACCTTTTAGTCATTTCTAACAAGGAATCCAAAAACCTTGCTAACAACTCATATGTTGATTCCTCCTTATATCTCTTTATGTTGGACAACCTCTAAATTAACAATTCCTAATCATCATCATTTGAACATTGTTGAAGTCTATTTTGAATTTGTTCATGATCAATATGTTGTGAGAATGAACAAAATGAGACATCAAAAGTATCACCGCATTGATCATCCTTTTCATCCTTATTTATTTCATCTTTATGGTGTGTATCCGGACAACAAACATTTGCAGCCATATATTCCTTCATCATTGAGTATTTCCTAGTGTTTTCAATATCCATACCAATATGATATTCCTGCTGCAATATTGTAGGTTCCTTATCCCTTATCAAATAACTCATCTTATTGTCAAAAGTGCCAAGATATATAATCAAACACTCTGCATCACTAGGTCTTAAGTATTCAAGGATATCTTTTACTGCTCTCATAAATCTAAGATTGAAAGAAGGAACTAACTCTTCTTCATCCTATTGGATTTCCCTAAATCTTTTTCTTATCTCATTTAGACTGATCCTTTCACCAAATTTTTCCACAAATGTTATTTTAAAAGAATCCCATGAAGCTATAGAACATACTAGTAGATATGAGTACCAGTCTCTGGCATCCTCTTTTAATGACTGAGCAAACAACTTCATGACAAAATCCTCATGGTTTATCTCAAAATCACTCATCAAATCTATGAATGCATTTAGGTGTTTGGAAGCTAGCTTATAATTTTTCCCTATAAATTTTGGTAGAAGTTTCCTAATATCATCAGGAATCTTGTTAGGGAAACCTTTAATACCACCAAAACTTAATGGCTTATATATCTCAATAGAGAAATTCTTTTGAGGGCATGATAGGAGTTTCATACCCAGCATACTTTTACTTGATATGTTACCAAGAAATATAGGGGAATGATACATTTCTCTTGTGTCTTTATTCAATCTTCAAATATTAACTTAATATCTAATGAGAAACTACCTCATCATGATTATAAAGATGCACAGCTTAAATACACTTATGCCTTAAAGCTTTCTAAAAGGAAAATTTCAGAAATAAGCATACTTCTTCCACCCCATTTAGATATTCCAAATTTCACCTCAAAATTATGTAAAATAACCACCACTATTCCCATCCCTAGTGATTTAATTCACTTAATTGGGAACAAAGTATTTCTTCCACATCTCTAAAAATGGCTTTCATACAAATTTATTTCTTCTTGCAAATCAAAACAGGGGAAAATACCTGGTTATATTTGCAGATATTTTGAATTATGCTTTGTCAAGTTCTTTGCATAGAGTCGCCACCTCCTTTGTAGAGGATCAAACTTCAACAATATGAAGTTTCTTTCACCGGTTGATTTCACTTTAAGCTTCATTTTCCTCAAACAATTTTCACTAGCATAGAGCTCCTTCAAAGTCGCCACCCACTTTTAGTGAGAACTTTATTTTAGAACCTTCATGACTCTATCAAGGAAAAATGATCTATTGTAAAGGTTTTCTCAAATAGTTCCCCAACAAAGTCGCCATTTATGTTGGTGATTTTTTAAGAACAAAACTTATTCTTACCACATACCTATGAACTTGTTGGGATTCAATTATAAATAAGGGTAAGGATTGTCCAACACATAAGTATGGGTTCTTAAGCCTTTACTTCTTCACTTAGGGCTATGTAAAACCCAGGAGGGTAATCCTAAATTTACTGTGTTTATAGATAATGGTGTGTCTAGATATCAAACATAAAATAAACAAATGATTCTCCTTAAATGTTTAATAAACATAATACCCTAAAGATTTGGGTGACCTTCATGGTAGTAACTAACTTTAAACAAGAGAATGTAATTCATTAAGATTCACACACACACACCTAGAAAGAGATTGACAAGTAAGTTGATTTTAGTTTTTTGATCAGTTGTTGAATTGGTCACCACAACTAGGGTATAATTACTTTGCTAAACCAGTGCCATATTCTTGGAATGCATTCAAACCAAATACCCACATGATTAGATAAAAATCTTATATTTGATAATACCTAAAGCCTTGAAAATATTATATTACAATATTTCCACTTATCATCCCCACAATTTACTTCTTACTAGCATCCTCATACATGACTTATTTCAAACCCACTATTATATTCAAGCATTTACATACATTCATCGAATTGATAAGCAAGAATAGAACAACACATCCATTGGAAACCAACAAAGACAAATAAGATAACCATTTATTATATTATTCATAGTCTGTATAACATGTAAATAGGAGAGTAACATGTAGAAACTTGATACCATTCTGATATACATATTATCATTATCATTATCAAAAAACCATATACATATTGATTGATTTTATCCCTAAAACATATTACTAGAAAGTTCAGTATCCATTTTGTCTTTGTGTATAACCACTTCAAGGAAAACTACCCACTAACCTCTCTCCTATAATCAGCCCTTAAATCCATTTTATAAGACAAGGGATCAACAAGCATCGGGTTGAATTACACCTACATTTTAATTTCATTTCAAAATTAATTTCACCAAAGTGTGAAAATATTCCCCAATCAGTTACAAGTAATCATTTGTAGGACAGAGGTAGGTGAAAATCAAAACTCCAAAAAACCATTAGTTAGAGAAGACCCACCAGTCTTCAAAAATCATCACCATCACAACATCAAAAACATGCAAGCTCACACCGAACTTGGAAATGTCACCATCAACACCGAAGGCACAAATAAAGAAAGACCCATATCATAACGAGGTAGCAAAAAGGACCAAAATCTGAGCACTAGCTCAGAAAAGGAACATGATACTACTTTGCCTTGTTAGCAACAAAGTAAGTACCCTCGCTCAGTTTCCTTATTGAAAGTGGAGTAGCCATCACCACCTCATCCTTAGAATCAATCAAATCAGTCATAGCCATGAGATACTACTAGTAATCTAAATTAGTTTCAGCTCCACTGTCAAAAGAATCATCTGAGACTTCAATGGGAGAATGATGACGTCCCATATAATCCTAGTGATACTTTTTCTTTCTCACAGCTTCCCTCTCAAGCCTATCAATTTTCTTCTCCTTACCCTTGACCAATTCCTCCAAGATAATTTGACTTCTTAGATGATAAGTACGCTTGAGAACTTGACCCATGCAGACTTCTTGGCAGCTCTTGTTTTCTTCCTTGGAGTCACAGGGATTTCAAACATATCTTACTCACTCTGGGGAGAGTCACCCTTAGACTCAAGAGGGTTGAGTCTCTTGGACCTTTAAACTGATCTGACAGACACACTTACCTTAACCATTTCTTGATTGATCAACTTATCAAATTTCCTTAAGACAAAGACACCAACCAACTTAGAGATATCAAGCTCGAATTCCACAACTACTTCAGAAAACTTCACACTTACTCCCAAACTCTTAATTATCACAAACAATCAAATGGTGAGAATAAAAAGTAGGTGATCTTCATTAAATAGAGCAACTAGAGAGTGTCTGTATCAATTTTCCAAGAAAGCTTGTGTGAGAGCATTGGCAATCAATTACCCTGATTTTGAACCTCGACCATCAATCATACCTTGAAGTGAATCAACGGATAATCAATCAAGATGATTTTAATTATGATAAAATTAAACACATGCACTTGATGCTTCTCCACAATCAAAAAACTCAAGTGAGATAAACACTCACTTAGTTTACATATTAACTACACACTTAGTGTTTAACCAAACCTATCGTGTCACATTTACCTTGTAATCCCTTGGGAATTAATTTACTTGCAATTCATCACAGTAAGACAGTAGGGAGCGATCATAATTTAACTTCAGAATATCAGCCCGTACTCTGCCTTATTTCAATTTCACATTGCCACGTGTACCAACACCTGACATATTTGATGGCCATAAAAATATTTCCCAAATTTCATATGTGTGCCCAAGAATTAGTTCTAATTTAGCGTTGTTTATATCTTAGAATAGTCTCGACCAATATTTTAGCAGCACCTTATCTCCATCTAAATCCATCTAAGCATTTGAAATTTTCCACATGGCATTTTCTCACTTTCTTGCTGAAAACCATGGGACACAAGTGGGCCCCTCACAGGATGGTAGGGAGTGATCAAGATTGACCCACGTCACCCACCATCGACCATTGATCTATACTCTCCAAAAACACATGGCATCCCTACAGTCTAATGGGTCCCTCCATGGAGTGACAGATGTCACTTTGCTCGCTAGCATGTGTGATTATCCCTCCTTAATGCACAAGATGGACAGGCGTGTGGGGAACAGTCTTGATGAGTACATGTGTCGCTACACTAGTTGTTTGATTCATACAAAGCACTGCATGTTGATCCCTCAGAATGAAATGGTCCCACCACCAAACATGGTAGATAGCCATCACCCACTAGCCCATGTGAATAAAATAATAAGGAATAAAAATGATCGAGTGCACGGGGAATGGTGGTGATCAACCCTTGATGATCGAACGACTAGTGTGAAAACCTAATTTTGCACATGCCACAAAAGTTAATTTTAAAAAGGGGCCACTACTAAGTCGATGAGAACTTGACCCTTAGGGACAAAGGCTTAAGCTTTAAGTTATGAAAATAAGCCCGACCATAGGAAAATTTGAACATTGAAAAAGCTTTTGGTGACCGACAAACCTAAACTCAGGGGGCCAACGAAAGCAACGATTTCAATTGCATAAGAGGCAACTTGAACAACTGGATACTAGGAGCATCAAGTCAATGCAAAATTAGAATGGCCAAGGGTTTTTTTTAGGCTCATAGGTCAATTGTGAGAGGTTTTGGCAATACAAACCCTAAAATAGTGATGAGGAACATAACGCTAAGTTAAAAATGAGGGTCCAAGCCAAGTATGCAAGCTTTTAAGATGGAATCCAGAAAAAAAAATTTGAGGGGTTCCATCATAATGCATAGTGTAAGTCTAATTTCTAGATTTATGGACACTCCAAAAGAGTCACATTGGCAAGCAGGTAAAAGAATCATGAGGTATATGAATGGAACCAAAGGATATGCAGCAAATGATTTTGGGTTGGTTGGTTACATGGATAGCGATTGGGTAGGGAATGTAGATGATAGAAAGAGAACATCTGGATACGTGTTTCACTTGGGATCAAGGGTCATTTCATGGGCATCCATGAAACAACCCATAGTTTCTCTATCTACAACTGAGGCTAAATATATGGCAGCAAATGCAGCAGCGTGTCAAGCTATTTGGTTGAGGAGGATCTTAGCAGATTTGAACGAAGAACAAAAGGATGGAACAACTATATATTTTGACAAAATTTCATCAATTGCTTTGACAAAGAATCTAGTTTTTCATGGAAGAAGCAAGCACATTGAAATTAGGTATCATTTCATAAGAGAATTATTTGAGAATGGTGAAATTAGAATGAAATTTTGTAGGTCTGAGTAGCAGCTTGCAGACATTTTTACCAAACCATTAAGCAAAGATTGCTTTGAACACCTAAGGGATAGGATTGGGATGATGGAATGCTCCAGAACTTCAGTTTTGTAAAATCAGAAAAGCACCTGAAATTTGAACAAGTCCAGGAAAGACAACTCCAGAACACAGAATAGGTGCAAATAGGATTGCTCCAAAAATTTAGCTCTAGAAATTTTGAATGGTGATGAAAAAAAAAAACGCTCAAGATTAAGGGGGAGTGTTGGAATTAATAATCTTGAGCAACATCAACCAAATGCATTAAATGCTGAGTCAGAAGAGATCCATTGGTATTTTCCACCCCCTTGTTGTGTCTAACATCCCCACCTGCCGGTTAATGTTTTTGGCAGCTAATTAATTTTGGTAGTTGAATTTGAATTTGAATTTGAGCAGCAATTTTTGGAAAAGGTAAGAAAGACAAGAAGGAAGAAAAGAAGGAGACGTCAACAAATAGAAAGAGTGGAAGAACAAGGAGGGAATGTTCAAGAGAATAGAATAGAGGAAGGAGAAGAAGAATCTACAGCAGCAGAAGATATTGTACAGAGTGCAGAGCTCCAGTGCTCAGGAATATTTGTAGCAGCAACACACAGCAGCACATAAAGAGCTTCATTATGCTGAAATCTGGGCAATTTGTTGTATGAAGGAAATACAAAGTCATAGCTTTGATTTTTGTATGTAAACATTTTTTAATGTAATTTTTGTGTATGAATGAAGGGTAAATGCAAGAAGATGACTCCACGAAATGTGGAAGTTTTTTCCTTAGAAAAAAACCCAAAATTGGCTTCAATAAAACAGGATCTCGTTTAGGTTCGGGACCCCGATCCAAAAACGGGATCCCATTTTCCATTATAAAATGGGATCCCACTTTTTTTGAAACAGGATCCTGTTATAAAATAGGATCCCGTTATAAAACAGTATCCCACTTTTTAAAAAATGGGATCCCGTTATAAAATGGTATCCCATTATAAAACAGTATCTCATTTTATAAAAAAAAAAAAATTATGTTTTTTCAAAATGGGATCCCATTTTGAAAGAGGGTCCCATTTTTTAAAATCATAATATGAAACAGGATCTCGTTTTAGAACGGGATCCTATTTTTTTAAAGTTCAATTTTTGGTTAGGTTTTTTCTTTTTTTTTGGTTTGAGACAAGGCTTAGGGACCTAAACCTAAGCTTTGGAGCTGGTTTGACTTGCAAGTTGAAGGTCTTGGCAATGTCACAAGAAAATAGTGACTTTGGGCATATGTCTAAAGACATTTTCTGTCGAATTTTTTTACAAAATTAAAACCCATTATAGATGAGACAGTGTAGATTCTAAATATGTGATTTTTTTACAATTGGATTATTTAAATTCTATTTTTCAATTAATTTCTGATGAAACAAGTCCATAAAATTGAATTATCAGGGTTTTTTAGTATTTTAATAACTTTTTGTTAACATAATTTCTTGAAAAACAAATTGTACAAAAGTGTACTTCAAACAATACTTTTCAATTTAAAAAAAAAATTAAAAAATGATAAGTTCAGGTCATCTTATGCGTGACATATATGAATATTTTTCAAAACACCAACTATGATCAATAAACAATTAACAAGAAAAATCAATAAAAAGTTACAAAAAAATATGGAAAGCGTGCTTCAGTGAGTTACAAATCTTTTCCCAAAAGGATTTAGAAAAATACATGATTATTTAGGTCAAAATATGGATGACATACATGTGCATGGTATGGTTAAAAAAAAGTGACTTTTAATCAGTGGTTTTTAGAAATACCTATCGAAAATTAATTTGTATCATCTAGGTATTGAAATAAATTACACATTTGGAAACTAGACTCTGAGTACTACATTTTATGATTACTGACTTTTTCCAAGATTCCATCTCTAAGTGCTTCAAATTTTAAGGTCAAATGTGTCAAATTTTGAAAATCAGGGAAAACACTTCCACTAAATGTCCAAAAAGTGGATGCATCTTCTTGCTAGCAACTTGAAATAGAAAATTTATTTTGCCTCCTTGTTTTGTCTCCTTGGTGAGTGTGTTTTCATCTTTTCCCACTTTAGTTGGGATCTTTTCCCAACATCACCAGCTTTGGAAATCTACAAGGCAAATCATGGGCCCTAAGTATTTCTTTCCCAACAAAAATCCTCTAGAATAACGAAACTCTCAGAGATTTCTTTGTGATAAGCAATCCACGAGAATAACAAAACTCAAAGATTTCTTCGTGATAAGAAACCTGTGAGAATAAGAACTAGAAACGAGGTTGATTACAGGTGATTAAATGAAACAATCAAAACCACCAATGTCTTAGGTTGAGATACTAGCATCAAAAATATCTAAAGGGATCATAGATAACCCATGAGATGAAATGAGTGCAATGCATAGAACATAAAGGAAAATCTCAAAGAAATCACAACCTCGTTGATTTCTTGACGGTCTAAAATCCATGAGATCCCTTTAAATGGTAAGGATTTCGGATTAATTGGTGATGGGTGTAGATTCTTTGTGCATGAGCAATGTCTTAAAACATGTAGAATTTGCACATATTGGGGCATAAAAGGGGAAGTTAAAAAATGACTTTGAGAATTTCCTAATAGGCAATGGAGCTCTTGATGTCATGACCATTATAGAAGTGGTTTTGTTGTGAATTGAAAGAACATTAATCATGTTTAATGGAGTAAAAGGAAGAGTTTGCTGATTTTTTCTTCTCATCAATATGAAAAGGAATGAACTGATGCGTGAAGGTGGTCTGTAATGTTCGCAGTTTTAAATAGTCACCAAAACTAATGCATAAAATACATGCATCACGAAAATTTTATTGAAGTTGATGAGAAGACAACATGAAGAGACCGAGACAGTATGATGTCATTAGCACATGAAGACGTGACACTCCAGAGCATGAAGGTTGAAATTTGTGAAGTAAGAAACAATGAACAAGGATAGTGTCGTTGGCTCAATGGATGCAACACAAGGATTTGAAATATAGGTTGATAATTTTTGTGACTTTATGGTAAAATGGAAAAAGAGCATAGGGATCGATGGTGTCTGGAGGAAAATCGATTGTTTGAGAATGCTTCCTCATCAGCGTACGGATGCTCAAGACTTATGGTAGATAAAATACAGGTTTAACTACTTCTCTTATACCACACATTTGAGTTTATATGATAACCTGCAGGTATAAGGAAAATAAGCGGATTTTATTGCATGCATACAGTATTCCTGGAGATGATAAATTCACAACATTTTGGAAAAGGTGGGAGGATCGGGTGAACAAAAGGAATCTCATGAATTTCTTTGCATTATAATATCTGCGAGCGTGTGAAAATTTTAAGTCTATGAAGTAAGAAGTTTGTGAGAGTGAAAAAGGGAGATAGTGGTCTTACGAAGTGTTAAGTGTAACCGATGTCATTCCAAATTCATCACTCGTAGGATCAATTATTATTCCTTCGCCCACCTGCAATCATTTCAACATAAATGGTTGATTTCAGAAGTTGCAATGAGAAGCTATCACGAGAATCCTTACCTTCCTGGAGGTTCCCACTTGTTTTTGGGATACCTATTATGGAATTCTAATTGAATACTTGCATTTGAATCCACAATATTTAAAAGTTAGTATGATTTAAAATTACATTATGCAGAAAGAGTACTTATTTTCAAGCAGATTAGTAATAGGTTCCTGGATTTTGGTCTTTTCTAAATGGAATGTCCATAAGATATTTTAAAGTATTATATTATGGCATAAATAAATGCATCTTTATATTTTTGGTTTAGATTTCTATTTAATACATGGATTCTTTTAAATACTTGAGCATCCTTATGATCTATGTGATGTATTTGGTAGGGTTAATGTGATCTATTTAATCTACGAGCAAGGAGCTTGCTATAGGAAGGATGAAAATACAGGATCAAACTTAAATATCAAGGATTAAATGGTAGATATCATGTTTATCATGGAGGATCAAGTGCACTAAATTGTCTAGAAGATTCCACATATGGAAACATGCCAAGGTTTGGAGGCTTAAATTGTTCAAATGAGCATACATATGTACATGTGCCAACACTTTGCTACCAAGAAGATTTTAAATTACAATTTTAATTGCAACCTAAATATGTAAATGGGAAACCACATGAGAATTTGTGCCCAACCAACTAGAAATGGGTTTTAAGAAGATAACAAGAAGCAGTTTTATTCCTCCAATAGAGAATGTTTGTTTTTCCTTGGAGAAAATTTGTGACAAATCCATCTGATTGGATGTCAATGAGACATGTGTTTCCAAACTCAATGTAATCTCCTAGGGTTTTACAGATGCAATTTGGACCCTTATGTGGATTTAATCCAGGCCCTTGATTCAAAATGTAACATCTATAAAAGGTTGTGTCTATTCATTTGTAAGGGGCTAGTTGGACAATTAGTTAGAGAAAGTTTCTAGGAGAGGATAGAACTAGAAATTGTTATAAAATACTGGAGAAATTAATATAGTTAGTTCATTGACTTGGTGAATTTTTGTGTTAAGTATGAAAGTGTTATGGTTTCTTTTTTCTTATTCTTAAATGTTAGTTTTAGTTCATTTGTAATGATGGTGAAATGTTGAAGATTTTTTGATGAATTTTCTGCTAATACTATTTGGGGTTTGTTGATTGTAAATCACAATGTATGGTTATTATTAGCCATTTTTAATGCAATATTTCAACTGTGAACACTTGTTCATGTCATGCGAGCTATTGGGTGTATGAATGATAGTTGATAGTCTAAAAATATTTCACCTTTCCTTTGAAGATTGCACTATTTATGTGGAGTTGTAGATTTGATCTTGGCTAAGCAGGAATAGGTTTTATGTGGATTTTTCAATTTGTAGCAATATCCATTGTTATAATTGATCTTAGGTGTTATATTATGATCTCTCTCAACCCTATATCTTTTGAGCTTTCTTTTGGTTAGTTTAGAATTGAACCAGTATCACTAAATTGTAATATTTGATGATAATGTCATTTTTTAGATCTCAGATATGAGAATATAGTTAGGGTTTGCATTTATCTTCATATTTTGTAAATCCCTTGTTTGAATCTTATAGATTTCATTTTTGTGACCATGAATGTCCTTTGTGATTACCAACAAATCACATCAACAACTAAATTGTTTTTTGCATATTCAAGACCTGACAATCCTAAACCTTGGGGTTATCTTCTGAAGTTTTCTTGAAGAAAGTTACCTTTCAAGAGAGATAGAACACTTGTGTTTTATCTATTTTTTATAGTGTAGAAACACTCATCAACAATGATGTTTTTAATGTTCCTAGGTACACATAACTTGTTTAGCATAAGACAACTTGTTGAAAAGGGATATTCAACAACATTTGACAACAATGAATGTGTCATTTGTGATAAGAAGAAAAATAATCAAATAGTGGCCAAGGTTGGTATGTTGTAGAGTAGGATTTTCCCTTTGAGACTTGCATACAGTGAAACTCCAGTCCTTAGAACTAACTAAAAGGACCAATCCTGGTTATGGCACACTAGATATGGAAATTTAAATTTTAGAGGACTAAAATTACTCTCTCAAAAGAATATGATGAAAGGACTACCATTCATCTCTCATGATGGTCAAGTATGTGAGGGTTGCATTGTTGGAAAACAACATCGAGATTCCTTCCCAACAAGGAGAACTTGGAGAGTAAAATTACCACTTGAATTGGTACATACTAATATTTGTGGTCCAATGCAAATATTGTCTCTTAGTAAAAATAAATATTTTTTAATCTTTATGGATGATTTCAGTAGAATGACTTGGGTTTACTTCATCAGAGAAAAATTATAAGCTCTTAGAAACAATAGTTCAAGGATAATATGGAAAAACAAATTGGTTGTCCTATTAAAATGCTACATTCAAATAGAGGGGGAAATTCATCTCTAATGAATTTCAACATATTTTCAAAACTAATGGAATTCAAAGGAAATTGACTGCAAGTTACACTCCTCAACAAAATGGAGTTGTTGAATGCAAAAACCACACCATTATGGAAATGGCTAGAAGCATGCTTAAAGCCAAGGGTTTTCCAAATAATTTTTGAGTTGAAGCAGTTGCTATATCTATCCTAGTGTAGAAAATATGACACCTTATAAGGCATGGTGTGGAAGAAATCTTAGTGTTGCACACTTGAGAGTTTTTAGATATATTGTTTATGCTCACATAGCTAAAAAAAAAGGAAAAAGGTTGATGAAAAAAGTGAGAAATGCATCTTCATTGGCTATAGTGAGGAGACAAAGGGTTATCATTTGTATAATCTAGTAAGTGAAAATTTAATTGTTAGTAGAGATGTTATCTTTGCTGAAAGTGAAGCTTGGCAATGGAATGAAAATTTGAATAAGGAAAAGAAAAAGGTTATTGATTTAGAACTCGATGTACCATGTTCTCATGGTTCGAGCAGTAGCTCAATTCCTATTGCACCACCTTCATTGAGCTTGCCACCTTCTCCATCTAGCACAAGCTTTAGTCCTCCAAGAAAGGTAAAAAGCCTTAAAGAAATTTATGAATGTACTACTAGTCTTGATGCAACTATAAATTTTGCTTTATTATCTCATATTCAAGTTGAACCAAGACAATTTGAGGATACAATAAAACAAGAAGTGTGGATTAAAGCCATGAATGAAGAAATTGCTTCAATTGAGAAAAATGAAACATGGGAACTAGTTGATCTTCCATCTGAAAAAGATATTATTGGGTTGAAATGGATTTATAAAACTAAATATAAAGTTGATAGATCTATTGAAAGGCATAAAGCAAGATTGGTACAAAGGGTTTTTCTCAACAACTGGGTATTGATTACACTTAAACCTATTCTTTAGTTGCTAAATTAGATGCCATAAGAAGAGTTTTATCATTAGCAACCCAACATAGGTGGAAATTTTATCAATTTTATGTTAAATCAACATTTTTGAATGGTAATATGAATGAAGAAGTGTTTATAGAATAGCCACTTGGTTATGAAATTCTAGGGAAAAAAACAAAAAGTCTACAAGTTGAAAAAGGCTCTTTATGGGCTCAAGGAGGCACCTAGAGCTTGGTATAGTAGAATAGATGATTTTTTTAGAAAAATAATTTCAAAAAAGAGTGAAAGTGAGCCCACATAACATCTGATCAGATTTTTTTGGGCTCTATATTTGGTCTATACTTCTGATCAAATAGATGTTATAATTGTATACACCTAAAAACGGTCATCACCTTTAATTAATTAAATACTAGCTATTTGATTAATATTTCAACTACATATAAATAAATGCTCAATTTATTTATATTGTTCACCCTTCTCTAATTCTCCAAAATCTAAAACACTTTCTTCTAAATTAATTAAATAAATAAGGTTCCCTAAACTTTTTTTATTTAATTAAACTTCATTAAATCCAATTAGGAATTAGAGCACATTTCTACAACTTTTTGCGTGCCACCTCATCAAGGTCACATGAAAATAAATAACTGTAATTTTTAATTAGAATTATCCTCAAAAAGCACATGGTCTTTTCTTCCCACACTTCCACCAATTTTGGAGCACATGATTTATTCCTCCCACACTTGAATCTTCTGTCCAAATGGCATGTTGCCTATTGGTCAAGAGATTCTTCCACACACATGGCATGGTCTTTTCTTCCAACACTTCCACCAATTTTGGAGCACATGATTTATTCTTCTCACACTTCCACCAATTTTGGAAGCACATGGTCTTCTCTTCCCACACTTGAATCTTCCATCCAAATGGCATGTTGCCCAGTGGTCAAGAGATTCTTCCACACACATGGCATGTTGTCTTTGGTCAAGGGGACAACATCCTAATTCTCTTCATCTTCACCATCCATTTTTCTTATTCGAATCTGGACCGTTGATTATTGCCACCTCACTATATGCTTGGAAAAGGCTATAAATACAACCCTTGGGCCTTGTATTTTGCACCCACATTTGAAGTAGAGTTACCATGCAGGTTTATCATTGGAGCTTGGAGAATTCTTGGAGTCTTATAGATAGTTTTTATATCATTTTTTTCACCATGTTTAGATCTTAGATTAATATATTGCATCATGGTTGCATTTTATCATCCATCTTACATCATAGTTTCATTTTAGATTAGTTCATTTTATGTTTGCATTTGAGCATATGTAGAATCATGCATAGGTCATACTAGTTCAATACCATAGCATCCACCTCCACTTGTTCATTTATCCTCACCATCATCCTACACTCATCATAGCATTCGTCATCATTGTTTGCATATAGTTTCATGTAGGCATTAGATTGGCTTTCATGTTGAATACTAATCTTGTTTCTTAAGTGTCATTGTAATAGCCTTTGTGCACATAGAAATATGAGGGCCAAAAAGGTTAAAAAGAATCATTTAGGAATAGAGGACAATGAGACGTTCTTGGAAGATTTACCTTTATTGCAACTTAGAATAGTTTACTTTTCTTTGAATATTTTAATATAAATCGTTTCATTAAGGTTTTTGTTATTACTAACTTTGCACATTTCACACACACACAAAATGGCTCCCACCGTGGGGCTTTGCCCCATTTATTACTAACATGCTTGAAAATTTATGTTCATAGGTACAAACGTGAGCCTTTTGGATCCTTTTGGCACCTTTTGCATCATTCTAGTTTCCCAAAAATGCTTGTCAAATACATTCTTATCAAACTAATAACATATTGCAGGGGTTAGAAGTGTTTTACTTGGTTTCCTTTTGGTTAAGATAAGAACATAGCTTAATCAAAAGGTTAACAAACACCATGTTTCCTTTTGGTTAAGTTAGGAACATAGCTTAATTAAAAGGTTGATGAACACCATGTCTTTTGTGTGTGACGAATGGTAGGTATATGCTCTCCCCTTAACTGGGTGACGAAAAAACTAGACCCATACACTCTTTGTGTGAGAGTGTGAGCTGAGTATATCGCATGTGTTCTCTCTTTATTCATGTGGAATAAAGATTGATCAAACTATGGGTATACTTGCTTGCTTTTGTTTATCTTAGAGGGACTTCCTTGTGGGAAAAAGTACTCACCCAAGGGAACGAACCAACCGGTAACACGCTAAATTCAAGCGCATTTCCAGTTAGTATATAAGTGTGGATACTGGAACAAAGGCCAGTATCATGAGGTTGGTTCCAATGAGAAGGGCAGCAATGGTCTCTTTCCGTATGGATCAACCCCCATGAACAGAAAATCCTTACTAAAACCCTTGTTGTAGTTTCCAGCCAAAACCTTTATCTATTCTTTGGTGTAGCAACGGTCATTGCGAAGGCATCCAAATTCTCGCAATTCTTAGTAGAGATGAAAAATATGCCATGGGAGATTCATGGGTATTGGTGCTTGGCTACCCCAAGAAGTGAGTGTCATGGAGGGGAGCCAGTGGGGTCAAGCATCTAGTCATCCGCTAAGAAAAAGTGCATTTGGGGTCAAACCCGCGTGGAATTAAAAAGAATACAGTCTTTCACAACCTTAGGAGTGTACATTTGCTTGATGTGTCTTTATCCAAGTGTTTTCAAAACAAACAAAACAACCAAGTCTCCCATTGAAAATTTAGAAAAACCAAGCAAATTTTCAAAGAAACTTTCAAAAAACCAAGTTTGAACCTGTTTTGGTGCCTTTTGTCTCTGTTTTGGCACCTTTTGCAGAACACAAAACAGTGACCTAGGTTCATTTCTTGTTCGACAACCAATCTCATCTTGGGAATCCTCAACAGTATTCAACCAATCCTTAGGTAAAAAAAAGTCTAAACATGTGTGTTACAAAATGATTTCACGAAAGATTAAAATTTGGAAACCAAAGTTCAAGCCTCAGTCCAAAAGAACACCAAAAACATTTCTCAATGCTCTATGAATTTAGAGAAAGGTTGACCTTCAATTTCTACAAAAGAGCTTGCAAAAACAATCTCGAATTATACATCTTTTACTATTGTCAAAATCCACAACTTTTCCAAAGATTTGAGTACCTCGTTTAGTAAGAAAATTTACCTCTGATTTCACAAGCTTGAGTCAAAATTTTGGAATTTTCTTAAGTCCAAAATCATTCCTTAGATACCTTAGAAGTCTAAACTTGTAAAAATTGACCTCTACAAATGGAATTTTCTGACCTAAACCAAGATCTAACATCTCAAAGTACCAAAATAATCAAATTTACCACACCTTTGATTGTTAAGCCTAGTTTCATCATCAAGATTTATCATCCTCTCATCACGAAATGAAGCTATATGGTCAAAATCCAACCTAGTCTCATTAGAATTTTTCATTCTATTTGGCTTAGTTGTAATCCTTGGTACTTTTCCAAAACTTAGATCAAAGTTTAGTCTAAACTATAACACTTGTATGTCCGTTCAAACAAGGTTACAAAAATAAAATCTCAAGGAAAAAGGGACTTGAAAATCAAAACATTGAAATTCCAACCATTGAAACTCTAAACATTGAAATTACAACCATCAAAACTCTAATCATTGAGACTCAAAACACCGAAACTCAAAACAGTGAAACACAAAATGCCATGGCGAAGGCTGAAGAGAATCCTTTTCATGGAATCAACAACAATGAAGGGGATGAAATAACCAAAGAAGATATCCAAAATGTTGAACAAGATCCCAACTTCCACAAGTGTTTAGAAAAGATTTTTGAAAGAAATGGGGAAAAATACCTTCTTATGCTAGCCAAACAAGGTGCCGAAATTCCAGATGACTTTGATGTGAATCAATTGAAAGCACCACCCAAAAAGCCCGAAAACAATCCTAAACAAGTAGTTGCTCTAGCTCATCAAATGAAAATCCTTCAACAACAAATCTAGGATATGCAAAGGGAAACAACCACAGAAAGACATTTGCTGCCAAATATTTTTTCTTATTCCTCTGACAATAGTTCAGACATGATACCTTCTCCACCAACAACTACATCATCCAAGTTCAATTTCTTTAAACTCTTGAAAAAGTTAAATCAGAATCCCAAACCTTAGTCCTCAAACACAAAGGATATTGAACAATCTTACCATGTCATGCATCTATCTTCATCTCCCATAAGTCAAAATAAATCTCAGGATTCTTCCACTCGAGTTAACAATGCCATCCAACCACCTTCTTCTATCATATATTCTATATCCAATGATTCTTGTCAATCTCTCAACATAGACTCCTCTACACCTCAAGATCAAAGCATTCTTTCCACTCCATCCAATGATATCAAAACTCCACAAGTTCTTCCAATCTTTGACCAAGACCCCATCTCTAAGAATTTTATGATGATTCCCTCCTTTCACTTTTCATCCAAAAGGATTCCCTTCCATCTCAAGAGAAAATTATCCTTCTGAGTTCTTCTTCCACTCCACCTGATGAATCCATACCATCTCAAGATTCCATTGCATCTTGGGAGCATGATAATTCTTCCATCCTATCTAGTGATGTCCTGTCATCTAATGATCAAGATATACTTTCTAAAAAATCTCATGATTCCCTTCCTCATCAAGATCAAGATATGCTTCCATCCAAGGATATCCCTTCATTTCATGAGGATGTTCATCCTTCTCAAGATCAAGATATACCTTTCACACCACTACATGATGATTCCACACCTAGTAAAGAGCAAGGTACTCCATCTTCTACACCTCATACTCCTTTTCCAAGTCAAGATCAAAGTACCCCATCATCCTCATGCCAAGATCCTATCACACCTAGTCAAGCTATCCATGAGCCACACACCTACAAATTGGGATCCTCCACCTTTATCCACTCTGGTTTACTTCCAACACCTATCCTTTCATCCATATCATATCCTCCCCAAAATGGACTTGCATCTTGTTTCACAAACATACATATCCCATTAGTAAAAAAATGTGTCAAAGTATGAACTACAAAGGCAAAGGATTAGGCCTTCATGAACAAGGTATCTTGGAACCCCTTTCTGTCCAACAAAATCCATATTATCACGGCCTTGGTTAGACACCTAAGTGTCCTAATTCATCAAACCTTCCATCTATCCTAGGTCCTCATCCTAGTTCATCAAACCTTCCCTCTATCCTAGGTCCATATCCTATTCCTCAAGAACAACAAAGGCACACATCCTTAATCCCCTTTCAAAATTCTACGTACACTCACTCATCCATAATACCTCCATACCATTCATCTCACTCCACCCCTCCCATTGATCTTGGAGGCAATTTGGGTGTCAAATGTCAAAATATTCTATATCAAAATCCACATGTGTCAAAGGATCAACATGTCTCCTCAAAGAGGCATGCAAAAAAAAAAAGAAAATTTGATCCAAAATCAAAGGAAAAATCAAAAAGGCCACAAAGGCCTATCAAAACAAAAAGGAAATTTTCAAAGACCACAAAGTTCCATAAATCAAAAGAAAATTTCAAAAGGCCCGTCTAAGCAAAAATAAAAATTTCCAAGACCACAAAGGTCCATAAAGCAAAAAGAAAAATTTCAAAGGCCACAAAGGCCCACGAAGCAAATATAAAAGTCAAAAATCATGTGGATTCCTAAAAGTCTTATAGAAGCAATAAAATCTAAATTGGCATCCAAATTTGATAATCCAAAAGCTTTCTCCAATTTTCCATGTAAAAACCTGTCATCTTCCAAATCCATCTTTCCTTTGTCACTCCATCACCCTTCAAGGTGTGTGCTAATGTTGACCTTGCAATCCTTTCCATCTATCCATCAGCAAGCCTTCCCACCTCCTATCCATTACCCAACATTCATCCCCCATTATTCTCCTTAATCCAAACCTTTGGATAAGTTCTTAGTTCTTCCATCATACCTTTGATAGGCCAACATTTATGAGTCTAATCCCCATTGCCATTGTTTATTAAAGGGATATTTGGTCGTGAAACTTGAAGCTTAAGTCCTTCCATCTCCCTATCATCCATATCCTATTTTCCATATTCCTCTTGCACTCTACACTTGGCGGGGGGAAAGTTTCATCCATCTTATCATTCCTTACATTTCCACCTTTGATCTTGACAAGGTTAAGGATATTCTCGAACATCATATATCTTATCCTATATGCTTTATCCATCTCTTTTGTATCATATCTGTCGGCTTATCCACATTCCATCATTCTTTCTAAATACATCCTTTCTTCCTTTCCTTGGCCTTGTTGAGGAATAGGGGAAAAATACTTGGGCCTTGTGTCTGTATCTTATCTAGTCAATCTTGATCACCCCATTCATTATTTTTATCCTTGCTTTATTCCATTCCATATCTCCTCGCTTTTCAACATCCATGTCATCATGTCCCTTTGCAACCTTGAATCTTATCATCTAAATCATATTTGAGCCTAGCTGTAAAACATTATCCAATCCTCATATCTTTTGTCAATCATCATCAACACAAAGGCTGAACGTGATCATCAAACATCAAACACGAGGAAAAATAAGGCATCAATTAATCAATTAATCAATCTAGCAAGCTCAATCTTCTTTTTCGAGAGATAAATCATGTTTGTTATCATTGGTTTAACGTTGTATAATCATCACATCATTACAACATCATCACACAATCATCAAATCATCGACAAATCATCAAAATTCCAAACTTCATTGATTTATCTCTCGAGGGGGCATATATATGTCAGTACCTGAAAATCAACATTTGGGGCATTGTCTGGGGCATCGAAAACTTTTATGAGCATCAGTATCAAATTTTTCTTTGAAGCAACGTGTAAACACATTACTTCAATGAGGGGGCAAAATGTATATACCTAAAAATGGTCATCACCTTTAATTAATTAAATACTAGTTATTTGATTAATATTTCAACTACATATAAATAAATGCTCAATTTATTTATATTGTTCACCCTTCTCTAATTCTCCAAAATCTAAAACACTTTCTTCTAAATTAATTAAATAAACACCTAAAAATGGTCGTCACCTTTAATTAATTAAATACTAGCTATTTGATTAATATTTCAACTACATATAAATAAATGCTCAATTTATTTATATTGTTCACACTTCTTTAATTCTCTAAAATCTAAAACACTTTCTTCTAAATTAATTAAATAAACAAGTTTCCCTAAACTTGTTTTATTTAATTAAACTTCATTAAATCCAATTAGGAATTAGAGCACATTTCTACAAATTTTTGTGTGCCACCTCATCAAGGTCACATGAAAATAAATAACTCTAATTTTTAATTAGAATTATCCTCCACCAATTTTGGAGCACATGATTTATTCTTCCCACACTTCCACCAATTTCAAAAAGCACATGGTCTTTTCTTCCCACACTTCCACCAATTTCAAAAATCACATGGTCTTTTCTTCCCACACTTCCACCAATTTCAAAAAGCACATGGTCATTTCTTCCCACACTTCCACCAATTTTGGAGCACATGATTTATTCCTCCCACACTTGAATATACCATCCAAATGGCATGTTGCCCATTGATCAAGAGATTCTTCCACACACATGGCATGGTCTTTTCTTCCAACACTTCCACCAATTTTGGAGCACATTATTTATTCTTCCCACACTTCCACCAATTTTGGAAGCACATGGTCTTCTCTTCCCACACTTGAATCTTCCATCCAAATGGCATTTTTCCCATTGGTAAAGAGATTCTTCCACACACATGGCATGTTGTCTTTGTTCAAGGGGACAACATTTTAATTCTCTTCATCTTCACCATCCATTTTTCTTATTCGAGTATGGACTGTTGATTATTACCACCTCACTATATGCTTGGAAAAGGCTATAAATACAACCCTTGGGCCTTGTATTTTGCATCCACATTTGAAGTAGAGTTATCATGAAGGTTTATCATTGGAGCTTGGAGAATTCTTGGAATCTTATAAATAGTTTTTATATCATGTTTTGCATCATGTTTAGATCTTAGATTAATATATTGCATCATGGTTGCATTTTATCATTCATCTTGCATCATAGTAGCATTTTAGATTAGTTCATTTTATGTTTGCATTTGAGCATATGTAGAATCATGCATAGGTCATACTAGTTCAATACCATAGTATCCACCTCCACTTGTTCATTTATCCTCACCATCATCCTCCACTTGAATCATAGCATTCATCGTCATTGTTTGCATATAGTTTCATGTAGGCATTAGATTGGCTTGCATGTTGAATACTAATCTTGTTTCTTAAGTGTCATTCTAATAGCCTTTGTGCACATAGAAATTTGAGGGCCAAAAAGGTTAAAAAGAATCATTTAGGAATAGAGGGCAATGAGACATTCTTGGAAGATTTATCTTTATTGAAACTTAGAATAGTTTACTTTGCTTTGAATCTTTCAATATAAATCATTTCATTAAGGTTTGTGTTTATACTAACTTTGCACATTTCACACACACACAATAATATAATGCAAGTTTATTGTGAAAATGTGTTTTGTAACCTCCTTGAAACAATGTAATGTCTATTTTAAAGTTTTCTATGTGTTAATCTCTATTCTTCATGTTATAGAACCCACTCTTTTTTATGAAATGTCTTTTTTTAGAAGTTCTATAACACAAGTGGATTCTCCTTCTAAAACCGACAGTTTTGTTGTTCCCTTTGTCAGTGATCTAGGAAGAGTTATTAACATACTTGAAAAATTCGATGAGTTTTATTTTTCCTCTTGTTATTGACATTATAACATAAGTTATCAACTCGCTTTGAACGTGTAAATGAGCATTTAGTTTTTCCATCTTCTCATCATCATTTGTGGATAGCTAAGTTACATAAAACTACTGAACAATAATAACTTGCTAGAGCACTTTCAACTATAATATTTTTGAAAAATTCCTCCTTTTTTTTCACTTCAATTGATTGCTAAGAACTATTTTAGAACTAAACCATAGATTTTTGGCTCCTATGGACAACTCTTGCTCTTCTAGGGTTTTTCACCTAAAAGGAGAAAGATGGGAGCAAAAATGCTAATGGTTCATTCAAATAATGTTATGTGTGATGTTTTCTAACCTAAATGAAGTTAACTAAATACAATTGACTGATTTAAATGAATGAAAATGAATGCAAAAGTGAAATTAAAGCTATTTTTGAAAACACATTGTGTAATGCAACAATGAACTAAATGAAGAAAATATACAGAACAAAAAAAAAAGGCAGAAACATAGTGCACCTGGGAAATTTTTGATGAATCTAGAATGTTGTGGATGCTGGTTGAAATCACTGATTTTTCACAATGGGACTCATTTTCCCAAGGTGGCGAATTAGTCCTCCTCCTGGTGAAAAATTGTCAAAAGAAAGTTTATGTCTGTCGGGATCTGGAATCTGAAAAAATTCAAATTTTCAGTCATAAGGTGGTACTCATTCACCATAGGTGGTGAATTAGTCCTCTCCCATTTTTTTGAAAAATCAGGAGACAACTCTACAACACCAGATCTAGAAATCACTTCTTGTCGAGTTGTCAAAGTCAATTCTATAGGAAACAGACAGAAAACCTTCTCCAAGCTTGAAATAGACTTAAGTTGACTTGAAGCACCTAGTTGACTTGTAAACCAATCTTCAACACCAAAAATCTTGTCAAATCTACATACCTAGGTCTACAAACAAACATAGAATAGGGGAAAATGGTTTAAGGTTAGTGAATAGGGGTTTGCTTTGGTCAAACCCCACTTTTGGTAATCAAACCTTTTATAAAATAATGAAATGCAAAGGAATGATAAACTAACAACATGCAAATGCTATCAATTTACCAAACTGTTGATGATGTAAGTCTGAAGTAATGCCAATGGCTGCTTCAAAGTGCTTGAATAGTGCTTGAAAAGATGTTGTAAAATGCTTCAATGTGAGATGGAATGCTTGAATGAATGAGGAGATTGTAGGAGATGTAAAATGAGGTGAAAATCACTTATTTATACACACTTGTGCCTTAGTTAACCATTCATACCTCATCATAGGCCGACATCAAGTGATTTTTAATAAAATCTCAAAATGAAATTTAAAATATTTTGAATTTGGGGCCAAGGGGGACTCATTCGCCACCCATGGCGAATGGGTCCCACCTAGGGCCTAAAAATGTGTGTCGGGAAATATGTTGTATTTAATTTTGTTTGTCGGGATAATACTCAAAAATATACTTAATTAAGCATATGAGAGCATAAAGGGGTTAAATAAAGCATGAGAAAGGGATAAATAGTGAAGATGTGCCTAGAAAAGCGTGAAAGCTTGTTACAAGACTTTACAACACTTCAAAATAGGACTTGTTGACGAATAAAAAGGTGATTTTTAGGTGAATTGTAATTAATAAAGTCTAGAAGAATGTAGAAATGTCTTACAACACTTCACAACACCTTCACAAAACATCGTTCTTTGAATTTTAGTACCTAAATAAGCATGTTCAAGACATGTTGCAACATAAAATCAAAGCAAAATAGTTCCAACACCATGAAACAAGACCTAAAAGACCATGAAAATGACAAGGGTCCATTTTTCTACGACACAAGAACTCCCCCTTTTGCATGAGCTTATAGGGCATGGAAAAGGTTAAGGAATATGATGTTGCACTTGACAGGTTGCATTTGCTTGAACGTTTCAAACACCTTCACAACAAATCCATTTTGTGCATATCTCACGCTCATGTACATATTTTAACTGGTAGTTACTTCGCTCGAGGTTTTTGAGGAATTTGGAGCAATGGGATTTACCACTTTCACATGCAAATTCATGTTTGTCTATTCCTTCAGCATCTTGAGCTTAATTATTAACTTGGACAAAACTGTTGATTAGAATTATTAACCTCTATGAAACTATGGATAAGTTGTAACTGGCCTTCTTGATTTGCACTTGAGAGAGTTATTAACCCATACAAAACTACCGATTAAATCTTCATTGGCATTTCGGTGGAAGTTATTTACTTGTTTGAAATTACCAATGACGACTTCTTCTCCTTTGATCAGCACTTGAGAAGCATTTTTCAACTCTATGTGAAGTTTTCGATGAATACTAATTTATCTTTGTTGTAGCCAACTTTTTGTGTGTGTTTTGGAATTGGGAATGAAGTATCAAAAGTACTGAACCTTTTGAAATTGTCCTTCATCTTTCTCATGTCTATTGAAGACTTGGAATTGAGTAGATATTTTCACACTTTTTCACTTAAAGTTTATATCAAATCACTTTTTAGAATGGAATCTCTAGAGATCTTATAAACTTCCCTTATTTTGAGGTTAATATTTTATCACCAAACTTTGTTACACCTTTGACAGTAGCAATATGATCATTGAAACCTAGAAATATGACTTCATTTGGACTGAACAAAACTTTGAATTTAATAGTTTTTGTAATTTGATCTACAAAAATTGAAGCTTTAATATCTCAAAAACTGAGAGGTGGGTTGGTGCAGAAACTAGTCACATTTTGTGTATACCATAAAGATTATTCCTATAAGGTGGATTTGTACCACCCCCATGCGGTACCCTACCACAGAGGGGCGAGGCCCAAGGGACTGCCACCGCAAGGTGGTAGGTACCCTCGGGTACCACCACTAATTTTTCTTAAAATAAAAAAAATAATAAAAAAACCTATGTGCACCCTTTAAAAGGGTTTTTAAATTTTTTTCTAATGATTTTTTTGAAATATTTTTTTATTCGCAGGGGAAAAAGACATTTTTTTTAAATTTCACCTCAATACGCGTGCTGGGGAGGTCATATGGCCTCTTTGGCAAAAAAAATTTCCTCACAAACTCCTGACATGGATTTTGACTATTTGATAGATGATCTTAAGGTTTTTGGGCCTTTTGAGTGCAATGGTGATGTCTGTTTTGGCTCAAAATATACCAAAATTGTAGCTACCCTCTAGATCTGGAAACAAAGCAACCACTTCAAAACCTCATAGATCTGGCATCAAGAATCGAAATGAGGTAAAAAAAAGCCAAATTTGACTTTCTTGATAGCTATGGATCTAATGGAGAGGTCCTTTTCACACAAAAATTCTTCAAAAAATGCCCCCCTCCAAAATTTGCAAAACAAGAAAAGGGGATTCAGATCTGAAGCCTGCAACCCTTATTGAAGAAGAAAACCTCATAAATCGAGAAGAGGTTTGTTGAATCCACACTCTGATACCATGTTAGAATTGTGAAACAAGCACAAAATCATGAGTCATAGGATCAAACAACAAACAAATAAACCTTCCACGAAAGAGATCTGTAAACAATATATGCAATATTATTCAACAAGGAAAAGCTACATAAGAGATTTTCAAGAAGATATGAAATCTTTAGAGATTCTCTGTGTGATATTACAAAGACGTTGAATGCTTATAAGAGAAAATCCCTAAATGAGAAAGGAATCAGATCATGACAAGTGTCAGCATCACATGAGATAAGACATAATGATCTAATATTAACTCAACTAATAAAGCAATCCTAAGTTTAGCTTAAGTGTAAAGAATAAATTAGACTAATAATCAATTAAAGATTAATTAATTATTAGCTAATATATGATAACTCTAACACCCCCCCTTAAGTTGAACTTAGGGAGTAGCTAAAAACCCTAAAAAGAATGCATGATGGCTCTTGGAAAACAAGGCCAAATAAGGTACCCATGTACAAATAGAAGATCTCTATAATGCAAAGAAATAGAGAAAACCTCATGGGAAAAATGCCACTCCAAAAATAGATGAAAGCCAAGTGAAGGACTGGAGAAGCCTCCAAACAAGACAATGTTGTCCCAAAAGATAAGAGCAAAGGATGAACACAAAGAACACCACTGAAGCATGAAGAAGCTGCAAACACTATCGAAGAATGACTTTTGAAATACTGACAGAAGAACCTCCACTAAAACATATAATGATCAAGATCAAGAATCAAGAAGACAAGAATCTGTATGAGTGCCCCCAACGACACTACTCGAATATGATGGTAAACTAAGGCATACATCAAGAACTCAAAGATATAGATGGCACAAGTACCAATAGTCTAAATAATTGATCAAGTGAAAATTTAAGGTCGCCTCCAGAAATAGGAATGCAAGAGTGTCCATATGGTAAGTGGTTCATCTCACCAAAATGCATGGGTAACCAGCCATTGCATCCGCCTAGTACATAGGAACAAATATTGTATACATGCTCACTCCAACACAAACCCAAGGAAGCAATAGCACCAATAGTAGAAACCCCCCATAATGCTGACAAGGGAGAGGTATAACAAGTACACTGAAACTGAATGCTTGAATGTAGTGCATGATAAAGAACCAAGAACATCTGAATGTGCAAACATGAAAGTACAAGTAGATATAAAGGATGTGAAAAACAAAAGTCACATATGCATGAGAAAGGTATGAAGGAAAACCAAAGGAAAACATCAACCTCTATGGCACTTTATATCATAGTGTGAGTACAACAAGGCACAAAGTGATGTGAAAAAATCCCACTACTACACATACAAAGCTAAGGCACTTTATTTCAGTGCATTTATAGATGATAAATATATGCAATGTGATCCCATAAGGTCCAAAAAGGACTACAGCTGAGAATAAGGATTTTTGTAAAAAATTAAAAATCAAATCTAAAAACCACTTACACCACTACGAAGATCTCAGAATTAGCTTTCTGATGATATCTCGTTTTCCCATTTTTGACATCGTATGCAAAAGTTATGCTGAAAACATTGAAGGCAACTCTAGAAAAGAAGATTTGACTTTGACTGGAAATAACAAGGACCTAAGAAAAAATATCCAAAAAAATACCTAGACTACTGGAAATTACTCTGAATCCTCTTTCCAATGATATCTTGTTTGCCTGATTTCGACATGTCGTGGGCAAAAGTTATGGCCTCCAGAAGAAAACAGCCCCCAAAGGGAAAAATACACAGTCATTGCATTAAATTTGGCGTCCAAATAGTCGTTGCAGGAGAACACTAACCTAAAATTGACGACCAAATGGTCATCACCGCATTTGCGCAATTTGGCTTATTTTTAAAAAAATAATAAAAAACATTTACAGTAATATTTAAAAAAAAAGAAATTAATAAAAAAAGGGCCCACATGGGGGCTGAAAACCTTATGCATGGGAGTTTGGGTCATCGTTCGGTGGTTTTAAGGCCACCGCTGGTAACTTGAAGGCACCAATCAATGGACTTAAATCGTCGCCGGTGCTACGAGCCCGCAGGGGCCTGCACAAGCAAGTACCCTGTGGGTACCTTGAAAAATTCACCCACCTTTTTAAAAATCCACCCCCCAATTAAATTAAAACACATGCTCTATTTATTATTTTTTTAATAAATTTATAAAAAAAATGCATGGACCTTTTAGATTTTTTTTATTTTTTCCTTGATTTTTATGCTGGGGAGGTTGTATAGCTTCCCTAGCAAAAATAAAATTTCCTCAAATGGCAACTTCACCAAATTTGATGATTTGACAGACAATCTTAAGGTTTTTGGCCACTCCGGATACAACGATGAGGTCCGTATGGGCTCAAAATGCCCCGAAAAATCAAGCACCCCCTGGATCTGACAAAAAATCACTTTCTTCAAACCCTCACAGATCTAACAAACAGAAGCCAATTTTGACAAAATAAACGTCAATCTTGACTATTCTAGCAGCTCTGGATTCAATGGATAGGTCTGATTTGACCCTAGATGCACTAGAAAACTACTTCAAGGCTCAATTTCACAAAAAAGGAACAAGAAGCTTGTAGATCTGGAGCTCTAATACCATGTAGAAGTTGATAATCCAACCTCACAGATCTCAATGAACACCTACAAGAAAATAACCAGTCACCAAAGGAGATCAAGAGACACAAGAATGGTGCTCTGCAAACATGAAGAAAAAATGTATTACCCGAGAAGTGAATAATTACAAAGAGATCAATCCTTAATAAAGGAGATCAAAACCCTAAAGAGAACCCTAGGATGAGGATTAAATTAGCATGTGACAAGTGTCAAGATCATAATGAACGAGATGACATGACTAATTTAATAATGCAAAATAAAGATTCTTAAGTTTAGCTTAAGTGAAATAAAGTAAAGGTGAATTAATTAATTAATCAATATGATTAAATTAATCAAGTAAACAAATTATTACTCTAATAGATTTGTATCAACCTTCATAAATTTTGAAATTTAATTGTGTTTATGATTCTGAGTAGGCTACATCGCTGCTCCTAAGGGTCTTAAGACAACTGATGATTTCACTTCAAAATGGAAAGATGTTAAGCATTTTCATATGATTAGAGATACTTTTGACTAGGAGGCTCTTAGTGCGAAGATTTTGGTCCACAAATGTTTAAAATCATTTGAGTAGGGTTGGTGCACAAACTTTGGTGAAATACCATAAATACTATCCCTATAAAATGGATTTATATCAACCTTCATAAATTTTTTACTAGGATTGGGGCAAAAAATGGCCACATTTGGTGTAATGCCATAAATATTATCCCTATAAAATGGATTTGTATCAACCTTCATAAATTTTGAATTTAATTGTTTTTATGATTCTTAGTAGGCTACATCGCTGCTCTTGGGGGTTTTAAGACAAGTGATTATTTTGCTTCAAAATAGAAAGATGTTCAACATTTTTGGTTGATTGGAGATAGTTTTGACGCTAGGAGGCTCTTAGTGCAAATATTTTGACACAAATGTTTAAAATTTGTCATGTTTAAAAACAAAACTAACAAATTCAAACCCTATAGCTAAGTGGTAAAGGGGACAAGTTGATAATAAATTTAATTATCAACTTCCACTCAAATTACACCATATTGCAATACTAATAAAAGAATAAAATATAAACCAATCATTTTAAGCTTCAAAACATAAATAAAATGACCATGAGTATGCCATATTTACCATTAAATGAATTAAATATTTAAATATTTTATTCAAGTTTAAGTCTTCAAAATTAAATTTATACATACTACTTCATATTCTTTTAAAATCTTTTAACTATTAATAAAGGAATGTTTAGGTGCTAAGGTAGTATAAACATGTATATAAGCATGATGCAATGCTAAGGTTCCAACTCACTCTATTGTAGATATATTTCACAACAATAGGTTTCACTCTTCTCAATTTTCAAGGTAACCATCCTTCAAGGCAACTTTCATTTACAAGGCAACTTTTGGTTTACAAACTCACAGACCCAAACAAGGTTACTCATCCCCTTCAGACTGGACTTAGGAACTCTATAGATTACTCTAAAAAAGTCAATATCAAGACCTTTTTGCATCAACCAAAGACTATTTCTTCCCAAGCTACCTACAACACTAGTAGGTCTCCAAATAGGATTGTTAGAGATTTACTCTCAGGATATGCACTAAAACCCAAAACCAATCACATATTTGGCTACCATTTTTTCTTACTTAAAATATATTCCAAAATAGGTTATAGGTCTTGTTAGAGCAACCAACCCAAGAAAACCATCTACAAAAAATACCTTCACAAATAGGAGAGAAGCACACACTATTTCACCATAAGAGAATGAAAAATATGAGATGATAAACTACATAATAGTACAGCCTTCTAAAGGAAAGAAGAACAAGTATTAGGTAAACAACCACCGATTACAAGAAAAACCTAATCAAAATGATTTACCCTAAGTTAAAACTTAAATACTCTAACAGGTCTTTTGTAACAGATGGCTCAAATCTTATTGTCTGAGTCCAGAATTAGGCCTAATTAGGCCAGGGTTACACAAGGCTTTATTTCTTCTACCTCCAGGATCAATTTCTCTCAACCAAATCTTCACACACCCCTTATTAGGTCTGCACATGCTCATCAAACCACCATAAGTCCCTTTTCATGAGTATTTTAACAAATCCTAGGCTCTAGGCTCCTTGACTGTTCACCAAACACTATTTTACAGACTAGGGTATCATAGCAATTGCTCAAAACCTTATCCTTATACCCTGTAACTTGGGGATCTAATAAAATACATGTATTTCCCTCTATATACTGATTTGCAGGAGATTTCAATGGTGAGAAATGAAGTAACACATATTTAAATGCTGACTGTGACCCTAATTCAGAGTTTTAACCTGCCTTCAAAGAATCCAACATAACTTACATGCAACTTAAGGAAATTTCTTAAAACCAAATGCATATCAAAGTAGATTCAAAGGGATTTTACTTACAATGGAGGAGAAGTTGGTTTATGCATAGTACATGGTCATACAATGGCCTAAAATCAAAGAAAATGTTGGAAATTTACATAAAATAGTCTCATTTCTTATTCAATTCTTCTCCAAACCCACACTTCTGCATTACAAACGATGAAAATGGCCTTTTAAAGGCTTTTCAATTTCCTACAACTAAATCAACTGATTCAAACTGTCTTTTAACCTCCTTGACGCTTCAACATCTCTATTTTTCCTTTTTTTCTACTTTTGCCATGACAATTTTGACAACATTTTGCATTTTTTGCAATATTTGCAATATGAACCCCAAATGACCTCCTAAGACCTATTACATCATTAATGTGGCCTCTTGGGCCTCATTACAACATCAAAACATTAGATTTAAACCAAAATCATAAGATTGCCTCATGGAGGCATGTACTTGCTAGGGTGCTCCTGCACCAAAGCATAATATCAACCTATGTAATGTCTATTGACCAAGCTCAAAGTTCTATTGTTAGTATCTAAAGTCTTCAAATATTTTCATATTGTAATCATTTCTACAATTATAAAATATTCATAATGTTGGTGATTAAAAGTGACAAAAAGTAACTAAAAAAATAAAAAATTCATTCATAATCCAAACAAGAATAATAGTGGATGAAATAATTAGAAGAAATAAGTGTTGCATAGTTGACTAGTCCCTACTGGATTACAATGTGTTTAAAACTAGAACTAAAGATATGTAATGTAGTAGCTAATTCTTGTTGTTGCAACACAATTGAAAATTAATTGATTTGGTAATGAGGTGTATTAGTCAACCATATACAAGATATATTGAATATGTACAACTTAGAAAAAAAAAATGAACGAAATTTAAAAACTAAAAATCTAAATAAAATGATTACATAAATATAATTTATATATTCAATACAAATTTATTATAACTCTATAATTGCAAACCTATAAATATTACTTCTAAAATAAACATTTTTTATTAAACCATTTAACCTATCTCTTCATCACTATTGAGACGGGCTTAATTATTGTAACTAAGATTATTTATGTATATAATCTCTAAATTGTATTAAAAATGCAAACATGAGTTCACTTATAAGATTGCATTCTAATTCTTAGTGAAACTGAGTAATCTCATTATTCAATATACTAAAATAAGCATAACTTCTGAGATCAAAATTCTCTATATAATGGGTAGACTTTAATCATCCAAATTAGTTTTTCTTCACAGGCAAATACAGGCGCGGCCAGACAACAGAGAATAAGTAAGATAATTCAAGAAAGGCTTTAAAGAAAGCAGGCCAATCCCATGAATAAAGGAGTACTGAGAAGATTTGATGCCGTTGAAGTTGCAGCAAAGCCGTTTTGTGGTAGCCGATCCGTTGATTATGCATGTTGTTTTTGCAGTCAATAATAAAAAAAAAAGGTCTTTGCAGTCAAAACTAAATAATTCTTCTTTGATGAATCTTAGTTGTCTCAGGTGGATTTGCCATGTGGAGAAGTGGATGAGGCATAACTTTTTTATTGTTTTATTTATATGATTTAGCCATGGCATATTTATATGGCAAATGATAATGAGTTTTGGATGATTTATTATATACGAGGGGCCTAGGGATAACGAATGGGGACGTGAATTTGTAGATTTTTAAAAGGTTTTATTTAAAATAAAGAGAGGTATTGAAAAATCAATATATTAAATTGAATATTATTTCATTAAAGGGGTTGGGGAAATTTTGTCTCTGACGTTAAGTGGCCACCACCACATTATGGATGGTTTAAATTCAATTTTGACAGCACCTCTAGAAGAAATCTTGGAATCTCGAGTGTTGGATGACTATTGAGTGACTAGAGTGGGAAGGTTATTTGTAGAGCTTCTAGATGTCTAGCAAAAGGAACTACTAATGAGGCAAAACTAAATGCAGTTGTCCTTGGCCTTCAGATGTGCCATAAACTCAACCTTTCCAAATTTGAGATTGAAGGGGATTCAACCCTTGTGATTAATGCAATAAGGATTGAAGGGGATTCAACCCTTGTATTTTGGGACTAAAATGGGTAATGTCCCGAAAGAAAACTATATTTTTCTTTTTTATCAAAATATATGGGATGTTGTAGTTTATCTATCAAAAAAAGTGAATATTTTGATAAAATTATGTTTTTAAAATAATATATTTAGGCTTTTTTTTAATGAATAGAAGTAGGGGATCTTATATTAGTGTGTCTCAATTGTGGGATGGGACAAAAGATGAGCCAAAACTATCAAAATTGTAACACTTTTGAATAAAATTATACCTTCAAATGAAGGTGGGTTCCTTTGAATGAAGGATAATCTTATGAATAAAAGTTAGGGGATCCCCACAATAGTGTGTCCTAGTTGTGAGACAAGATGAAAAATGCACCCAAAATGTCAAAATTTGCAAAACACCTTTGAATGAAAGTACACCTTTGAATAATTTTTTTTTTCCATTTTTCAATGTCTTACATTCAAAATCCTTCATGGAAGGGACCTAACAAAGGTCTTAAATATACTATCATATTGTTGTTCATATATTTTTTAAAGAAAAATTATATTTTAATTTAACAATGATTGGGCCATCAAAAAAAGTTACCATGACATAAAATTTTGTAAGATTCTAGGTCTCAAAATGAGCTTTCCAAAAAGTATAATTTATAATATATTTCATTTAATTATAATATTTTTTAGTTTTTAGTGACCATAATTTTTTAACTAAACATAAGGGTCTCTATTCAATGCATGTGAAAAAATAATATTAAAAGAAATAAAATATTTGCACACTATGTATCAATGTCCTTGTTTTAATAATTTAAAAATATTATGTGTAATGGAATTAAATTGTTTTAATTATAATTAATGTGAATTAAAAAATTAACAAAAAATAATTTAATATGTAGCAAAAATATGCAAATATCAAATGTTAGTAATTTGTACAACTAAAAATTATGATTTTCTTATTTCTAATAAAAGTTGTGTTATGAAATAAATGTCAATCATTAAAATACTATAAAGTATAAAAAATAAGTTATTTAAAATGTTTTAAAAATGAAAAATAAAAAATAAATAAATATATATTTAGAATCTACATACAAAATCAAAAAATTGCTAATTCACATTATCTTGAATTTATTAATGGTTTGCTCACTATAAATGATAGAAAGTGAGATTTTGAAAAATGCACATTTTAATGTCTCACTTAAGTCAAAAAATGGGACACACTATTATGGGATCACCTATTTTGGGGATTCAAAATAGAGGTTAGAGGACCTACTAGGAGGCCAAAGGACCATACTCTTCTTGGGTTAGCTACTCACCCAAAGATTATTTTGAATGTTTGAATAACATTTTATGTAGAAGTAGATGGTTTGCTTTTTAGTTCAATGGTGTATGCTTTAGTTTAGTTTTGTAATGTATTTTATTATGTTCACTTTTTTTCTTTTGTCAAGCATTGAAGTGAAACAATGGTCTAACAATTAGAATTATGTTATTATGTTTCCACTTCTTAGTTAATAGAGTGAAAGTAGGTCTTCATAATCAACTAGTGACTGCTTTTATACTTCTAGCATGTGTTACATAGTGAGAGAAGCAAAGGAAAAATGGAGGGTGTTAATATGTGGTTAAGAAATTGGTCATTAATTGAGGATACACCTAAAGGCTATAGGTACATGGAATCATGATGATGGTAATCATTGTACTCGGGTAATACAAAATATTTCTCATACTACGCAATGTAAAAATAGTTTTGATTAGATTAAATTCAAGAAGGGCCCATACCCATTTACAAAATGGCCATAGAGGCCAAACAGGGGCACTCACGAGACATGAGACACCTGAAAAGAAAAATAAAAGTAGCTGCATAGAGACCAGCAAAATCAGGAAAAAAGAAAAATACAAGGGAGAACCAGCCAGGGACTGGACCAGCTACTGGTCTCCCAACAACTTAAGGCCATTAATGGCCTACAATTCATTTTCCAGAAATTGCATTTTTTCTTCAAAGGGTGGGGGCTTCTTTTGTGTAGGTTAATCCTCCTAAGAATTGGATGAAGTAGAACTACCCCCTTTCTTACCCTTCTTAGAGTGCACAACTTCTTGACAGTCATCACCAAACCTTTTGCCATGGTTGTTACAGAGCTCCTGCTGAAACACAAGAATGGTGACCGCGAAGTTTTAACTATTTCCTTTCTATATGCATGCTAATTGAGGAATTTTAGTACAATCATGTCAAGTAATTTCAAAAAGAGGTAATGGACCTTCAAACTAAGAGAAGTGATGGCTCAAGGCTCTAGATGTACTATGATTTCAATAGGTGTTGTTCACCCAAGTATTGATGTAAAAGGTCAAGCATTAGGAAGTGTAGAGGAGGGGGTCTCGCTACTCTGAGACCCTAGGTCATGGGAGGGTCCTAAGCAACAAGTTGCCTTGTTCTACCTCAAGCTTGCTAAATGATTTGAAAAGATTAAGCGGTTAAGGTCGAAAAGGAAGAGTGATTTGGTTGATATTGTCCTTCTACTAACCTAAATGTTTTAGAGGGTCAAATGAGCTAATTCCCATAATTTAATTTGTGGAGCTCAAACAGCTCACTACCTGAGAACGGCAGTGCAAGACACAGACTCCAACGTGGCATGCTAGCATCTTAGTGGGGCATTAACGTCTGTATGTACACAGAGTGTGAGGAGTGGATAAAAACACTAGAAAACAAGTCAATAGAATGACCAATAGAGTTTTATACCATGATAGAATGTAGGCAAAGTATGAAAGTGAAGTACAATAAGAAGAATACTTTAACTAGATATTATTAAATTGATAAAGAAGGATAAGAAAGCAATAACGAACTTTGTGCAACTTGATTCTTCGAATAGCTCCAACCGAGAAGCACCTACACACATAAGACCAAGGAAAATGTTGGGGGTGTTTTTAGAGGACTGCCTCAGTCAATCCCCCGCTTTGGTGTTTCCACCTGGACATGGATAGCCAGATAGCAACAATGTATAGAAAGATGATAAGAGATGTGTAGAAATGGAAATACCAAGCAATAACACAAATGAATATGCTACTATGCAAGTATGATGATGCAAAAGTAAATGTTAATGGTGGATATCACCTTCACAGCCACATGCTCTCAAGGAAAGTAGAGGAAGGCGTGAGCTTTCAAGTTCAACAACATTGTACCAATGAACAAAGTGGAGAAGCCAACAGCTTGTAGCTACAATGGAGGTGGTGGTGAATCTTGAAAGTGTGTAAGTCAATCAACAAGGCATCAAGAATTCAATCAAGTGTGTAGAAGTGTGAGGAAGTTGAATGGAATGAAGGAATAGGCAATTTAAAAGGAAAAATGGAGGCAAAGGAGTCATTCTACATTGGTCAAAGGAGTAGGAGGTGCTACAGTTCACATCCAATGGAGAAACATAGTGCCTCTGTAGATTCCAGAAGTAGGAATCCTATCAGAATGGCAATGTGGCACACACATCCCTAACAAAATTCCTCCACTAACACGCAAACAAGCTACCAGGTGGACAAGGAAAGGTGGCAAATGTCAGGACTGCATCATCAAAATTACCTTTTCTAAGGTGAAGGGTATGAAAATGGGGAATTTGTAAGGGGTGCAAATTCATGCCATTACATTTTTCCCCCACTTTAGCAAGCATGTGTGTTAGTGAATGCAAGGTAAAGTAGAGAAAAGGTTGAAAAGCATATACCTAAACCGTCGAGGAAGCAAACTGCAATCTGACATGCTCAGACATGCAAGAGAGAGAGAGATGGATCCATAGGTACTTGGTCCTATGGAAATTTGAACAAAAGCTCTGTAGGTGATTGGTCCTACATAATTGGCTCCATGGGTGCTCAATCCTACAAAAGGTGAAAAAAGGTTCTACAGGTTCTCAATCTTGCAGAATGAAAGTGCTTTACATGTGCTCAGTCCTGCAAAGGAGGTGCCACAAGTGCTCAGTTTTGGGGGGGCGGAAGTGAAAGGCTCTGCAAAGTTTGATTGGTCCTTACAAGTACTTGATCCTACAAGGAAAGCTTGATGAGGTGTTTAGTCCTCCAAGCTTTATTGTAAAAGTAGCTTCACAAGTTTGAAGTCCTACAAATAGGTAAAAGTTACATAGACAGACAGTCATACCTCAGAACAAACAATTGAAGGAGAAGCTTTCAAAGGGGTCCCTTTAGAACACTTCAAGATTGCAAGGGGCCCACACAAAGGGATGCTCTGTTTGAAAAGAAATGATGTTTTCATAAATGATCCTGTCATTAAGGAATCCTTTTGAAATATTCTCTTTCATCAAGGAATCAAAAAAAAAGAATGGCCTTCTTGAAGGAAATTTTTCCAATTCTTTTTGCTACAAATTCGATCTTGAAAGAAAATCCTGCTAATGGGATCCTTATTGAAGGATGTGATTTTGAAAAATGTAAAAAAAATTAATAAGGGATTCATTTTCCACCG
Source organism: Sequoia sempervirens (assembly GCA_007258455.2). Classification (NCBI taxonomy): domain Eukaryota; kingdom Viridiplantae; phylum Streptophyta; class Pinopsida; order Cupressales; family Cupressaceae; genus Sequoia; species Sequoia sempervirens. The sequence continues at coordinate 100,110,209 of VDFB02373365.1, read as the reverse complement.
AATGTACCTTATTGAAAATCGAAGAAGTAGGAGCACCCCCTTAGGATGGTGCGTGCGTAAGGAAAGGAAGAGAAGATGGATAAATGTTGTGGCCCATGATACATGACAAGATGTAGATGTGGAAATGTTGTTGTGCATGTGAGGGACAACACATAAGCACCACAACATCAAGAATCAAGCAAAAAAGAGAGAACGATAAACAAAGATAAATAAGCAAAGATAAAATCAAGAGACAAAGGGATCTGATAATTCAAGGTCAGAACTGTTCATAGATATAGATAGATAGATAGATATAATATGTACATATGAACTATCATCAACCCCCAAATGTATCAGAACATGAAGAAGAGCACATAAAGACAAAATAAAAAATAAAAAAAAATGGGTCAACATGGAAGGGAGGCCTAAATGCCCCCAACACTTTGCATCGTCCCTAAATGTCAAAAATCAAGAGACAACATATAGAAGAATGATGCAACATATAGAGGAAGTTTACAACACAATTTCACTCTTGTATCTAAGCACCTACAAGGGTGACAAGGTTCCTGTAGGAACACATAAAAACAAGCACAGGGGAAACACAACTGATAGGAGTGAATTTGCACCACTTACGTAAATTCCCTTTCTACACTTCCTCACCTTAGAAAACCAAATCTGAGGGTGAAATTCCACATAAGCCCGCTGCCTTTGTTCCACTTGGTGTTTGTCCTTTGTGTTAGTAGAATAATAATTGTCGGGGATGCTAGCATGGTGCACAGACATCCACGTGGCACGCTTACGTCTCTAACAAATTCCTACATCTGAAGCTAGCAAAGGCATTACACTTCCTATTGGGAATAGTTTGTAATGTCCCTCTTCGACCAACTGACCTGAAAATTCCCTCTTCTTGCTCATTCTTCCTTCAAATTGATTCATTCTCACTTCATTTCATCTCTACACATCCTCTTGCAATCTCCAAGCATTCTAACACTCACTTTCACTCTCAAGCAGCACTTTGGCACTCCATAGTAGCAACAACAACACTCCATCAACTCTGTAGAGCAAGTGTGGAACAACGCCATTGCAACAGGGGCTTGAGTCCTCTTTTTCTCCTCCATTAGCTAGTGAGCTCTTGGTGGAAGTGGTAATCATTTTCACTCCTCTCCTCTATGATTTAGTTGAGTAGCACATTACTATTTTGTAGTTTTTATTGTGTTCTCTACTTTCTTTCCTCCTTTATCATACTTCTCTCTATCGTTGCTATCTTGGCTATCCATGGAGGTGGAAACACCAAAACGGGGGTCTAACTGAGGCATACCCCTATACAACCCCCCAACAATTTTCCTCTTTCTTATGTGTAGGTGGATGTGCATTTGGAGCTAGCTAGTGAATAGACTCTTTTGTGAGATCATCTTTGTCACCCTAGCTTTAATATATCTACTTTATCATATTCATTTGTACTTCTCTTACCTTACAATTCTATTTTGTTCTCTTAAAAACCACCAGCTAGGTCGTCAACTTGTTTTCTAATGGTTCTTATTGTATTTTCGGTCCTCTGGTCATATGAACACCAGCACACCTAAGAGATGCCAGTGCGTCATGCTGTCATTCCGGAACCACGCTTCCATCCTCAGGCACAAAGATACCTGAGGTATAGTGTTGAACCCAAAAACTAGCTCACCTAGCCCCAAAATTGGTTTTGGGTCTATAGAGTGATTGAAGGGCCTTATAGTCCTCATCATTCTCATCCCTCATTTCAAGACATCCCTTTAGAGTGAGGTAAGTTAAGGTAGCCTTCCACTCTTGGCTCTCTGTGACCTAGGGCCTTGAACATGGTTGGTCCCCCTCTCTTACATTTTTGGTGAACCCAACATGAACCATTTTGGTTTTCTTTTGCGATAGTGAAAGCTCCTTTCCTCGAATTCTAGGAGTGTTGTAGGTGTGAGTGTTGTGAGGCTTTCTCCTTACAACCCAACCTGTGACCCCTAGTATGCGTAGTTAGAAGGTTCTGAAAGTGTTGTGTAACAAAACCTTAATTGGGTCATTGTCCTACCTTGCAACCTTTGGAGGGTCCCGAGAGAGTGTCATTCATTGCATGCGATGGCCTCTTTCTTGCATCAACCTACCCCCTCTACGCACCCTATGAGTAGTGGCACTAGTATAACCTTCACTTCATAGGACCTACCAATGGGTTTTAATAGGGAACCATCTCCTCTCTACATCCCTATGTGAATCAATGGAAACATCGTAGCAGGTGTTCTCGTTGATCCAACGTCTCAAGTAAACTTCATAACTGAGGAGATCATGCTAATCAAATTTTTTCACAAAGATGGGTACGATGCACCTGTGAGCACCATCTGCATGCATGACAGACTTTTTGTGCCCCCTTTAGGTAGTATTGTCTGGTCAATTTTGGTTGGACCTAAATCCGTGAAGCTTTTGTTCGACATAATCCCTAGATCTAAACTCTTTAAAGTGAATTTAGGTATCCCTTAGTTAGTAGCTATGAATGTGGTGCCTTCGGTCATGCATAAATGTTTAAAATTTATCCACAAGGGTTGCGTGCATGTGATTCATGACACTGGTTATAAACCACCGGTTGCTCATGGTAGCTACTCCTTGGATTACTCTTGGTTTGTGCCCATTGGTCCTCTCCCACCTAAGATGGACCTCTTGTACCAAACATATACAAAATTATAAGAAAGGGCATCTAAGGCCAAAAGTGAGATACCCTCCATCGCCTTATGTTGTTTCACATAAGGCTTGCCTAAAAGCTGACAGTGATGCCACTAAGGCAGGTAGAAGGGAAGAAGAGAAGCGATCTTGAGATCCTCCTTCCTCTTCTGTTGTTCAACTCGATACTTCCTCTTGCCCCATTGAGGCACCATCATTATATTCCACGCTTGTGAGAGAATCCTATGGTGCCCGCTTGGCGAAATCCCAAGCATCCCGTGTATGAGCTTCTTGTTTTTCCCATGGAGCCTAGGCCCATTCGGTATAACAGGATGAAAGATCCCTATGGGGAATCCTCTATGTCTCGACCTCCGCAGCCTCCTACTACTTTTGCCCCAAAAGCAGTAAATAGGAAGATTCCTACTATCGAGGTATTTGAGCCAACTCCCCCAGCTGCTTCTCAACTTGTTCCTCCTGCTCTTGTTTAGGAATATGTTCCTCCACTGAAAATAGCTATAGTGGACACTCCCATGGCTGAGTAGGATCCTTTTGTTCCTTCGTATCCTTTGGCCTCTGGTTCGAAGAGTTATAGAAACTAACTTGCACCAAAGCGCAAGCATCGATGAAAGGCTCTCATGGCTGAGCAGGCCGCCTTGCAGAGGAAGGAAGAGGAGATGACCACCCCTATATCAGGGCCTCCTGTCGCATCCTCCTCTCTCCTCCCCTCTACTTCCATTCAATCTAGCTCTGCATCACTTTTGGCTTTTGTTGTGAGTATGAATGCACCTAACCCTAAAAAGGTGCAAGTGTTCATCGTTCCTTCAGTGGAGCCGCCTTTGTTGATGTCCCTTCTAGATATCCCACCTTTCCAAAAACTTGTAGATATGATGAACACTTCAGTGGTATCTACTGTAGTTTTTTCTTCCTCTTCTTCCTCTACACCTCTCACCTCGTCTGTGAGGATTTCGCATCCCCTAATGGAGCAGAAGGTGGAGAGTGGTCCTTTCAGTAGGGAATGATGTAAGAGGAATCTACCTTCCCTAAAAGGTGGTCCTACACTGACTTGTTTTGTCCTAGTGACGGAACTAGTCTCGACTTCCCCTGAGTTCGTCACCGCTCTTGAATCATTCAACAGGCCTAGCGGTGAATCTTGAGTGTTTCCTTCTCCTTCCATTGAGGTAAAACATGGCACTCCTGTAAAGTGCATGTTTAACTCTCTGGACGAAGTTTCGGCCTTGTTGGCGATCTTTTTAAAATCACTGACATTAGCTCCACAAGAGCTTGGTGGAGAGGACCTTGTTGGGCCTTCTTCCTTAGCCCTTATTGTGGGAGGGTCAGACACTCCTCCTCTTAACATTCCACCACTGCAAGCTCATCCTCCTTCCCCCTACGATGATCTAGAGTGGGAAGCGAAAGACATCTTGGTTGATTAGTGTTAGGGGGAGGCCCCTTCTTTATCTTTAGATTAGAGGTGTGTGTTTTGTGATGTTTTACCCCATGATCGTGCTATGTATTCCTAGATGACCCTTGTCACCCTTGTTGGTACTTGGATATAGGTGTGGTTTTTGTGTCGTAAACCTTCTTCTATTTGTATCATCATTCTTCCATGTTTGTGCTTGATTTTCTTAAAAATTGGGGATGATGCAAAGCATTGGGGGCATTTAGGCTTCCCTTCCATGTTGACCCATTTTATTTTATTTTACTTTGTCTTCTCATGCATTCTTCACATGGTCTGATATAGTAGGGGGTTGATGATAGTTGATTTTATATACTATTATTATACTTATATATATATATATATATATATATATATATATATATATATATATATATATATATATATTTATAAGCAGTTTTGACCCTGAAATATCAAGCTATCCCTATGCCCTTTGTTTGTAATGCTTTCCTTTAGCTTTTCCTTCATCTTTCTCTCTTCTTTGCTTGATTTTTCCCTCTCATGTGTGACAACACCACTTCTATGACATTTTGATTTTCAGAAAATGCATTTGTGGACAACGAATCTTTTCTCAAGAATCTTCACAAACTTCTTTTCAAGAATCGCATTCTCGACTTGAAACCCTAATGGAACATGTCTCCTTCATCATGGGTTCATACAGAAATAACTTGAGAACCTTCCTCTGAGGTGGGAACAACTTCAACCTTCACCTCACATGGGAGCATTTTCTTCCTTTCAGATTCCTTGATGAAGTGAACATCTTTCGAAAGGATTCCTTGATGATGAATCGATTCGAGAAAAAAAAATTATTTCATAATTTCGAACGCGTCCCTTGAGTGGACCCCTTCTTTATGTTGGGTTCCCGAGGGACCCCTTTTAATTTTTTTCAACTTGTTGACGGTCTGTGTAACTGTCCGCTTACTTACCTGCGTGGCCGCTTTCTAACATGTTCCATCTACGGGTAAACATGTTGCTTTATAGATGCACCTATGAAGCCACTTTTCAACTCTGCAAAGTCCCCTTTCCTTGGGTTTCCTCCATGTAAGAGATCTTGGGGGATATCTCCCTGTAGGTCTACGAGTCTATGGGTCACTTCTTCTTAGCTTCCTCCATGCGAGAGATCTTTGGGCTGGCTCCCTTGTAGGTCTACAAGTCTGTAGGGAACTTTCTTTGGGTTTCCTCCATGTGAGAGATCTTGGGAGATACCTCCCTACAGGTCTACAGGCATGTAGGGAACTTTTTTGGGTTTCCTTCATGTGAGAGATCTTGAAGGACACCCTCCCTGTAGGTCTGTGGATCTGTAGGGTGCTTTCTCGACTTCCTCCATATGAGAGATCTTGGGGGACACTTCCTTGCAGGTCTATGGGTTTGTAAGATGCTTTCCTAGGTATCCTTCATGTGAAATCTTGCAGGATACCTTCCTTATAGGTCTGCGAGCCTTCATGTGAGAGATCTTGGGGGTTGCCTCCTTGCAGGTCTGTGGGCCTATAAGATGCTTTCATTCTTTAGCTTCATAGTTCTACAAGGCTATGAAGTCCTTTACTTGTCTTGTGCTCTCAAGTTTTCCAGATCGCGGTCTGCTTCCTTGACAATTTAGGTATGCATTTATAACCTTACTACCTCTCCAATCTACTTTACCAAAGCACTCATCAGTATCCGTGCTCGCTAAAGTGGGGAAAAAATGTATAGGAGCAAATTTACACCCCTTACACAAATTTTCCTTCTACACTTCCTCACCTTAGAAAACCAAATCCGAAGGAAAAATTCCACATCAGCTATCTTTTGTGTTGATAGAAGAATAACTGTCAGGGATGCCCGTGCGGCATGCAGATTTCCCTAACATATTCCTGCATCTAAAGCCGGTAAAGGTGTTACACTTCCTATTGGGAACAGTTTGTAATGTCCCTCTTCGACCAACCAACCCAAAAATTCCTTCTTCTTGCACATTATTCCTTTAAAAATTGATTCATTCTCACTTCATTTCATCTCTACATATCCTCTTGCAATCTCCAAGCATTCTAGTAGTCACTTTCACTCTCAAATAGCACTTTAGCACTCCATAGCAGCAGCAACAACACTCCACCAACTTGGGAGAGCAAGGTGGAACAACACCATTGCAGTAGGTGCTTGAGTCCTCTTTTTCTCCTCCATTAGCTAGTGAGCTCTAAGTGGAAGTGGTAATAATTTTCACTCCTCTCCTCTACGATTTGGTTGAGTAGCACATTACTATTTTGTAGTGTTTACTGTGTTCTCTACTTTCTTTCCTCCTTTATCATACTTTTCTCTATCGTTGCTATCTTGGTTGTCCGTGGAGGTGGAAACACCAAAATGGGGGAAGTGACTAAGGCAAACCCCTATACATCCCCCCAACAATTTTCCTCTTTTTTGTGTGTAGGTAGACATGCATTTGGAGCTAGTTGGCGAACAAGCTCTTTGGTGAGATCATCTTTTTCACCCTAGCTTTAATATATCTACTTTATCATATTTGTTTGTACTTCTCTTACCTTATAGTTCTATTTTGTTCTCTTAAAAACCACTAGCTAGGCCATCAGCTTGTTTTCTAATAGTTCTTGTTGTATTTTCAGTCCTCTAGTCATATGAACGCCAGTGCATCATGTTGTCATCTCGAAACCGCACTTTCGCCCTTGGGCAGAGAGATACCTTAGGTACAGTGTTGAACCCAAAAACCAGCTCGCCTAACCCCAAAACTGGTTTCGAGTCTGTAGAGTGGTTGAAGGGCCTTACAGTCCTCATCATTCTCATCCCTCATTTCAAGACATCCCTTTAGAGTGAGGTAAGTTAGGGAAGCCTTCTGCTCTTTGCTCTTCATGACCTGGGGCCTTGAATGTGGTTGGTACTCCTCTCTTACAACAACACACACACAAATCTACTCTACAAATAAATAAGAGGCACTCTCCTAGTCCTCATCAACCAAGAGGTCATCGTTCTCCCAATCTACATCATCATAAGGGGAGGGCGGATGAGCTTGCAAGGGTGGATAGCAAGGGGAGCACCTTCTGACTCTCCTATGACAAGAGCTAAGGAAGAAGGCCCCTCAAGGTTTTCTCCACTCAACTCTTGTGAGGTAAATGTCATCGATCTTGCAAAGATCAGTGACAGAGCCAAGGCATCATCTACTGAGTTAAACATGCACTTAATAGGAGTGCCATGTGTTAATTGAGTGGGAGATGGAGGCACCCAAGATCCACCAACAATCTTGTCAAAAGAGATGGTGGGGTATGTGCAGGATCAAGGGGGTCCAAAAAGTGGCGATGTGAAAAAAGGCATTTTTAACACGTCGAAAAACGTGAAATTCATGCCTTTGACTTTTTGCAGGCTAAGGTACAATATATGTTTTGGTTTGGTAATACCAAACCAAAACAGATATTCGTTAGAAACGGATATCCATTTTGTTTAAGTCAAAAAATTTAAATCCATCAAGTCCGGGCCCGACCAATTTCTTATTTTATATATTATAATAATTTTTTAATATATTTATTATATGCAGCATTAAATTAAAAAAAATTATAAAAATGTTTTTTAATTTAATATTATATCATAAAATATTTAATATATTATAATATTATATTTTATTATAATATTTATATAATATTATATATTATATATTATATATTAAATATAATATTATATATTATATATTATATATTAAATATTAAATATAATATTAAATTTATTATATTTTATGATTATATTATATTATTATATAGTAATATAATGTTATATAATAATATAATATTATATAATAATATTATATTATATTATTATAATATTGTATTGTATTATATTATATTATAATATAATATTGTATTGTATTATATTATATTATATTATATTATAATATTGTATTTATTATATTATATTATATTATAATATAATATTGTATTGTATTATATTATAATATAATATAATATTGTATTGTTTTATATTATAATATAATATAATATTGTATTGTATTATATTATAATCTAATATAATATTGTATTGTATTATATTATAATCTAATATAATATTGTATTGTATTATATTATATTATAATATAATATTGTATTGTATTATATTATAATATAATATAATATTGTATTGTATTATATTATAATATAATATAATATTGTATTGTATTATATTATAATATAATATAATATTGTATTGTGTTATATTATAATATAATATTGTATTATATTATATTATAATATAATATATATATTATAAATAATATAATACAATATTATATTATTTATAATATATATATTTTATATTATAATTAATATAATATATAATATAATGTATATTATACTATAATATAATACAATACATATTATATTTTTATATGATATATTTGAAAAAAATTGTCGCGAATTGACCCAATTATATATTAAAAAAATATAAAATAAAAAACGGATATCCGTTTTCTATGTTTTAAATTTTTTTTAAAAATGAGAGCTCATATTATATAATATTATATTATTATATTATTATATAATAATATTATATTATATAATAATATTATATTATATAATAATATTATATTATATAATAATATTATATTATAATTAATATAATATATATTATATCATATATTGTATTTTTATATCATATATTTGAAAAAAATGCTGCCAATATCATATGGTCGGGTCCTAGACCAAACCATATATTAAAAATACTTTAGAACAGGAAACGGATATCTTTCATAAATGGATATATGTTTCATGTGTTACAAATTAAAAATGAAAAAGCCCGAGAGCTCACAATTAACTGGCTACGCGTGGGTTTTTCTCTTCTTTGACTCGAATATCCATTCCTAGGACTTCATTTTTCCCAAAATCAATCAAATTTCAAAGGTATGTTTGGATTTTTATGTTTTTATTCAATTTATATTATTTTTGCATTGTTTTTTTCTTTGAATTTTAGTCAAAAATAGGGTAAATTTGATAGGTTTTTCATTGCATTAAAATCATTGTTAATTTAAAAAAAAATTATCAATTAACAGGTTTAAAATGAATCAACATGGAAACCCAAACCCTACAAAAGATGAAAACCCAAACCCTACACAAAATGAAAACCCTGATCCTGAACAAAATGAAAACCCTACAAATCCTCCTTCACCGCAACCATTGTTTCCAAATCAAAATGTGCCAACAATACACGAGTCTATTCATAGAAATTTAGATCAATTAAGAAAATTATGTCGAATCTATGAGACACTCGATGAGCTATCAAACATGAAAAACACTTTGGAAATAATCATTTCAAATGTTGAAACTTTGGCAACTCAGCATAATAGATTTGCACAATGGTGAGAGGAAGAAAGACAATTTTATACTGATGGGTTATCATATGATGAGGTGAAGGCACTTGATATTGAGAAAGTCCAATTAGCCCAGTTATTCATCGATCAAAGAATAGGACAACCTGTTAATGTGCAGAAACCAAAATTTCCAATTAAATGGTGCACCCATAAAGGCATATTAGATCATTTTTTGAGACGGTGGTGGATGGCTTTTGATAAACCACCCAACAAAAATCTTGATGTCCCTTAGTATTTTCTCTAAAAATTATATGTTGAGAACTGTTTGTGCTAGGGAAACATGTCAATTACTTTGACATGCAAGATTTCTAGGGTGTTGGTAGAGGGATGCCATAGGATAGAACTAGAGCATGCTGAGTCACCCCAGTTCGTCCTCCTACACCTATTGTTGCTCTAACTCCACTACCTTACCCTGAGATTGTTGTAGATGCAAGGACTCTGAGCATTTATGTGTTACATTCGTTGAGTGATTATTTGGTCATGCAGAGCCATCATGTTGCGTGGCCATTTCACAGTGCATCCCATCACGATGGTGTTGCACCTGATACATTCCAGCACATGATGGTGGTGAAACTACTGCAGCAGCTCCCACTGGTACACCTCCATCAGCTCCCATCGGTACATCATCCTCTTTGGGACATATTTTTGTGCCTCATCATTGCATTCAATATACAAAAATTTATGTTTCGGTCCTCTTTGATGATCCACTGAGGCTCCCATAGACACATCTAACTATGAGGTTCATGATATGCTAGATGTAGGAGTTGATAGAGCACGGAGTGGAGCATTTTCAAGAGAGACATCGACTGCCAGGGACGATATGGGAGGACCGGTAAGATTTAAAGTAATTTCATAGTGTGTTTTATGTAAATTATTTCATATTTTATGAGAGATATTTGTACTAATATATGTTCATGTGTTGGAATCTTTAACAGTTGTTGACAGAGGAGTAGTTGTCGCAAGTGCAAGAGGCTACGCATACTACCATTTCATTTTCCCTAGAAAATCAATATACGGTATTATTTAAATTGTTAAATTTTATATGTTAATTTTTTAAATATATTATGTTTAAATACATGTACTACATATATTGATAGTCTAATGTAATCTTGTCTTTTTATGTAGCAACCTGGTTCTTATACAACCTTGTTGACTGGGTCTAACACATTAGATGAAGTTGCGCAATAGTTATATATTTTTTTTATTCTCGACATTATGATTATATGTGCATGTGCATTTAAATTGTGTTACATTCTTGTCATTTTTTATATAGGAAACCATCTTAGCTAATTCATCCACTATGATCCCATCTCGTGTTGTAGCATCACAACAGGTATGTGTTTATTTTATATTGCAAATATTTATGTTTAGATAGGAGTAGATATATGTTTAGTAAATATGATTATTTTTCAACAATTATATGTTAATTTGTATTATTATTTTTTTATCTTCTATAGTCCTCTACTCGACTCAGTACTATGACGAGTGTGAGACCATTACTTTATACGAGGACTCCTGATCGTCCTAAGGGACAATCATATGTAGAATGTCTTGCAAAAAAGAGAGCAAGATTTGAGGTAAACAAGAATTGCATTATTGATATAATATAGTACATGTATATTGATTTTGATGTTAAATTTGTAATTTATAAATGATGGTATATAAGTTTCTATTTACCTAGTCTATCTTGTCAACCATTCACATAATTAATCTAATTTGTGGTTTGAATTTTTATTGTGCAGGAAACTTCAGAGCAACTAACTTCTTCGAGGAGGCTTGATTTTGATGATCCAACACAAAATTAGGATATGATATAGATTGATATGTACTTAGGGTTTGATTGATCTCGATATGGCATATATGCCATATTTTGTAAAACTTGTTCTGAGTAGGCATATGCCAAATTTTTATATGCTCAAACACAATTATTCTACAATTTGATATATAAGAATTGATCATATTCGATATAATTTGTTCCCTGTGTGCATGTCTTTCTACTTTGAATTTTCAAAATGGAATGTATAATTATCTTAAGAATGGTTTAAAGTTATGATTGATAATGAATGTTATAGATTAACAAAATTGCATTTTAATAGAACTTATGAATTACAATTGGTAATTCATATATGTTAGAGTTCATTCATATTAAGGTTCAATACATTACATTCCATGAGACCATATTTCTTTGAGGAGTTTTTTCAAAAAATTCATTTCCTTTTCTATTGTACCATATTTTTCATACATGTCTACCAATACATTTTTATCAAACTCTCAATTTGAGAATACCCATGATTTCAAGCTCTATTGAATGAATTCACATTTGACATTATTTTGTTTTTTGAACTCGTGTAATGAAGTGTGTAGCTGATTTTTATTTCAAAAGAAGTTAAAACTAATGAAAAATGGATACAACTTAATGAAATATATGTCATTTTTTTATTAACGAAAAATAGGTTTTGAAAGGTGCCTGAAACCCTAAGTAAAAAGAGACAGTGGTAGTAAAGATAAAACAATAGACTGCCCACCCAACACACCAAAAAACTAGTTGATTACCAAAACATCAGCAGATCATCAACAAGAAACCAAAGCAAAAAAACAAAATATAGTAGACCAAATGAAATGGCCATTAGAGAAGTTATTTGAGCATCTTAGCCACCTCCAAATCCTTAGATTCCATCCTATCATGCAGCTCCATGAAATCCTCAACATCACACCCAGGGACCGTTTTACCTTTCTTTGTTTTGCTACGGGTATGCACACTCGGTCCAACATCCAAATCTATGGTGGGAATTTCCAAGACAGCACTCTCCCCCCTTTCCTTAGTTACATGTTCTTCAAACAAACCTCTTCCAGTCCATTCCTTCACTTTCTGGTTGAGGAAGACCATACCTTCAGCCGAGGCCTCCAGCTCCTTTCTAATATTGATTATTGTATCCAAGTCCTTTCGAAGCTACATATTCTGCTTTTCCAACATAGACATCCTTGTACCATAATCACTCTTCAAATTAGCAAGCTCATTCACCACACACCCAACACTAGAATTTAAAGACCTGGTCAGCACGAAGATAGAATCTTTCTCCTAGAGACTACACAGAGTGGAAATGTTGCAACAGGCAATAGTGTCATGTTTGTTGTGGAGGTCCTACACCTCTTGCACAAGCCACATCAACAAATTGAAAGAGATATTTACCCCTTCTTTCACCAGACCAGACATCTATGAGAAATCCATCGCTCCCCAAAACACACCCCTGCCCAAATTTGAACCAACAGGGGGATCCTCCTCATGGGACACCTCATGGAAAATCTTGGCCTTACCTTTGTCCTTAGACATCAACATCTGGCTAGAATCATCCACATTGACCATAGAATTTCCCTTGCCCGCAGCAAGGGACCCACCATCACCAAAATTCCCCACACCATCACCCTGGGTATTCTTTGCCACCTCCTAAAATTTATCACCTATTTCCTTAGGCCAGCCCTTGGCCTTATTTTCACCAAAAATTTCATCCTCCACACCCTCCACAAAGGCATCCTTGAGATTTTGTTTGACACATGAGAGGAGAGATTTAGCCTTGGAAGTTGAGGGTTTCATCCCTCTAGATGAGGGGATGTAATCTAGGTCAATGTCATACCCATTGGACCAACCCTCTAAATCCTCATCAATTTTTGTCCCCTCACTCTCTGTCATTTCTTCAATCTGACATTTCCCACTCCCTTTCTTCTTCTTTTTAGAAACAGAGGACCAGAGAGTTTGAACAACACAATTACCTTTAATGAAATCAACAATGAGAAACATCAAACCCTCATGCAGAAAAGGGTTTCTAGGGTTCTTCCTGAAACTAGAAATTGCTTCTTCCAAATACATTAAAAGGTAGAACGGGAAAAGACACGAGCTTACCATGCCTAAAGTGGTTCAGCAAAATAAAATGGTGACCATACAGTGTTGTATATCTATCATATAGGGTAAAATACCTCATCAACTCAACTACCACATCCTGCCATATGGGCTTAATCTTGGTCCTGTCATATCCTCCATAGTCCAATCTCACCATTTTAGCTCGTTCTTTGTCCCAGAGAAATTTTCTCCTGGCTGATTGCAAGATATTCTTATCCCTGTAGAATTTCCTACCTTCCATCGACATACCCATAACTTTAACTATAAAATCTTCATTGATGGTAGTATCCCTACCAAACAAACTGAGCACACGTCCATGCCAAGCGTCCACAAAATCCTTGGACACACTTGCCTTAAAGCCATGTAACCTCTCCATGAAAGGAGTCACACCACCTCTCTACAAAATTTCCTAGACATCGGCATTGGCTTTGAAGTCATCGCAAGAGAGAGGCTCCATTTTGCACCTATCCCCACCCATCATCGAAACACTTGCAGAAAGAAACTACAAATGACAATAGAAAAACACATAGGCATAGAGAAAGTTAACACCCATAAAGCATGTGCAACTGCCAAGGACGGTACCAATAATAATAAATTCTAAGAGGCTTATACACCTCAAACTTGAATGACCACAAATTCCAATGAGCATTACTTGTGTGAAAATTCTAATCAACCAGGAAACCCCATAATTCCCATGCATACCAAAGGCCAAAGAGGTGGCCAAAAACAATGAGCTAATGTGAATCATTATGAATAAGGGTGCTTAAATCAACAGGAAGGACGTCATTCACATTCCACAATCTTGTCGACGTCACCCCATAATTTTCCAACCAATCAGCCACAGAATTCGCCTCTCTATAGGCATGAGATATGTCATGTTATAGTGTTAATTCGAAAGTAATATAATCATCTTGATAAAAATTAATGTCAATCAATGTTCATTCAAGATTAATAACATGTAAAAGGTATAAAATCATCTTGAATAAGAATCATTATCTTTCAACCATAGGGGTTCGATGCAACCTTGAAACAAAGTCCTTACAACTGAACAAGATACATGTTCATTAGATTGTTCATGTGAAATCTATACAATAATCATGATCAACAATTAATACATCACTCAACTATGATGCAACCATTAAACAGACCAAATGAGTGTGATACTACCATTAAACAAACCAAATAGAACTCCATGACTTACATGTTATTTGACCTTCGACATGCAATTTGTATTATCGTAATGCACAACAATGAATGTTGTTAACCATAATGCATCAATAAGAAAAGTAGGCATACTATATGGGTATTTTTTATGCTAGGAATGGACCCTTTTTGCACCCAAACATGTCGAATCACTTTGAGTTGCATTGGACCAACGATTTCCCTTAAGAGTCCAAAGTGCAAAAAGGAAACAATCTTTGACAAGCTATTACCTAGAAACTGTGATGCTTACAAACTCTTTGTCTGAGGCTACGGGATCATGTTGGGACCTTCTTCAATAAACTATCTTGTTTTTTGCTATCTCAAAGGCATTTTCTCATGGTGACGAGTTTTTAGTTGAGGAAAAAGTTGTCAGATGCAAGCAGTGTAAAGTTGCAAAGTGGTTCAACTTTCATTCAGCAACTCATACAACCAAATAGATTGTTCCAACACATCTGAATGGGTGTTTTTATGCTAGGTCTGGTCCTCTTTTGTACCCAAACACGTTGAATCACTCTGATCTACATTGGACCAACGATTTCCCTTAAGAGTCCAAAGTGTTAAAAGGAAGCAATCTTTGAAGGACTATTTCTCAGAAATCGTGATGCTTATAGACTCTCTGTCTAAGGCTATGGGATTGTGTTACGACCCTCTACAATAACCTCTCTCAGTTTTTTCTATCTCGGAGGCATTTTCCTGTGGTGATGAGTTTTTCAGTTGAGGAAAAAGTTATCAAATGCAAGCAGTGTAAAGTTTCTAAGTAGTGCAACTTTCGTTCTGTAACTCGTACAAGCAAATGGATTGTTCCAACACGTCCGGATGGGTAAATTTATGCTAGGCATGGTCCTCTTTTGTATCCAAACATGTTGAACCACTCTGAGCTACATTGGACCAGCGATTTCCCTTAAGAGTCCAAAGTGTTAAAAGGCGGCAATCTTTGAAGGCTATTTCTCAGAAATTGTGATGCTAACATACTCTTCATCTAAGGATATGGGATCGTGTTGAGACCCTCTACAATAATCTCTCTCATTTTTTTCTATCTCAGAGGTGTTTTTCTATGGTGACGAGTTTTCGATTGAGGAAAAAGTTGTCAAATGCAAGCAATGTAAAGTTGCAAAGTGGTGTAACTTTCGTTCTGCAACTAGTACAACCAAATGGATTGTTCCAACACATTCATATGGGTATTTTTACACTGGAAATGGTCCTCTTTTGCACCCAAACACGCTAAACCACTTTGAGCTATATTGGACCGACAATTTCCCTTAAGAGTCCAAAGTGCTAAAAGGCAGCAATCTTTGAAGGGCTATTTCTCAAAAACCATGATTCTCATAGACTCTTCATCTAATGTTATGGGATCATTTTAGGACCCTCTACAATAACCTCTCTCAAATTTTTCCATCTTGGAGGCATTTTCCTATGGTGATGAGTTTTCAGTTGAGGAAAAAGTTGTCAAATGCAAGCAATGTGAAGTTGCTAAGTGGTGTAACTTTCATTCTACAAATCGTACAACCAAATAGACTATTCCAACATGTCCAAATGGGTACTTTTATGCTAGGCATGTTCATCTTTTGCACCCAAACACGCTGAACCACTCTGAGCTACATTGGACTGGCGATTTCCCTTAAGAGTCCAAAATGCTAAAAGGAAGCAATCTTTGAAGGATTATTTCTTAAAAACCGTGATGCTTACAGAATCTCCATCTGAGGCTATGGGATCATTTTTGGACCCTCTATAGTAACCTCTCTTGATTTTTTCTATCTTAAAATTTTTTTCCCGTGGTGACAATTTTTTCAGTTGATGAAAAAGTTGTTAGATGCAAGCAGTGTAAAGTTGCAAAGTGGTGCAACTTTCATTCTACAACTCGTACAACCAAATGAACTAATCCAACACATATGGATGGGTACATTTATGCTAAGCATGGTCCTCTTTTACACCCAAACATGTTGAACCACTCCAAGCTACATTGGACCAGTGATTTCCCTTAAGAGTCTAAAGTGCTAAAAGGTAGCAATCTTTGATGGGCTATTACTCAGAAACCGTGTCACCTAGAAAATAAAAATTGAGTCTACAAGATCATGTAGGGCCCCTCTACAATAACCTCTCTTGGTTTTTGATATCTCTAAGGCGTTTTTCTATGGTGTCGAGTTTTCAGTTGAAGGGAAAAGGGTCAGATGGATGTGATGTAAAGGTGCAAAGGGGTTTAGGGTTCATTTTGTTCCTCATGAGTAAGTGAAAAAGTGATTCATTTTCTCAAATACACTTGAGTCATGAAATACACACATGAATACAAAGTATACGCATGAAAACACGTAGGTTGTAAAGTATACATTGGAATACTCATAAGTGACAAAGTATACACAAATTGTAAAGTATACACTTGAATACATGTAAAGTATACACAATATGCATGATATCATCATTCAATAATTGCTATCAAATATAGGATTTACAAAATTCCACATAGGCATACAACAAATGGCCCTAATACATAGTCATTTCCTAGTAGGGGAAGGAAATAGATCACGCATTGCCTTCGTGGTTGGCACAGTCTTCCACAACAGTAGCACATTGATGTTCTAGAGTGACAAACACCTATAAAACCATCAAGGTAGTAATTAAACTACATACGATAGAAAAGATGCTTAGAATAACAAATATATACTATTCTAAACAACCTAAGTAATGATGAAATGGTAATGAAAACTAGAAAAGATGCTTAGAATAACAAATCTTTACTATTCTAAACAACCTAATTGATGATGAAATGGTAATGCAAACTATAAATGATGTTTACAATAACCAATCTATATTATTATAATATGTCACATACCTCTGCCAAAGGATCAAAGTTGTCTATTGTTGTAGTAGCTCCATGATCAATCATGCCAAGAACATCACAATATAATTCAAATGAGAAATCTATATGGTCACAATAGAAAAGATGCTTAGACTAACAAATCTATATGAACCTTAGCAGATAAACAATATCAAACATGTGATGAACAATATCAAACATGTCCCATACAACAAATTATCCGCTACTCAAGTGTGCCTGAAGGGTCATCTCTTACCTTCAGAGTTTCCAATAATGCTTCATGATCAACACTACTAATTGTCCATAGTTTTTTTGTTTTTGGTCTAGCATGATGTCTCAATAACATAAGATTTGTTTCTATAACAAGGTGTGAATACATGAGAATGGTCTTGTGTTTCTCATACTTTTCAAATGTAGGTATGTCATTCTTTCTAATCATATATGTTCGCAACCAAGTTTCGGAAACAACAACTGAACCTGTGTGATCATAAGTTTTTTATCAACATCTAAATATACTTAGAATAACAAATCTATATTTTATCTAAACAACCTAAATGATGATGAAATGCTAATGCAAACTAGAAAATATGATTAGAATAACAAATCTATATTATTGTAAACAACCTAAACTATGATGAAATGGCAATTCAACAAAGTTCAAGAAACAACAATTGAACCTGTAAGATACATGAACCCATCATCATTTGTCATCAGTTGTGTTAATTTTTTCTTTCCCTTTACACACCGTTCCAACCAATAGTCAGATCCCTCTTCATTCCCCTGTAGTGCTACAATTACATAGACATGTCCTGGTTGTACAAGATCTAAAAGATGATCGTAGTCAAGTGAAATTTCCATTACATATTCTAATGAGGATTGTGGTATAGATAAAAGGGTTAGGTACTATGGAATCCAAGTATCTACCCAGTCACTTGACTCACACTGAATACAATTCTGACAAAAACAAGCCATATCTCATGTCCATATGGTCCATGCACTCGCATCTAAGCTTCAAAATGAATGCATCTTTGAAGAATCTCTAATTGTTTGACATTCTATTTTGTCTCCCACTGTGCCCTCCTCAACCAACCAAAAGAACCTACACACTTGTGAATCAAGTGTCCCTCCTCATGATAGTGCATAAGTACACCAATCCACAATAGAGCATGCATCACTGAATGTTGCACCACCTCTAATATCCATTTGTTCCTTAACCAAAGCTCTCTTCACACATGCACTTGCGCCATCATGCTCGCCTTTTACATACCCAACTTTGAAAAACTCTAAATATGTGGTACACCCCTCTCTATATTCCTTCTACTCAACCAATAAAACATGCGAGCATTCTGGAATTTCCCTGTGCAGTTATCTGACCAAATCATATGTTGAACCATTGCAATTCCTTTTCCTGCAAGAACTCAAAAAAAATTTCAAAACAATGTTGTACAAACTTAGATGAATGCGATCTATCATAACTCATGTAAAAATGGTACTCCCTGATTATATTCTTGTCCTCTTCTATACTATCAGGGGCATGCCTATATGTTATGTGGACAAAAATAGCAATTTGAATAGAATTATAATATTGTGATTGAACTTCATTTTGTGGTTCCAATGTGTAATTTTCAACAAAATCAACTACAGATACAATAGTTCCAATGGGGAAAGATTCCATACACATCTTGAATTGTCAATCCAACCACTGCGACCTATGGCTATGCCTTGCATACTTATAGAAAATATTTTTCTTAAAATATGAAATAAAATTAGCAATACTTGTTGGGAATAGGATGTCATTTAATTTCAATCCTAAACATATTTCATGTATCTCCTAAGTCCTTGGAAAGTGTTCCCCAACACTAGGATTAGAAAGAGATTAAATTTGAATGAAATGAACATGTAAATTGATATTTTTAATTATTCCTCAATGATAGGAACATGTGGGGATGCCCAAGAAGAGCTCCTACAAAATAGGAGCACATGGGGCACCCACATGGAAGGTGGAATCCACCTTGCTTAAGTTAACTATTTGGAGGAAAGATAACACTTCAGTAATGCATGTAAAGATCCCACAAGTTAGGGATTGATATTTACGTGAGTGGAGTTTAGTTCAGTTCAATATTAGTTCAGTTCAGTATCAGTTCAATTCACTTCAGTTCAGTTATGGTTCAGTTAAATCTTCAAATGCATGTAGTTAGTTTCAGTTGAATGCTAGTTGACTTCATTTGACTTGAGTTGCATGAATGATGACTTGATTTGCATGACAGATAATAGGTGGACACATTCAATTAAGTGGGGATGATCAATCATGCATAATGTTTGCATGAATTGATGGAGAGATATGTTTCAGTTAACAAAGATTGGCTTGGACCACCCTTGGGCGCCCAAGTTGGCATCTTGGAGTTAACACCTTTTGCATGAGAAGATATTTACAAGGCTGAGTTAAGTGGGCCCATTCTTGGGCACCAAATTTGAGGAGAAGCTTGGAAGATATTTTCTTGACCAACGATCAATTAGGAGTTCAATTTGGGGCACCTAAATTGAGGAGACATTGGTTTTGACTTCATGTTACATGATGAAACTCTACTTGCACAAAATAGGTGTAGGTTTTTTAGACGAGCTTTGTGCTCTTGTAATTAACAATTCTTTGGATTTTTTAATGCTCATTATTTTCTATTAATTGCAGCAAGTTGAAGAGAGTTTTATCAAAGTTTATTACAAGTTGTGAAGAAGAATTGTTGAAGGCAAAAGAAGCATCTCAATCAAGGATTGATATAGTGTTATTATAATCTTGTTCTAAGGTTAAATAATACAAGCACTATTGATTCTAGTGGTGGATTTCTTTTCCCAAAAGGGTTTCTCCACGTATATGCTATGTCACTTTCATCTTCTTGTCTCATTCTTCTACAATCTTCTGTCTACTTTCTACAATTGGTAAAATTGATCTAAACAAGTAATCATCCACAAAGAATATGTAACAAAGAACACTTAATTAGATCTACAATCTCATAGTTTTACAATTTTTAAAGCTACATAATTACCTCCATTTTCAACATTTGGTATCAGAGCTAACGGTTGGGTAGAGTTTGGGACGCCTTTCTCTTAAAATTTTGAAGGTTTTTTGGCTATAGTGGGAGCTTTTACTATTGTGTTATTGCTGATTTGTAAAAGAAGTGTGTTAAAATGAGTTCTAATTCTCATTTAGATATTGAAAGATTCAATGGATCTAGTTATGAGATGTGGAAACTAAAAAAGGAGGATCTCCTTGAAGAGAGAGATCAATGGTTAGTTTTTTGTAATGAGACAAAGTCACCTACAATGATGTCAGATGAGGATTGGGATAAGCTTGATAAGAAGGAAAGAGGGACCATAATATTATGTCTTGTTGATGTTATTCTCTTAAACGTTTTAGATGAAACTACTGCATATAAACTGTGGAAGAGAATAGGTGATATCTATCAAACCAAAATTCTTACTAATAAGTTGTATCTGAAAAGACAATTGTATTCTTTAAAGATGAAAGATGGTGATTTTGTTGCACATCATTTAAATTATTTTAATTTGATTCTAAGTTAGTTAGCATCTGTAGATGTAAAGCTAGAAGATGAAGATAAATGTATTTTGTTAGTTTTTTCTTTACCAGAGTCTTGGGAAAATCTAATTGTTTCTATCAATGGTAGTGGTGTAGATCCTAAGATGGATAATATAATTCCTACTCTCCTATCAGAGGAGATGAGGGGGAAGTCTAAAACTAGTTCCCAAGATGCCTTGTTTGTAAGAGGTAGGCCTAAGGAAATGGTAATTCCAAAGGACAGTCTAAAACCCTTGGTAAAAGTAAGGTAAAGTGTTGGAATTGTGGGAAACCTGGACATGTAAAGAAGGATTGTAAGAGAAAGAAAAAAAGTTATGATGCTTCTACAGAGAAATCCTCGGATGACAGTAATGATGCATTGGTTCATCTAATACTATTTGTGTTAACTCTTGGCTTATTGATTCGGGTTGCTCCTATCATAGGACTCCTAATGAGTGGTTCACTGAGTATACTACATATGATGGAGGGAATGTCCGCTTTGGAGATAATAGCACAAAAAAGGTTGTGGGAAAAGGAGAGGTAAAGTTGTGTTTCAATGATGGTAGGGTGAAGACCCTTAATGATGTTTTACATATTCCAGGACTTGCTAGAAATCTACTCTTTGTATCTAAGTTCAATGATTCTGGAATGCATGTGACATTTGACAAAGGTGGTTGTTAAAGGATCTCATAGTGGAACTTTGTTTAAGCTGAATACCTCCAATTTGAATAAATCATCCAATGTAACTGAAGTTAAAAATACATGTATGTTGTGGCACCATAGTTGGGCCACATTGGTGAAAAAGATCTTAGGACCATTCTTAATAATAAATTGGTTGACGGTATTCCTAATTATAATATTGGAAAAAATGATTTTTGTGAGCATTGTGTGTTTGGAAAGCAATCTAGATCTTCATTTCCTAATGGAACAAATAAAGCTAAAATATTATTAGAGACTATTCATTCAGATGTAATGGGCTCTATGGGTATTGACTCTATTGGAAAATCTAGATATTATGTCACATTTATTGATTATGTCTCAAGATACACTTGGATCTATTTTATGCATAACAAATCTGATGTGTTTAATAAGTTTAAATAATTTAAGGCTTTGGTTGAGAAACAATTAGATCATAAGATAAAAGTGTTGAGATTAGATAATGGTGGTGAATATTGTTCTAGGGAATTTGATGATTATTGTAAGCATGTAGGAATTGTGAGATAGAAAACTACTCCATATACACCTCAACAAAATAGAGTAGCAGAAAGGATGAACCGAACCTTAATGGAAAGAGCTAGGAGTATGTTAAGTAGTGCTAAGCTAGATTGGTGCTTTTGGGCTGAGGCTATAAGTACTTCTTGTTATTTAATTAATATACCTCCTAGTTCATCTATTGAAGATAAATCCCCTTGTGAAATGTGGTTAGGAGGAAAACCTAGAGTTACACATTTAAGGATCTTTGGTTGTGAGGATTTTTTTCATGTGTGTAATGAAAAGCAGTCTGAGTTGGATCCAAAATCACAAAAATGCATATCATAGGTTATGGTGAAAATGTAAAAGGTTACAAGCTTTGGAATCCTCTAACTTGAAAAATTACTTTATCTAGAGATGTGATTTTCAGGGAATTTTGAGATTATTCAGGATAAGAACAACCAAAGGAGAAGGATACTTCTCGAATAGTGCATTTTGAGATAAATACTGAGAAGCAAGAAGATACACATATTGAAGAACAATTAGATGGATTGGATGAGGAGAGTTCATAGATTTCTTCTGAGATAGATGCTCATGATGAGCATATTGAGGAACAAGAAGAACGTCCTTTGAGAAGATCCACAAGACAATGGAATCCTATTGATAGGTACAGCCCACCTGATTTTTGTTGTATATTTGCTTTGATGAGTACTAATGATGAACCTAGATCTTACAGGGAAGTTTTCTTTAGATGAGAACAAGATTTGGTCACAAGCTATGCATGAGGAAATGAATTCCATGGATACTTGTGACACATGGGATCTTGAGATTTTTCCTAAAGGAAGAAAGTCCATTGGTTGTAAATGGATCTTTAAAAAGAAAATTGGAGCAAATGGTAATCTCAAAAGGTACAAGGCTAGATTAGTAGCCAAGGGCTACTCCTAGAGAGAGGGAGTTGACTTTAATGAAATATCCTCTCCTGTTGCTAAATTAACTTCTATTAGATTATTTGTATCTATTGATGTTGCTTATGATTTTGAGATAGAGCAAATGGATGTGAAAACTACTTTTTTGCATGGAGATCTTGATGAGGAGATTTATATGAGGCAACCTGATGGTTTTTTTGTAAAAGGAAAAGAAGAATTGGTTTGAAAGTTAAAGAGATATTTATATGGATTGAAATAGTCACCAAGAATGTGGTACCAGAAGTTTGATGCTTTTGCATTGAAAATTGATTATGTTAGGAGTGAGGAAGATCATTGTGTTTACATAAAAGTTATTGATGATCAGCTTTTAATTATTATCTTGTATGTTGATGACATGTTTATTGGTAACAGTAAGGTAATGATCAAAGAATTGAAAGCACAACTCTCTAACACATTTGAGATGAAAGATCTAGGGGCTATAAAATATATCCTTGGCATGGAGATCAGTAGAGATAGAGGTAACAAAATAAGTCAAAGCAACTATGTTGATACTATTTTGAAACAGTTTAACATGCAGGATAGTAAACCAATTAATATTGCTTTACCAGTTGGTACGAAGTTAAGTTTAGACATGAGTCCTAAATTTGATTTTGATTATGAGGAAATGTTTGAAATTACATATGCTAGTGCAGTTGGTAGTTTAATGTATGCAATGGTCTGCACAAGACCAAATATAGCCCAAGCAGTGGGAGTTCTAAGTAGGTTTATGTCTAACCCTGGTAAAGAACATTAGACTTATGTTAAGAGGGTGTTTAGATATTTACGAGGTACTTCTAATTACTGTTTGGTTTATCATGGTGCTAATGATATTGATATTATGCATAGATCATTGGACATACAGGGTTTTTTTTATTCAGATTGGGAAGGAGACCTAGACAGTCGGAGGTCAACAAGTGGCTATGTGTTCACTTTGTTTGGAGTTGTGGTTAGTTGGATGAGTAAGAGGAAGCCCACAGTTGCTTGGTCCACCACAGAAGTAGAGTACATGACTACAACACATGCCTCTAAAGAGGTAGTTTGGTTACAGAGACTTGGGAAAGGTATTGGTTTTAATTGCAAGAAAATTAAACTTGAATGTGATAGTCAGAGTGCTATTTATTTATCCAAAAATCCTATGTAGCATGCTCGTACTAAGCATGTTTATGTTCAGTATCACTTTGTGTGAGAAATGGTTGAGAGTGGGAAGGTATTGATTAAGAAAGTTGACATTTTGATCAATGTTATAGATTATCTTACAAAACTAGTTCCTACAGATAAGTTCTCTTAGTGTAGGAAGGCCATTGGCCTTGAGTATTGTACTTGATTTATAATAACGATTCCTTGTTTAGAATAATTGCTATGTATAATGTCAAGTGGGAGAATTTTGGGAATAGGATTCCCTTTAATTGCAATCTTAAACATATTTCATGTATCTCCTAAGTCCTTGGAAAGTGTTCCCAAACACTAGGATTAGAAAGAGATTAAATTCAAATGAAATGAACATGTAAATTGACATTTGTAATTATTCTTAAATGATAGGAACATGTGGGGATTCCTAAGAAGAGCTCCTACAAAATAGGAGCACATGTGGCACCCGCATGGAAGGTGGAACCCACCTTGCTTAAGTTAACTATTTGGAGGAAAGATAACACTTCAGTAATGCATGTAAAGATCCTACAAGCTAGGGATTGATATTTACATGAGTGGAGTTCAGTTCAGTTCAGTTCAGTTCAGTTATGGTTCAGTTATCTTCAGTTGCATGTAGTTAGTTTCAGTTGAATGCTAGTTGAATTTAGTTGACTTGAGTTGCATGACAAATAATAGTTGGACACATTCAATTAAGTGGGGATGATCAATATAACATAATGTTTGCATGAATTGATGGAGAGATATGTTTCAGTTAACAAAGATTGACTTGGACCCACCTTGGGTGCCCAAGTTGGCATCTTGGAGTTACACCTCTTGCATGAGAAGATATTTGCAAGGCTGAGTTAAGTGGGCCCATTCTTGGGTGCCAACTTTGAGGAGAATCTTGGAAGATATTTTCTTGACCAACGATCAGTTAGGAGTTCAATTTGGGGCACCTAAATTGAGGAGACAATGGTTTTGACTTCATATTACATGATGAAACTCTACTTGCACAAAATAGGCATAAGTTTTTGAGAGGAGCTTTGTGCTCTTGTAATTGACAATTATTTTGAGTTTTCAATGCTCATTATTGTCTATTAATTGCAACAAGTCGAAGAGAGTTCTATCAAAGTTTATTGCAGGTTGTGAAGAAGAATTGTTGAAGGAAAAAGAAGCATCTCAATCAAGGATTGATATAGTTTTATTGTAATCTTGTTCTAAGGTTAAATAATACAAGCACTATTGATTCTGGTGGTGGAGTTTTTTCTTGAAAGGGTTTCTCCATGTATATGCTATGTCACTTCTATCTTCTTGTCTCAGTCTTCTACAATCTTCTGTCTACTTTCTACAATTGGTAAAATTGATCTAAATAGATAATCAACCACAAAGAATATGTAACAAAGAACACTTAATTAGATCTACAATCTCATAGTTTTACAAGTTTTAAAGCTAAATAATTACCTCCATTTTCAATAATACTTACCTCTCTTGCAACCAACTCGCATCTAGAACCCTCACCTCCACTCTTCAATGTGTATTTGACTATCTCAAACTTTTTTTTCTCAACATTTTTTTTACTAAAATCATGATTGCTTCCCTCCTGAAAGAATGTTACAAACTTTGATAAACCACCACATTGCAAACACGTTTCATTTAAACAATCATTTCTATAAAACAAGCAACCATCACCTCTAATGCATAAAAAATGAATCTAACAACTCCCTGGATGATTTGGGAAGTTGCACTGTATGACACTCCTGCAACATTTCGTCAGTATGCACAGTATAATGAATATGGCATAACAATTCATGATACATTGAAAACTCAACATGGTATTTACAACATATATTACGAACCTTAATAGGAACATAATAAAATGGATTGAAAGACTCAAAATCCCTTTGTGAGATTTGTAAATGTGGATTTTCTTGACAAATTTTTTTGGATACATTCCAAAAAATGTTTAGGATGCGGTGTACGATCTCGATTACCAATTCATAACTTTAAAATATCCTTTACATTCAGTGATAGTCTAGAGTGAGAATTCCAATATTGTTCAATTTGCATATTTATATTATCGGTTAGCTTTTTATCAACACGTGGAAGCCTCCCACTAAAAGCCCACGTCTCATTTTGAAGAGAACTATCAAGTCTTCCTCTTCTTGAGAGTGCTCTATTCAATGTTTTATGATTTAAGTTAAAATCAATACAAGTTTGTCTTATTCAATGAGCATTTCTCAAATGATGGCTTACTAGTGAGGTTGTGATCACTCTTCGAGCAGCCCTTTTATATTTTTCCTTACTAGTCTTTCCAATAGAGGTTAGAGCATTAAAAATATTTTTTAAAATAAGACTATTTTTCTCTGTTTTTTTGTGAGATGAATCTTCAATTTGTTTAATAATGGTCTCATTGTGTAAATCTTAAGTAATTGCACAAAAACTTGACATTGTTCGGTTAATGTCTTATCAAAAAATAATTCATTAAACATTTTCGTAGCCCACAAACGAACCATTCATTGTGACCCTTCAAGATTATCAATTATGTTCTCATCTATTTCAACCAACCATTTAGGGGTTCTTTTGTAATTAGGTGTTGCATAAGTTTTATTTTCAACATTTTCAATTTCAAGTACAATGTTATTAACATTTTCATTCTCACTATTTTCAACATTTTCAATAACAATTTCATTTTCAACAACATTTTCATTGTCAATAACAAATTCATTTTCAACCACATTTTCATTCTCAATGTTGTTCACATTTTCATTTTCAATTTCAATGTTTTCATTTTCAATTTCAATATGATGTTCAATATTTTCAATTTATATTTCATCTTCACTTAAATTAACATTTAATGGCTTGGAAGAAGCTTCAATTTGAATATTTTGCATACCTTGTCTTCTTTTCCTATGATTTTATCTATCTTTTGCTTTATATGCTTCAATTTGATCTACTGTAAGTTTCCTTTTACCTTTTCT
Source organism: Sequoia sempervirens (assembly GCA_007258455.2). NCBI lineage: Eukaryota > Viridiplantae > Streptophyta > Pinopsida > Cupressales > Cupressaceae > Sequoia > Sequoia sempervirens. The sequence continues at coordinate 100,083,032 of VDFB02373365.1, read as the reverse complement.
CTTACGCCGACTGTTGCTCCCCATTGCAAAAACAAAAAAACACACACAAATGATTGGAATTCTAAAAAGTGTTAGAGAATCTTTGAAAAGCTAAATTTTGTCTAATGCAGACAAAAAGCACGAGAATTTGGTAACAGAAAGAATGTAGGGACCATTGAAATACTCAAAACGGTCCCATTTTTGTTTTTTATATAACTTATAAAATAGATATCCGTTTCAAAACAGATGTCTGTTATGTCTTCCAATCGACATACTCGTAGGTCTTCTTCACAATCTAAAAATAGAGGAAACGGATATCCTTTTATAACAGATATTCGTTACCTCTAGTCTTCAAAATAACAATGTCATAATATATATTTTTGTTATATATTAATTTACTATGTTAAATTATTATATAATAATATATATTATATATTATATATCATATTTTAATACATATAAAATATATTATTTATTATATTTTAATATATATTATATATTATATTTTATTATATATTATATTTTTATTTTAGACTGCAGGAATCGGGTAGCACGACCCCCTATAAACTATAGTGCATCTGATAAACTTTTTTAACGTGACCAGCGGCGCTGGCGCGACACACCCTTCGGTACCACAGGGGTGGGGGAGACTAGACCTCGTGACCAACCTCCTGCAACAGGAAAGATTTAGCCAACCAAGCTAGGACCCCAACCCCTTATTATATATTATATTTTAATATATATTAAATATTATATATTATATTTTAATATATATTATATATTATATATTATATTTTAATATATATTATATATTATATATTATATTTTAATATATATTATATATTATATATTAATATACTATATATTATATATTAATATTATATTAATTTATTATATATATTTATATATTATATTATATATTAATATTATATAAATTTATTATATTTATTTATATATTATATAGATATTATATATTAATATTATTTTATATATAATATATATTAATATATTGTTGCTCGTCCAAGTGAGTAACATATAACAAACAGAACAGATATTCATTATTTGAATTTTAAAAATTATTATTTCTTATGATATATGATATATATATATTTACTATATATTAATATTTATTATATATATTAATATATAATATATATAATAATATATAATAATATTAAATATATATATAAATATTATATACATATATAAATATTATATACATATATAAATATTATATACATATATAAATATTATATTAATATATAAATATTATATATATATA
>VDFB02373365.1:99905869-100080361 GCA_007258455.2 Sequoia sempervirens | reverse complement strand
AAAAATTAATTGTTTTGACTCTCCTTAGCTCCCAAAATAGAAAGGATCCTTGTTGGAAGTGCTCTAAATTTCTAATACTTGGTGAATCTGGATCCATTGTTAGTACTAACCAAACAAAACTTGTCCCTGCAACCATAGGGAAATGGGTGAAGTGAATGGGTAATAATCGATGGGCTATGCAGGAGGCTATCATATTGTATCATATACAAATGATAGCCTCCCGCATAGCCCATTGATTATTTCCCATTAACTTTTCCCATTACCCTATGGCCGCAAGGACAAGTTTTGTTTAACCATTACTAACTATGTATATAGATTCACTAAGTATTGGCAATTTGGAGCTTAACACTTCCACCTTTGTTGAATCAATTTGGAGCTTAACATTTCCACCTTTGTTGAATCAATTTGGAGCTTAACACTTCCACATTGTAGCGAGGTAAAAATTTAATGTATTTTTAAATGAGATTTCACATCACTTTAACAATTATTTATTTTTCATTTACATGCCTTAGACATAAATGAGTTTTACACATTTTTTAATTTGTATTCAATTAAGTCATTTATATTGAATGGTTTAAGAGGATTTTTAAACATGTATCTTACATTTTTAAATTACAAATTTAATGCAAGTTCACTTATATCTAAATCATGGATCCACACCCTCCACCTCCACCACTTGAATCCGATGGTGCTCACTTTCGAGAACAAGTCAATGTGAATGTTAGAACCATTTAGGATCAAGTTAATGCTATTCAAAATGCAGAATGTGTTCACCCATTATTGAGGCGTTTTGCATCAAAAATGCAAATTATTGTTGATGCGGTTAGGTCCATGGAAGTGGACTTAGACAAGCATCAACGATGGCTAGAGGAAAGGAGATAGTCCCAATATAAAGAGGAAAACACAAAGAAATGAAGAGATGCAACTGAGAGCCACAAAACTTTATTGAAACAATGATCTTATATTTATAAAAAAATTGATCTTGGATGAATATTTTATAAATAATTTTGTTCGATGGATATTTTATAAAGAATTTGGTTGGATGGATATTTTTAGTGTTGAATTTATGAATATAATAGTATAATGATGAGACAAAAATTTAGTAATAAATATTAAATAATTTCTATTAATTTAGTGCTTGTTCATATATAGTGTGCATAAGGGTTGGGTCCCTAGCTCGGTTAGCTAAATATTTCCTGTTGCAAGAGGTTGGTCATGAGGTCTATTCTCCCCCACCCTCATGGTACTAGAGGGCGTGTCATATTAGTGTCGCCAGTCACGTTAAAATTTTTACCAGGCGCACTGCAGTTTATAGGGGGTCGTGCTACCTAATTCTTGTAGTCTATATATATATAGTGTCTATGTGTGTGCATATATAGTGTTTATTCATGCATCATGGTTGACTAATGTCTTATTTTTTTATCATAATTTTTGTATAGATTTCACATAAACAATCTAATTAACATGTATCTTGATGTCTTCTAAGGATTTTGTTTGAAAGTTGCATCAAACCCCTTTGGTGTACATAATGTTCTTGTTTATGTATCATGATTGGAAGATAGTGATTCTTATTCATGATGATTTTATACATTTTACATGAATGATCTAATGACATGTTATTAAACTTGAATGCTTTAACGGCATGAATGTTAAATTGAGTTGTAATGTTTTCTTTGATGGTTGTATCACTTCTTATTCTAAAGGGTCCCAACACGGGAAAACTCTCTCTCTCTCTCTCTCTCCATCTCAACTCTCTATTTTTCTCTCCCTCTCACTCTCAGGTCCCTCCCCCTCTCTCTCTCAAGTCTCTCAGAGCTTCCTCTCTCTCTCTCTCTCTCTCTCTCTCTCCATCTAAACTCTTTGTCTATCTCTCCCTCTCACTCTCAAGTCCCTCTCCCCTCTCCCTCTCTCCCTCTCAAGTCTCTCTCTCTCCCTCATTCTCAGCTCTCTCTCTCTCTCTCAAGTCTTTCTCTCTTTCTCTCTCTTCCTCTCACTCTCAAGCCCCCTATGTCTCTCTCTTGGACTCTCTCCCTCTCAAGTCTCTTTCTCTCTCTTCATCTCAAGACTCTCTCTCTCTCTCAACTATATATATCTCTCTCCTTCTCTCTATCCATCCCTCTCTCCCTCTCAACTATCTCTCTCTCTCCCTCTCAACTCTCTCTCCCCATCCCTCTCAAGTCTCTCACTCCCTCTTAGGTATTTCTCTCTCCCTCTCTCTCAAGTCCCTCCCACTCCCTCTCTCTCTCATGAATTTTCCCCACATCAATAAATATATAATATATGCTATGTATTAAATATATTACATAATATTAATATAATATTTCATATTTCATATATATACTATATACTATATATGATAATTAATATGTATACTATATATAATATATAATATACTATACAAAATATATGTACTGTATAGTATACAATATAATATATAATATATAGTAATATATAATATACTATACAAAATATATGTACTATATCTAGTATAAAATATAATATATAATATATAATATATAATATATAATATATAATATAATAATATATAATATAATGTATATTATATAATATAATATATAATACATATTATATAATACATAATATTATATATTATAAATATATGTATTATAAATACATAATACATATTAATACATATTATATAATATTATGTATGATAAATAATATAAGTAAATATAAATAATGGATATTCGTTTAGTAACGGATATTCGTTTAGTAACGGATATTCTTTTAGTAACGGATATTCATTTAGTAACGGATATCCATTTTGAAAAACAAAATGGATATCCGTTATGAACGGATATTGGCTCGAGATTTGGTTTGGGATTGCCTGACCTAGAACTTGTCAACCCAAAAAATGTGTTTTTGAAAATTTGTTTAGTTTTACAAAATTCACCCTTATGGCTGATGATTTTTTTTTTACCCAAATTTCATCAAACAAAAAGGGTTTATAGAAAAAATTGCCAACTTTCCACCAATATAAATTTTTCCTTATTTTGAATTTAATAAATAATTATTATTGATGTTCTACCTACATTACGTCTAAAGTCCTGATTGATAGGCTAATTGAAAAACTTCTATAACTTTCAAACTACTTGACATTTTTTGAATCTACAAGATGCACCACATTCTATGCTTCGCATACTATAAGATAAAAAAAAATGAATTTCATAATTTTTTGACCAAGTTATGGTGATTGTAAAACCTCGTCCCGCAACCTAGAGGATGATGCAACATTGTGGAAGCACAACTAATTTTTTTCTTAAAAAGAGTAACAATGATGAGTGAAGTAAACTACTCTAACACATACGTCCTCTAGGCCACACAACGCGTCTACATGTGAATTTCAAAACTTACAAAATTATTCTAAAACATAGTATATGGAATTAACTCATATTAACAGCATACAACAAAACATTCACCATTTCATAATAAATCTAACACAAAGAAAATTAATGAACATATTCCATAGATACAACACCATATAAACAATATATACCATTTAATATAACGATGAATAGATCATACATAATGTTACAATTACAACATAAGGAATCCTCCTTGATTACAAATAAGGAATACAATATACAGTGTCCACTGTTACAATGAATATAAGAGAGGTACAAATCCATAGAAACACACAAGCTCCTCGAACTAGAAGATCCTACCATCACGAACATGAAGAGAAAACCCAACAGTGTAAGGTGCATGCCACCCAGCCATGTGGTACCCGTAGACCCAACCCCCGTGCTAGGAGATAGTAAAAGGTAACCAAGACAATCCTACTACCTCTAGACATAGGCAATATACAAAACAACATTGTACTAGTAAACACATAACAACACTGTACCAGTAAACACAAAACATAAGGTTACATTGCTTCCAGAACCACTGAATCAAATACATCCACTATACAATACAAATTGATTGTACAATACAAACCGACTGTTGTCATAGGAGGAGTGTCATTACAAAGCTTGCATTGGTTATCCAAAGGAGATCTTCCTATGTCTCGGCCCCCATCTTGGGTTATTGTGGTAACCTATCACGAACCTGGCCCCACATGCACACCTGTGCGGAATCGATTATCTTTCGAGAAGACAAGATAACAATCTTTCCATTCCAAGCCTTCCCAACTCATCTCAAGTCTCATACTAGCCCTTGAGCCAATGAGCGAGGCTAAATTATTTGATTAAATATATTAAGCTACTCTATCCCTAATAAAGGTTATTTAATTTCCACTGATTAATCTGACTTTCAAATGAGTTGTCCTGGGACCACTTTGTGTCTCAGCCCTCGTTGAAAGCCACTCCCCTATCAACAACACAATAACATATTCCACAACCCAAGGGTAGACAGTGCACAAAATACGATAATAAATATCAATCATTCTGCAAAGAACAACACATCTCATTCATAGTAACCGAGTGCTCAAATTAAATCACACAACCCGTTCATAGTAATCGGGTGTTCAAAACTAATTCACACATCCCTACGGATGTCAAATACTAAATCTCAAAAAATGTGCACTACCCAAGGAAATCTCAAAAAGGGTGAACAAAAGATACAATAACCCTTTCACAATTTTACAATCTTTGGAAGACTTATATTTTCTCGACAACAAATATTCCCAATTCCCAATACACAATTACAGAATAATACACAATAACAATAACCCACTCAAGTAATTAAATAAACAACCATTAGGATTTCCTAACTCCAATAAATCAACAACGAATAAAACCAATTGTTTAACTTTCACTTTGACAATTATTCATAATATTCAACTCAAATTGCCCACAAACGTGAACAAAAAAGAACACATCTTAAAACAATTCAGGCACTTAAATAATCTAATATTCGGATTTCCTAAATCCAATTTGAATCAATATCTCATCACATGAAATTATTCAAAGTAAATATAATTTCATTTGCAATAATAAGGAAATAAAATAAAACTATTTATTTAACTTCAATTTCACAGTTTCATATAATAGTAAAATCAATTTCTCTATTACAATCATTACATTATAAAATTCTCCACTTGTACATTAAACATTTTAATAACACAATATCTATTTAAATATAAATCAACTTTCTCTCTTAAGACATTTTAGTTTAAGATTTACTAGCCCATGCATTTGCATGCTTATTTTAAAAATATGCTTCCATTTACAAACCATAAGAAATTCAAACTAGTTGTTTAACTCAAATTTCACAAACACATATAAATAAAAATCTCAGTCTTTCTATTAAAATCATTTTATTATAAAACACCTACTTGTGCATTGCATGCACTAATTAACAACATAATATTTATTTAAATAAATATCCTTTTTAAATAAATATATATATTTTTTCTAATTACATAATCCAATTATTCTTTTCCAATAAATTCATTTTAAAATATTTCATATTAAAATATCTAATTGTAAATGTGCATTCACCTATTTAAAAATACATTTATATATATTTATATTTAAATATTCTAATATTATATGCAAAAAATTTAATATATATTTTTAAATAAATATATATATATATTAATTTACAATTTTCAAACAATGCTAAACATAAAACCAGTCTATTGCGACTTTAATAACTTTTTTTTTTATCTAGGTTTCTCTGAAATTTTTACAGAAGGTGCGCCACAAAGTCTTTTAAAACATATAAAAAATTCAGCCCTACCCTAAATTTTTAGTTATGATTAATTTAGTGACTCTCTCTCTGCTATTATGATTTACAAATTACCAGAGGTTTCCAATTTTCACAAATCTACAGAGGATTTCATTTTTTTCAAATTTATCAAAAGATTTCATTTTCAATCCTACATAGGTTTTCTAATTTCTCTATTGTTTTCTTTTGAGGTTTTCTAATGTGTTAAAATTCATTCCCTACAGGGATCTAAATCTTCTATGGTAATTTACCTTTTTCTACAAAAGAATAAATTCTATTTTCACAGGAAGAGGTTTCTAAGTTTGATTTAAATTCAACAAAGGTTCAATAATCCCACTATAATTTCCTTTTGTATAAATCTATTTCAAATACTCATTTTAACAGAGGATTCAAATTGTTTTCTACAAAGGTTCAAATTTCACGGCAATCTTTTAAAAACAAAAGCTTCTACAGTAATGAAAACCTCTTCTAATCTTTTCCAATTTGCATTACAATAATTAAATAACTCTTTCAAATCAAAATTCACAAAAACAATTAAAGAACCTGTTCCAGAAGAATTGTTGCCTCGAGGATTGATGTCGAGCTTCTCTGTAAACTTCAATTTGTCAATGTTGCCAAAGCTTCCTCCAGAAGAATTTCCACTTCCCAGAGAACAGAAATAAACCACAGCCAAGAATTTCCACAAAACTAGATTCCTAGAATTATCAGAAAACTTCTAAGATCTACAATTTCTTCAAACCACAAAACAATTCATTCATTTCACAAAAACCTCTGTCCTATTTTTCCTGTGAAAACAACTTCCTCTTTTCTCCCCAATTTCAATCAATCTCTTCGTAAATCAATTTTAAAACAGTAAGAAAATAATTCCTTCTAACTTCTTGTTCACACAACAAATATCTCTTCTTTAACAACCAAGATATTTCTAAGATCTTTTCCCAATAACATGCATTTGAATTTAAAATAATTTATTTAATTCAAATCACATTTAAATAACTTATTAATTTTAATTCATATTTAATCTAATAATTAAAATTACCTTATAACATAAATTAAATCAATTAATTTATTTATTATAAAGTTTTCACATTCATAATACAAATTAATTAAATACTTAATCATAACATATAATCTAATCCTCACAATTAAACTTTGCATGATAAATAAAATACCAAGACCAACATGGATAAAGAACATAACCAAAACACGAACTAACAACATACTATACTAGGGTAGAGGTTTGACAAGGTTAACCAGTTAGTATCTCCCAATCATTACTGTTGAGTAGTGGACACGCTCAGACCTATGAAACCAGGTGAAGTCGTTGTCATGTACCTGCAAACCTACAACAAAAGCAAAAGTCGTACATATATTGTACAAATAATAATTCATACACACCATGAAGAGAGAATCGTGAAAATCATAGGGCACTCACAAGCGAGAGATGCAATACCATTCTCTTCACCAATACAATATCACATCAACTGACGAGATAAAATATCCATTAAACTACAATAAGCATGTATAGCAATGTCATCTCAACTAAGCATCTATACAAACATAAAGCATGCCAAACATAATCACCATGCATATAATGTATCATCATATCAATATAGTTTATCATCGCTCCATTGTCAGTGATAGAATAACAATCACATAAAATATGGTCTATCAAAGAATCAGAACTGTCAGAGAAAACATAGAAAATCGAAGGGGTGTTATAGTGATAAAACATAGACGTTAAATAATAATTCTGAAAAGTTATAATAAAAAATATAACTAATTATTTACATGGAAAAAAATTATGAAAAAAATTTGGCACATCCAAGCATGTGTCCTCTACTTATATTGAAAAATTTAGAAAAAAAAAATCTTGTACTTCCTAGGGTGGTCAAACATACACCTGCTTCTTATCTTTTTCCTGAAAATTTAGTACCATTACATTGAAATTTCAAATTTTCTCAAAAAAATTTACTTTGTTCCAAAAGGACTAGTAGCCTAGAAACTGCATTCAATTTGCTACAAATTTTGTTTTTACATATTTTTCAAATTATGTTAATAACCTATTCAAATTTTTATGTCAAGTTTCCTAACTCTGATTTTCTAAATTTTCATTGCCACTTAGAGGCCTAGTTTGGACCCCCATGATGGACTGCACATACCCGGTGACAAACTCAAGAGACGTTGGGCTGCCTCTATCACCAACACAACACAAGACAAAGCAAAACCCTCTCCCAAAGAAGGTGATCCCTTCTTTTGAGCTCCATTGGAAGTGAGGTCATCCTACAACTTACACTTCAGTAGAGGATGTAGAATCCCCACAAAATAAGTGGAAGGTGAGGAGGAAGAGGACAGGGTTGCAGTGGACACCACCATAGTGTTTGGCATGTCCATGGGTCACAAAAATGGAGGAATGTCTAGAAGTGACATCAAAAGAGGGGGCTCTGCCAAGGGAGCGATGAACACCTACACCCTTTTGGGGTGAGGATCATCAATGTTCATAGGAGGAGTCAAAAGCAAAACCGAGGTGATGGGAACTAAAGCGGAAGGAACAAAAGAGGGAGGCACAGTAGGAGATGTCAAAATAGGAGTTGTTGGCTCCCATTTTTCCTTCTCTAAGGCAGCTTTTTCAATAGCTAGAGCCTTCCTCCAATGCTTACACTCATGTGCAAGCCAATTTCGTCGACTCCGGGAACTAGAACCCATTGCTTGAGAAGGAACAAGAGGCTCATGTTCCACTATAAGCATGTTCTCCACAATTGTTGCTAGTGGAAGGGTAGCCTCTTGGACTAAAGTTGGAGTAGGAAGCACAAGAGTGGAAACAACAACAAATGGAGAAGTAAATGCAAGTGCCTCAACGATGGGCCTCTTCCCATTCACCGCCTGAGAGGCAGGAGTAGTAGGAGGCCGCGAAGGCTGAGACATAGGGGAAACTCCATGAGGAACCTTCCCCTTACCATAGACAATGATCCTTGACACCATGGGTAAGAGGAGAAGTTCAAATACTTGACATTTGGCCCTCCACCAAGTAGGCACCATGGGAGCAAAGGCCAAAGATGCCACAACAGGGCGAGAGTCAGAAGTGGATGGAACAACAACATAATCTAAGAGGAAGGCTCCTGCGTGCGAGCAAACTTCCCCTTCCCCTTTTGTTGAGAGGAAGAAGCATCCTATTACTGCACAATCATAGAACCTTTGACTGAAATGGTGTAAGGGGAGATAAGGTAGGTCACCTTCAATGTTATGCCCCCATTCTTCTATTTGACATAGGTGTGGTACAGCAAGTCCATCCTTGTCCAAGAAGTAGACCAACCGGGGCAGGCCAAAAGTGATCTAACAAGTATCCCCCACATGACACCAGAGGTTTATACTTGGCATCATGCACAACATGCATAGAGACCTCATGAGAAAACTTAAAACACTTATGAATCACCAAAGTGATTGCATTCATGGAAACTAGCCATGGGATGCCTAGTTTCACTCTAAACAAGTTTTACTCCAGGATGATATTAAAAGGAGCATTTATAGTCCTAGGTCCTACCAGAACTGAGAGGGTGATGGAACCAATTGGAGGGACCAAGATTCCATCATGTGCATGTATATTGTGCTCTTTGACTTTTTGTATTCATCCCTATGTAGAAATTTTAATAGAAGAGTCTCTTTTTTTTATCACATTCACACTGACTCGCGAGGTCAACTAGAACACCAATCATGATGTGAGCAGGAATGTATAGTGGAGAAGGATGTTTTCTTATAGGCAAGTCCTGCAATGTGAAATTTATAGCTAGTCACTCATTCACAGGCTAAGCGAGAGGAATAGGTGTAAATAAAACCATGTTTACATACTTCGAGAACTCAAGGGAAGCAGAACCAGGAGGTTAAACAATTAGGTTTGCAGAGTGAGACATAAATGGATTCATGTAGATCTACAACTCGCTATTAGCCTTTGCCATAGACTTGTTCATATTTTTCTTTTTCCCATCGAGGTGGATAGTACCATCATCGATATGATCTTGTATCTCGTGATGCGGGCGCATGCATCTTTCGGTATCATGTTTGGTAATTCGATGGTACTAGCAGAATGTATTCTCTTTGTACCAGTCAGAGTAAGGTTCAATAAGGGTTCAAGGATTTGCCAAGGTTATCAAGTGAAATCACAATACTATATCTCACTTTTTGCCTAAGATGGACATTTACATCAATATTTTTAACTAAATCTTCATCTTCTGAGACTTATAGGAGCTAAACCATTAAGAATTTGAAGATGATGTGAACTAATGATTTGTGGCAATTTGTGTGTAGATTCTAAAAAAAAAATCAATTTTTTTGAAATAAATCATGAATCCTTCAACATCTCCTTTAATAACTAGTTTTAAACAAAAAACAACATTTTCAGAAAGTAACATTTGTGTCATACAACATAACTTTTTTTTTCTATAAAGGACTAAATTCTAATTTTTGAAATATAGATTCTTAACATCAATATCTAGGGAAAGGATACTTTTTTCATAATTTTGTGTTGCATTTTTTTTTAAAAATTAATTTTTGAAGTCACTGTCACTATAATTTGGACATATGTGTGTGTCATACAACCTAACTTGTGTATATATTGAAATCCAATTTATTTTTGGTGAAATAAGGACATCAATACCTAGGAAAAGGGTATTTTTTGAAAAAAAAATTACAATGGTTTACTATTTTTCCACCTAGATACACAAAAAAGAGTTAGATGTTCAGAGAAAAACCTATGTTTAGTAAAAATTGAAAATTAAATACATGTTAAAATGAAAATATGTCAAAACTATAATTGTTGGAAAGCTAGTTTCAAGCGATACAATCTTGCAAAATATAATTTTTAAATGACATTATTTAATCCCTCAAAAGGTAAAGAAAAAGTGGTTTTTTTCTAGCATTTTGATAGGTGCAAAAGAGACTCCATTGTGGGTATGATTTAATAATTTAGAGGGGTTCTATCCAAGGGGTTTTGATCTAAGGGGGTCTTATTTATCCCTCTTCAATTAAAACCCTTTATATGGAGCCTCTTAAGACTTAAATCATTAGTTTTTTTTAAAACAGTGATTTCAGGAAAAAATAATCACATCCCAAAAGTGAATCACACTATTGTGGCAACACCCTATCACTTTGTCTTTGAATAAATTCTTTAGAATAGAGGAGTATGATTTTGATAACTTCGTGAATTGTTTGTTGTGTTTGAGGCCTTTGTCGCTAGATGTAGCAACTACATTCGCAACACATTTACCTTTACCAGAGATCGACACAATAGACCTACCCTTGGGACAGGAGCACGAGAAAGATCCCCCAAACTAGGGGATCATCTACTAGTAATCCCGCAATGCGGCACAAAGATGTGAAAAAGAAGGGTATTTCATCAAGGAAAACTTCTCCTACTAGGACCTCTACATGTTGCTGATGAAAACCTTCTACACATCCAAGTTGGGCAAAGGATAAGATATTTGTAAAAGTAATGCTTGATACCGAGAAATGAAATCAGTTATCTTCTCATGCTCTCTTTGCTTACAATGGACGAGGTCTGAAAAGACTATCTTTGGCCTGATGTTTGCCTGGAATTGCTAGAGAAACTAATTCACAAGCTAATCAAACAAAAATATGGACTTATCAAGCTGTAGACACTAAAAATTGTCTTGGGCCTATGACTCTTAAATTCTTCATCATTCCCCTTTTATCATTGTTAATTAAATAATTTTAATTATTTAATTATTTCCTAATGTCATAAGTCCTCTATTAATTAAATAATTATAATTATTTAATTAATTCATTTCTAGCTTCATTTATTCTTTGATTAATTAAATAGATTTTATTTATTTAATTTGTCACTAATGTCCCTTTCTACTAAATTATTTATTAATTGTCTAGTCTTTCACCTATAATTAAAAATTATTTTAATTATTCATTAGTCTTTTCTTTCATAAATTAAATAAATTTTATTTATTTAATTGTTTACTAACTTGTCCTTATCTTCTAATTTTGAATTAAATTATTATTTAATTCAAAATTTCAACATGTCACATGTCTTCTATAATTAAATAATACTTTAATTATTTAATTATTCATTTTAATTTCTCCTACAACCTCTTTATTCACACCAATCTTATCTTCCACATCAAATCTTATCTCTTGACATCCCATTTAATTCTAACCTTTGATTTAATTATCTTATAATTCAATCCTAACCCTTCATCCTTATCATTTGCCCTAATTTTTCCCTAACCCTATTCCATACCACAAATTTTGTTCTTGGCCATTGATCTTTAAGTCAAATTAACCTTTCAATCTCGACCCTTCATGACAAAATTCACATTCTATAAAAGACAACTATTTTGCCATTGTCAAGTGATCTACAAACCATCTAGAGACCTCTTGCTATCTAGTGAATTTGTCTACATGTTATCTAGTCTATCTAAATACTATCAAGTCAAGTGCATTGTAGTCAATTAGAATCTTCAATATTTTGTTTTGTCATTGCCATTAGGCCTATTTTCATACTCAAAAATCTTAAGCAATTATTAATATCAAGCGAAATAAAGAAGGGCAATGGAGGTGAATCAATGATGGCATGAAGACTCTTTGGTAATATTGTTCTATGTTTTATGTCCTTATGTTTATTTGTACTTCATTGTTTATCAAGGTTTGATTTATATGTTTTACTACCTAACCATGATAATTTTACCCTGATTACATAGGCAAGGAATAGTACCATTCTAGGGTTGTATCCTTGAGAGATCTTGGGAACAATTTAGTCATTAAGCCATCATGATGGAAAGAAATCCATACACATGGCATTGAATACTACACATGTGTTTGTAGATCTCCCTTGCCACCATACTTCTTAAACTTTGGAATCTTCATCCCCTGGGGGATAAGAGTGTTTAGAATTGCTATTAATGAAGGACTATGACAAAAGAAAGGTTAAAAAATCAACTAGGAGGTGGCCTAAGATAGGTTTTCCAGTTGATTCTGCATTTGGCCCATGTTCTATAGCAAAGCATTCAAAATAGGATCAAACAATGAAATAGGACTAGTGGAACTACTGCCATCTAAGCCACTGGAGCCACCAGAACCACCAGCTCCCCCATTCCACCAAGGCTTCCACCACCAACACCAGCATTGCCCCAAGAGTTACCATGGCCAGAATTAGGAGGAATAGCATTGAATCCTAAAGGAACTCTATTTACTTTGATGGTCGGAGGTGCCTCAAGCACAGGGGTGGTACTAACGGAAGGGCCTATTTTGTTCATACATACCGAAATCATGGGAATCGAGACGCCTATCTTCCTTTCAAAGGTATCAATCCTAGAACCTCGGGTAACACTCGATCTAGAGTTGTATGAAGGGACATATGCTTCCACTATGTCAGTAAGGCCTTAGAGAAACTCTAAGCCTACCTGATCCTTGTCTAACATATATCTCATTTCATTGACAAGCCTAGAATCCCTAGTTATGGGAGGAGTAGGGATGCAAGGAGACTTCCCAAATAAACTCACCTCTACACCTAAAACCATCTCCTGAGAAGTGAGACCAGTAGTGACCTTCGATAAATCCATCTCTAGATGTTGTATGCTTCTTCTAACAATGTACCCAGAGGTTGTAGATTGGGTCGTAAAGCTCATAAAGCTTCATAAAGCACAAGTTTGCAACCCACACAAGACGTGAGAGAAAGAATCTTGACACAAAGAAACAGATGCTACGATGTTCACGTAGGGTTCACCAAAATGTAGAGGAGGTGGATCGGCTACTCTGAGACCCCAAGTCACGGGAGGGTCCTAAGCAACAAGTTTCCTTGATCTACCTCAAGCTTGCTAAATGATTCAAAAAGGTTAAGCAGTTAAGGTCAAAAATGAAGAGTGATCTAGTTGTTACTATCCTTTTGCTAACCTGAATGTTTCAGGGGGTCAAACAAGCTAATTCCCATAGTTCAATCTTTGACTCAAACAACTCACTACCTAAGAACGGTAGCATAGGACACAGACTCCAACATGGCAAACTGGTGTCTTAATGGGGTGCTAACGTCCATATGGACAAAGAGTGTGAGGAGCAGATAAAAACACTAGAAAATAAGCCAATAGACTGACAAATAGATTTTTATACCATGATAGAATGTAGACAAAGTATGAAAGTGAAGTACAACAAGAATAATACTTTAACTAGATATGCTTAAATTGACAAAGAAGGATAAGAAAGTGATACCAAAATTTGTGCAACTTGATTCTTTGAATAGCTGCAACTAAGAAGCACCTACACACATAAGACCAAGGAAAATGTTGGCGTTTTTTTTAGAAGGCTACCTCAGTTAGTCCCTCGCTTTGGTGTTTCCACCTCCACGGATAGCTAGATAGCAATGATGTGTAGAAAGATGATAAAGAGATGTGTAGAAATGGAAATACCAAGCAATAACACAAATAAATATGCTACTATGCAAGTATGATGTTGCAAAAGTAAATGCTAATGGTGGATATCACCTTCACAGCCATGTGCTATGAAGGCAAGTAGAGGAAGGCGTGAGCTTGCATGTTATCCAACAACGTTTTTGTAATGAACGGAGTGGAGAAGCCAAGAGATCAGCAGCTGGTGGTGGTGAAGCTTGAAAGTGTGTAAGTTGATCAGCAAAGCATCAAGAATTCAATCAAGTGTGTAGAAGTGTGAAGAAGTTGAATGGAATGAAGGAATAGGCAATTTGAAAGGAAAAATGGAGGCAAAGGGAGAAGGAAGCATTACGGTTCACGTCCAATGGATAAACGTAACATCTCTGCAAATTCTAGAGGCAAGAATCGTATCAGGACAGAAGTGCGACGTGCGTCCCTTACAAAATTTCTCCACCGACACGCAAACAAGTTGTCGGGTGGACAAGGAAAGGTGGCGGATGTCGAGACTGCATCATCAAAATTACATTTTCTAAGGTGAAGGGTATGAAAATGGGGAATTTGCAAGAGGTGCAAACTCACGCCATTACAGGAAGATATGTATAGGGGTTGACAGTAATTAATCGGTACCAAAAAATAAGAGATTAGATTTACAAAGTAGTAAGATGAATCAAATTGATAAATACTCCAAATCATCTTTTGATCCATTTTGAATCAAAAAAATTATTAAAATTAATAATCCAAAATATTAATCTCTAATTAATAATATAATATTAATTTAATAATTTATAATTTTTATTGAATAATTAATAGTTAATTTAAAACATTGTAAAATTTTAAAAGGTTAAAACCTTTATAAAAACAATTTTATAATATAATCATACAAAAATTCTCCATAATATTATTCATCTACGTATTAATGTCATTTACAATATAATTCTCCCCACATTAATGATGTTTATAGCCTTAATTCATCCTTTCGTTCAATAGAATACATGGACAAATAAAGCTAAGAAGAATAATTAAAAGGTGTATTTTTTTTGGGCATATTTTTGTTTTGCACCTAGAGCGTTTGGAAATCCACGTCCACTAAATGAGCTCAAACTTGTAAGGTGAATTTAACCCATAAAAGAAATTTCTTTGAAATGCCTTAAACTATGCTTTGTGTAGCAGGCAAAAAAAGGCAATACCTACAGCGAAAAAAATTGCACCACAAATAAATAATATAATTTTTAATTAATAAATAATTATTTAATATTTATTTTTTACAATAGATATTATTTTCTTTTGTAGATAGGCTCTATGTTTGTTAGATTATTAGGTTTAAATTTATGTCATTATCATCATTTATGTTTGAAATTTTGACGATTTTAATTTTAAATTTATTGGTCTTTTATTTAGATTGGCTTTTTTCTAAAGAGTCCACCACTAAAATATTTTATAAAAAAAAAAAATTATTTAATGAAATTATTAAATTGTTTGATTATTTGAAGATTTGATTATTTTAATATTTTTATAGAAAAAATTGAAATATAATAATTGTACAATTCATTTTTTCTTACAATTTTTACAAACATAAAATTAATTTGATTAGAATTTAATTGTGTGTATATAAATTTTTAAATCATAAACTTCACAAATAATTATTACACACAAACATGCACATATTATAAAATAGTTATTTTAATTTTAAAATAATGAAGAAAAACCAAGTAATTAATTATACACACTTTTTTAGTAATTTTTTGTTATCACAACTTAAAAGGTTAAATTAGTTTGTCAATTAAAGCTTTATAATTATATTGAGAAAATAAACAGTAACTGCTTCCACAACAATGATGCATGAGGTGAGAATGCAAATTATTTCCAAAAAGTAGAAGTTGTAGGTTGGACTTCAAATTAAATCATGAAAATTGATTATGAACATACTCTTTCTAACATATTACAAATGAAGATTTGCTTTCTTCCAAATTTTTCTTCTCTACTATGATAATTAAACTTATTACACACAACATGTCATAATCCAAATCATTGTGACAAATAATAGCTAGCCTGGTGGTGATACATCACTTGGTCCAAAGTTTGATGTTTCTCCAATGAGACTCCATGCAAGATGAAGTGTTAACACCAGCATAGACTCCACACTTAAAACAATAGTTGGCACAACCTCTATCATCATCCAATAACTTCTCAAGCAATAAATTGTATTAGACCAACAATGCTAATATTACTACCAACAATGCTAATAGTTTGTGGATTTGTTACTACCTAAATCATGGATAGTTAGTTGTGGTAGTCGCCACCAACTCTCACGTAAAGTATCAACCTCTACATACAATATCAACCCCACATTATTAGACAATTCACTCAATAACATAGTCCACCCCTCATAATATAGACTATATATAATTACTTCCATTATTGTCAAAAAAGAAAAAAAAAAGGATGTTTACTTTTCTTTATGATTTTCTAGTTAATTAAGAATTGTACTCAATACAAATACTTATTAGTATGTTTGTTGCACATTAAGTGTGATGCTAGTTAATATGATCCATAGAGATTTAGGTAAGAAATTTTTGTGTTTACAAGTATATGGAGTGAGGCCTTAATATTGACACCTACTACCAAAGTAACATCCACTATCCACACCAATAATTGAGGGAAGTTGTATCACCTAAACAAAAAGCTTATTTTGTGGATTTGTTATTACCTAAATAAAATATTCAAAATCTATTTTATAATTAACTATCAAAATTATTTTATGAATGTTTTTTTTCTATATTTATAATAGATCACAAAGTTTGATCTAAAATATTAATGATAAAAACAATTATATATTAATACTTACAAATGCTTTCAATTAAAGTTATAAACTATAAAAATATGATATTTTTTAATATCATTTTTTTGGGACATGAATTAATATAAACCAACAAGATTATATATTGAATCGATCATTGATTATCTTACTAAATCGACCATTGATTATCCTACTAAGATAAAAGATTCAAAAATAAAAAAATCTTTGCATCTGAACAAACCAATATTTGTCGCTAGTCTAGCAGTGAATGGAATTCATGAGCGGGACAAAAAAACAAAGAAACATGGATTGCGTACGACGCTGGCAGAACCATTCAAAATAAGTGAACCAAACAAGAAGCCTGGATTGCGTTGTAGACGGGCATAAAAATAAGTTATACTCCAGCTGGAACTGAGAGGAAACGTAATCCGTCGAATGTTCGACCCTACCCTACGCTCTTCTTTCTTGTCTATGCTTTCATCCTAAAGCAAGTCGTAGGAGGACAATGGCAAAGCGAGCATTTGCAGTCCTAGTGACTTTTCTGTTACTCGTTTGTGTGTGGACAGAAAAGAGTAAGGTCCAAAAAGTAAATCTTGCATCCTTCACATGGAAGGATAGAGAGGATAACAAGGACTGTTCTGTGGGTGAATTGGAAACACCATTGAGTGTGATGCACATTCAGGGCAAATGTTCTCCTTTCCGCCTCCCCAATTCAACATGGTGGAGGGCCATATCCGAGTCAATCAAAGGTGACACTCAGCGGTACAGAGCAATGATGAAAGGGGGATGGAGCGCCCGCAAGACTATGGTTCATCCTCAAGAGGACGCGGATCTCCCGTTGGCCTCGGGACAGGCCATCAACACGGGAAACTACATCATCAAGCTGAGTTTCGGCACGCCCGCGCAGAGCTTCTACTCTGTCCTTGATACCGGCAGCGACATCGCCTGGATTCCCTGCAACCCCTGCTCCGACTGCTCAGGTGGGTTGTTCGAGCCATCCAAATCGTCTACGTATAACTACTTCACTTGCGCTTCCGATCAGTGTCAATCTCTGGGCGTGTGTGAGAGTAATAACAACAATATCAACTGTAGCTTTGCTGAGTTCTACGGCGACCAATCAGAGGTGGACCAGCTGTTGTCGTCTGAGACGCTCTCCGTGGGCTCTCAGCCGGTGGAGAATTTTGTGTTTGGATGTGCGAATGCGGTGAGCGGAATCATCCAGAGGTTATCGGTGCCCGGTTTGGTTGGTTTCGGGAGGGATCCTCTCTCGTTCGTTTCTCAGACGGCCATGTTATATGGCAGTATGTTCTCTTATTGCCTTCCTTCCCTGTTCTCCTCTGATTTCACAGGGTCTCTCCTGCTGGGGAAAGGAGCTCTTTCTGCGACGGGCTTGCAATTCACCCCCCTCTTGTCCAACGCTAAGCTGCCTTCCTTCTATTATGTGGGTTTAAATGGAATCTCTGTGGGAGAAGAGCTTGTTTCCATCCCAGCAGGGACATTGAACTTGGATCCGTCGACGGGAAGAGGGACTATCATAGACTCGGGAACAGTTATCACTCGACTGGTCGAGCCCGCTTACAATGCCATGAGAGATTCTTTCCGCCGCCAGCTCTCTAATCTGACTATGGCTAATTCCACATCGATTTTTGATACGTGCTACAACATTCCGTCCGGCGAGGTGGAGGTACCTCTCATCACCTTGCATTTTGACGATAATCTGGACTTAACTCTGCCCTTGGAAAATTCTTTATACCCTGGGAATGAGGAGGGCTCCGTGTTTTGCCTGGCTTTCTCTCTTCCTCCGGGCGGGGGAGACGCTGTATTTTCCATAATTGGGAACTATCAGCAGCAGAAGTTTCGTATCGTGCATGATGTGGCAGGGTCTAGACTTGGAATCGCTCCCGAGAATTGTGGTTAGCATTGTGATGGTTAGTAGTTTGTTTTCTAAGTAATGTTTATTCGCAGCATTATCACCTCCGCATCTTATCCAACATCCACCATGCTTCACTGCCTTATGCGGGCCTTAGAAAGCTCAATAATAAGTGACAAATTATATCGAGGAACTAGGATTTATTTATAGATTTGCACTTTACCAATTGAGTATGTCTATGAAATCTTCAAGTTGAGTCTTAGTGATGAGTAATTAATGGTAAAAATTCATAGGTCAAAGAGTTTGTGATCTTAGATGATTGGGTGTGAGTTTAATCTTAAGGTAAAGTATCAAATTCTATTCCAATCAAGATTCTAAAGTTTTATCTGTTTGTGTAATTATTTATAAAATTCTACAAAGTTTCAAAATCGTAGTTTACTTTATATTGTCAAATATTTAGAGTTTTCATGTAGTTTGATAGTCATTATATAAATATATCAAATCTCGAAAAAATTAACTAACTCTTCATCGAAAAGAATCTAATCTATTAAAGTAGACTTTCAATGTTTTAAGGTTACATCCAAAACCTAAAAGTTTGTCAAGTTATAAGAAAGTGGGTCCAATTAGAGTTTTCATGTAGTATTGTAGTTTCTACATAACTACATTAAAATCCTAATAATTCATCTATGTATAACAAATCAAGAAAGTAAGGAATTCATTTAAGTTCATAGTAATTACAAGACAACTTCAAAACCCAAAAACCTTCAGAATCACTTCAATGTAAAGAATCTAGAATTTTCTTGTAGTTTGGTATCTTTTATAAAAATACATGGCAACCTCACATTTCTACCAAAACATAATTAAAATATATGATATTTAATGTTGGAACATGTGAACTCTATTTAAAATGCATTATATTTAATGTTGGAACATGTGAACCCTAACTCTATTTGATGCCTATAAATTCATTTTACATATCTCATTCAACCAAATAATTAATTCAATCTTGCAAGCCTTAACCTTTTCTCATTGCTTTATCTTTTCCTACGAAATTATTATTTGAATATCAAATCCTTTGGTGCATGCACATTTTTCCATTTCTCTCACCTTGTTGCACTAGGGTTTAACTATTTGCTCATTTAACAAAGTTTTTAAGCTTGGCTGCAATTGTGTGCTTCTCAAT
This sequence comes from Sequoia sempervirens, assembly GCA_007258455.2. Taxonomy (NCBI): domain Eukaryota; kingdom Viridiplantae; phylum Streptophyta; class Pinopsida; order Cupressales; family Cupressaceae; genus Sequoia; species Sequoia sempervirens. The sequence continues at coordinate 100,060,418 of VDFB02373365.1, read as the reverse complement.
CAACATAAGAGCTCCAAATTTTTTACAAGTTCATTTTATAGGGAAGTGTGTACCCTTGTATTTTTTGCACAATCACTTACATTTCTTAAATTTTCAAAATATTTTATTTTGTAGGAAAGCAAGTCTTTTGTAAACCTACTTGAAACTTTTAGAAGTCTAGGTAATTCTCTTTTTTGGTAGAATTGGCTTTTATCGTCCTTTTGTAGTTACTAAATACCTACATAAAACCCTTAAGAGATAAAAAAAATCCTTACCTAAGAAAGGACACAAACTTTCTTTGTAGTTCCCTATCACTACACAACTCAAGAACCCCAAAATCTCACTGTGCACTATTCTATTGAGGATCCATACTTCCTTTGTAGTCTTATAGTTCCTACATAATTACAAGTTAGACCTTTGAAATCTTACCAAAGTATAAGAACATGATTTTTTTAACTACATAAGCACTCCAAAAAAAATTTCACCTCAAAAATTTGCTTTCTCCTATATTTGGTTTACAAACTTGAAAGGATCTCTTGTATCCCACTAAAGTTATATCATTTCTACACACCACTAAAATAGAGATGAAATTTATGAATTCAAATTAGTCACACCATCTTTCAAGATTGATTCTTAGTTTACTCATATCTCTAATAGAGACATAAGACATATTGATAGGAAGGACTTTCTTGTAAGGATAAACAAGCATATAAATCCCTAATGGATAGATGTATTATTGCAAGTGGAATCATTTAGGAATATAATTTTCATGCTAGTCCAACACCATAAGCTATTTATGTCTTATACAAAATCGTATGATCTTGAAGAGAGGAAAATATTGAATCCATTAAATGAGGCAATATTGCACCTAATGTCTAAATGTATTAAGGATTTGTTAAAAATTCTTGACTATGAGGATTATACAGACATAATAGTAGAATCAAAAAGGAATTATTGGGAAGAGGATTCAAATAAATGCTTGAGGGTAATTGATAAACAATAAGAGAATATAAGAACTATTAGAATAAGGATTCCAAAAATTCCATAAAAAGTCATTTTATAGAAAAATTTAGTGATTTGAAAACCTTATTGAACATGATACCTGGAAACTTGATAGCTAGGATTTTTAACCTTGGATATATTGATTTATTGTGATTGTCATTGAGAAAAAGTAATCCACTAACTAGGGAATGTTAATAAATAATCACATTCACAACCAACAATTGGAAGTGAGACAATAAAAATGATTCTATATGACTTCTCCCCTTGTCTAGTTTCTTAGCAAAATAGCAATATTTCTTGGCTTGGCTAGGGTTGGGATCATTAGCTCCACTTAACAAAATATCTATGAATATGAGACATGGCTTGAACTTAAGGAAATCATGAAATTTTTTATGTAATTAAATGATACATTTCTTTTGTAAATAATCAAAATGTTAAAAAATGACCTCAATAAGTGTCTTTCAATAGAAGATGTAAAAGTAATTACACAATGGGATAATTAGTTTATCAAATTCCCAACCTGATCATCCCTTTCTAATGTCAAGCATGTAAATGAAAAAATATTAAGGATGATATAATACATTATTTTGAGAGGATACAAGTGTCTTTAATCTAAATAGATTTATGGAGAAGAAATTGTAGACTACCTACAATAATTTTATAACTATTAAATACTTTTGGTTTGATTATAATATCATGATACATGCATCATATTGAATATTCTAGAATGATATCTCTTCAAATGTAGTCCTTTGGAGTGAAGCAAGTTCCTAAGTAAATGATGAAAATTTTGACCTCCTTGACCTAGCATGTAATAATCAACAAATCTATAATGCTCTGAGCCCCACACCCAATACATTAGCTAATAAAGTAATTATTTTTTAAATAATAACACAAAATCAACTCAACAAGACATGATGAGGACATTGTGGTGATGCTCCACCTCACACACAAACACAAAACATCAAAAACACTACTCCAATTATGGTAAATACAATTGAAATACTTAAAAATTATGTTACAAAGTTACCATAATGATTATATGAGAGAGGGGAGCTTCACCATGATAAAAATTGGATCTTATCTCACAAACACACTTTCTCATGAACATAACCCAAGGTTAGTATGAGGTTATCATCTACCTTGAATCCACTCCCTAAACACATCTAATAATGTGCACAACACGAAGGGAAACCTATGTAAGAGGTGGGGACAATAGGGGATACCATACTTCAACTAGTCAAAATGACCACCAGATTCCTATATGCATGGAATTCTTACCAACACAAAATTGATAATATATCCCAATCAAGGCAACCCATCAATCAAGTCTCGACATGGGAAGACTCAAAAAAGGGTGGGAAATGCTCTTTGTCCTAGGGTTCAGGGATGCTTAAGAAAGAAGGGGATTGCAACACCCAAAGTACTATAGCACCTATTCAAGACATAAATTCTTTCATCTAGAGTCCACTTCTAACACTATAGTCCTTTTCTAGCATTAGAGTCTAATTTATCTCTACAGTCCTTTTTTGGTATTGTAGTCTTGAACATAGACTAAATAAATGATTTTTTCAAGGACTTATGCTTAGAAAAAATTCCTTGGACACACACATAAATAATTCTACTTTAAACATATATCCAAGAAACACCTATCACCCACCTAAGATCTTGGTAAAAGATTTTTCCCAACTATCTAAAACACAAGAAATAAGAAGAGATGTTTCTCGAGGTGCAAGGAGGTCTACAAGGGACTCTAAAATCAATCTAGGGACATGAGAGAAGAAGGTAAGTTCAAACAACACACTCCACTCACTTTCCCTTCATGAGGAGAAACAAAAACAACCATATGATACCACCCTACAATGGTTTTGCATACACAAAATATAAGGATAGGAGAATGAATTTGTCTAACATCCCACTAATACCATAATTGAACATTTTCTAACAAATTAAGTTCATTTTATGCCCAATTCAAATAAGTAAGTTTATTTTACCAACACATCAAAAATAATGAAAAGTATAATAAATTACATGGATGTTCAACACCAACATTAAGACATAATAAAAATATTGATAGCTCTATCATCACTTATGTGGTTAGATAAAAATCCATCCAATAGGATGTTCTAATATAAATGATACAATTACATATAAAGACTCCAACATCCTGAATTATATATTTTAGAATATTCTTACAAATGAAATAACAATAATAAAATTAATCATTTTCAATCTTGTGCATAATCATGTTCCACTCCAATGGTTCTACTAGTTCCTAACAAAGGTTCAATGTCACCCAACCATGTGGTACCCTTTGACCCACTTCATTGTCTAAGCATGTTTTTCTATAGGAACAAAAATACACTCATTCAAAACAAGGGGAGTATGGATCACACACACCAAACATGATGAATATAACACAAGCATAAACACATGTACAGCCAAGATCTCAACCAATCACACGCTTACCTGTAATAGTCATGTCTCACATTGTATACAAAATCTAATAGAAATAAGAACAAGGATTCTAGAGGTATAACAAGGACTGACATCACAATAGCTCCATGGCTAAGAAAGATTGAGTATGCATCCTATTTGCAAGGTAAGGGTTCTCAATGACATATAACAACTCTTGAAATATGACATGTCCTTTATGCCTATATTGAACCTTTACAAGTGCTCTAATTGTGTCATAGAATTAACAAAGTTTGGTTCATTTATTTATCCAAAAAAATTAAATTATCACTTAATTAACAATTTTCCACCCATTTTATCCTTGAATCACTTTGGATCCCAAAAATATCAAGAGTCGCTCCTTTCCTACACTCTATACCTCAAATCCTAAATTCATCACACAAAATTACTATTTGAGTGTGGCACATAAATCAATGCAACAAAGTAGAATATCATTTTTGTACATAGTTTTAAAACATTCTAAATGAAAAATAGTCATGTTATCTCCCATCCCAATTCATTTGTATGCATTCACAATTTTAATTTTTCTAAACATAAATTTTAAATACAAAACCATGGAAATACTCAATTTCACCATTATATTCAAAGGCACAAAACCTTAAAACAATTCCCACCAATCTCTAAACAATTTTATAATTTATTAAGAACACCCTTTTGTTCTAAATATAAACAACGACAATATTATCAATCAAAGTCCACATTTCATGAATCCATACAAAAAAAATCATAATCATGACTCAAAAGTAGATTTTCAAAATTTAAACAATTAATTTTAACACAATACAAATGTATTAATTAAACCTACAATTGAACTCATTCATTTCCCCTAGAGTGGGCATGGAAAAGCATGAAAAAAGAACTTCAAATAACAAGCAATAAAAGAGTTACCTTCAATATTTAGAGTTCAATTAATCCAAGTATCAAGTAGCTTAAGGGGTTTGGAGAGGAAAAATCACTTCAAATTCAATCTACACCAAAATATAATCCTTTGCAATACAATTCCCAAATAAAATTATTCTTCAACCAAGATTTCTTCAATCTTTTCCATTCTAAAGAGATGGTTTGATAAAAAAAATTGTAACGCAAATGAAGGAATGAATTAGAAAATAGAAGCCTTTAAATCCTTTTATCCCTTACTAAATTTTGATTTTTTTTCCTTTAATAAAATAACATTTTACCAAATTTCTTAAATATTTAAGTATTTTTTCTCATTTTCAAGGATAATGAATAAATTAGATTAAATTTTTAAGCAATGAAATAGTTTATGTTCCACAATCTAAATAAACAATGAAATAATTCCAATTTGATTTTTCCCAACCAATGAAATACATTTAAATTACAAATAAACTAATTACAATAAATTGAATATAACAATACATTTAATTAGCACTTTCTATTTTTCCCAATTTTTTTTTTTTCAAGGAATCAATTATCATTAAAAAATGCAATGATTCATCCTTTGAATACATTCAAAATACAAATCCGGGGAAATTAAAAACTACCACCAAAATCACGGATTTACACTTTAGCACACAACATGTGCGGACTCCAGAATCGCCACCAACTCAAATCTAGATTTGTATAGGGTCTCATAGGACACATCTTGTACTTGATTTGAGTACAATAAGGATTTACAAAAAAATAAATCCTAATGTGATACCTTCAATATAACCATCACTAGGAAAATAACTCATGTAGAGAAATAATTGTGTACCTACATAGTCAATTAATACGTCAAGTATGCATGAACCACATATAATAGCCAAAGTAGTGCACAATCACCCAACATGATACAATTTCACATCCATCACATAATAATCACATCTATAATAACTCAATATCAATGCACGCCATCTAAATATGGAAATGTAATAATTGAAATCATCTAGAATGTCAATACAATAGTAATAGCATCCATCTAGACGTAAATATATATAGAGAGAGAGAGAGGTAAAATAAAGTATAAGCATTGTTAACTCTAAACATAAAGTATCACATACATCACATAATATACAATCAAAATCTAGATGCCAATATAAAATCATATGGAGGAAATCTTGATAGAAAAGAGAATAAAGTGCAAATAATAATTAATAGCAAGGTTAAATCTGCAGTGACAAAGGTAACTAGGTGCAAATTCTAGAGGCTTTACTTCCTCCTGGGCCTAGTCTAGGCTTGCTCCTAGAAGCCTTCAAAAGGGTGGGGAAAAAGAATTATTAATTGTATTGCATCCTCCCAAGTAGCTAAAGTATCATCAAGTGATTCAGACTATATTTTTATATGATATGAATCTCATCCCCTAAGTACTAACCTCTAATGTTGTTTAATATAAGAATGAGATACAAAGAAATTTATCCCCCCTCCTCAACTTGCAAGGTACCCCAGTAATAACATGTGCCACATCTGGAATATAATATATCTAAGAACAAATACATCGAACACATCATGGACACATGATAGGTTGGTGGCAAGGCAATGTGATAGGTGATTAGACCAATCCTCTCAAGGATCTCAAAAGGTCCAAAAAAATGTGATGTGAGCTTACAAAATTTTATATAATAGATTGATCTCTTGTACAATCATACTCTTAAGAACACATGATCACCCGCTAAGAAATTTCAATCAAATCTTTGAGTATTGGCATACTTCTATCTATCTTGGGTAGTAAAAAAATACTCTCTTATTGAAATCACCTATCATTCCATATCCTGGAGCATCTAAGGACCCAAAAAATATTGATCCTCTAACCTATCCCAAATCAAAGGGATTTGACAAGGCTAACCATTCAAGGGTTGATATGGTGTCATACTAAGAGAACTATGGACCCATTATTATAGGAAAAATCAAAAGATATAAATAGTCCTCCCATCTAGACTACTAGTCCATAATGTGCATACAAAGTATATCCTCTAGCACTTGATTCACTCTCTGCCTTGGGTCATCTATCTCAAGATGGTAGGCATAACTAAAATTAAGCTTAACACCTAAATAATATTGTAAATATGTCCATAAAATGGATTTGAACACTAGGTCATGATTAGAAATGAACCTACGAGGAACTCCATATAAGCACATAATCTCCTCCATAAAGGTATATATCATGGTTGTAACACTATAAGATGATCGCATAGGTGAGAAATGCACAACCTTAATTTATCCACTATCACCATGACGATATCCTACTAATATAAAGATAGGTATACCAAAAATGAAATCTAAGGAAATTATATCCCATATTAACTTGAGAATAGCATGCGGCTATAGGAGACTTGTCAAATCTTAATGCTCTATCTTCCCCTATAACGCTCTAGGAACTAAACCATAAATAAGCAACATCTCACCTCATTCTTGTTCCCTAAAATAATTTCCCAAAATTGGAATGCATCTTCTTCACACCTAGATGTCCTTCAAATGGGGCATAATGCACCTCAGACATCACAACCACATGAATATAGCCATAATTTGGAACATTTAAATATAACAAATATGTCACAATAGTCCATATAACTCTAACAAATAGCTAGAATACCTACGCAAGGCCTCTCTATGACTTTATCTCCACTTAACTTCCTGCTACCATGGATCCTCTAGAAGTTTCTCCAAAATGTGACTTTGCAGATTTGTGCTCAAGGTCAAATTCAAGATCTCAAGATACATCTTGCTCAAGGAATCAATAACCATTATCTCATTCCCTTTGATGTGCTAAACATTAAATTTACACTCACAAATTAATTACATCCATTGAAACTAATGATAATTTAAGTTTGGAACTGTGTGAAGATATACTACAAGCTATGAGGATCAACATGAAGCTTGAACTAATGACCTAAAAGAAATGGTCTTCGTTGCACAAGTGCATGGATGATAGATATCCACTATAAATCTGTAAGAGAGGGGGGGCAACCACGTTCAAGGCCCCAGGTCACAGAGGTCCAAGAGTAGAAGGCTGCCCTAACTTACCTCAGCTTAATGGGGTGTTAGGAAATGCAGGACAAGAATGATGAGGACTATAAGGTCCTTCAATCACTTTGTAGACCCGAAGTATAGGACGGTGCTAGGTGAGCCGGTTTTCAAGTTCAACACTATGCCTTAGGAAGCTCTCTACCTGAGGATAGAAGCACAGTCCTAGGATGATAGCGCGGCACGCTGGCATCTCTCAAGTGCACTGGCACCCGTATGACCAGACAACTAAAGAGACAAGGTTGAACCTAGGAAAACAAGCTAATAGCCCAACTAACTACCACTAAAGGGCCAAAATAACACTATTAAGTAAACAAAGTATTCTCTAATATGATAAAGTAAAAATGTGAGAGTTAGGGTGGAAAGAATGATCTCACAAAGAAATTTGTTCACCAGCTAGCTCCCAAAAGCACGTCCACCTACACACAAAGAGGAGGAAAAATGTTGGGTAGCTGTATAGGGGTCTACCTCATTCAAATCCCCGTTTAGGTGTTTCTACCTCCACAGACAGCCAAGAAAGCAAGAATGATAAAGAAAGTAATGTATTGAAGAACACTTAAACACTACAAAACAGTAAATGTGCTTACTCAACCAAGTAATAGAGGAGAGGAATGGGAAGCTTACCACCTCCACCAAAATCACTCAAGGCTAATGGAGGAGAGAATGAGAGTAATCGAGCCTCTATCACAATGGTGTTGTCCCAAACTTGCTCTACTTAAGTGATGGAGTGAAGTTGTTGCTAGGATGCTTGAAGAGTGTGCTAAGAGATGAAGTTGAATGCTTGAAGTTGTCAAGAAGATTGTAGGGATGCAAAAGGAAGTTGTGAAGCATGTAGAAGGAGGGAATTTGAAGGATACATGAAGAAAATAGCCATATTTAGGTCGGTCGAATGAAGAGGGTGTTACAAGCTGAATGTCAATGAGAAGTATAACGCCTCTCTAGGTTCAGTCGTAGGAATCTACCAGGGACATAAGTATGGCACATAAACATCTATGCATCACGTGGGCATCCCCAATAAAAATTCCCCCACCAACACTCAAAACAGGCACCAAGTGGAATGAAAGCAACGGGCTTAGATATAATTAAGCCTCCAAACTTGGTTTCTGAAGTGGATCAAGGAAAAAAGGGGAATTTGCATAAGGGGTGCAAATTCACTCCTATACATTTTTCCCCCACTTTAGTGAGCACGAATATTGATGAGTGCTTCGGTAAAGTAGATTGAAGAAGAGTAGGGTTAGTAATGTATACCTAAACCATCGAGGAAGCAGACCACGATCTGACGAACCTGAAGGTGCAGGACAAGCGAAGGACTTCATAGCTTCTCAGAACTATGAAGCTGAAGAAAGAAAGCGTCTTACAGGCTTGCGGACCTGCAAGGAGGAAACCCCCAAGATCTCTCACATGAAGGAAGCCCTATGAAGTAAGCACCTTACAGGCCCGCAGACCTACAAGGAAGGTGTCCCCCAAGAACTCTCACATGGAGGATACCCAGGAAGTGTCCCCCAAGATCTCTCACATGGAGGAAGCTAGGAAAGTGCCCTACAAACCCACAGACCTATAGGGAAGGTATTCTCCAAGATCTCTCGCATGAATAATACCCAAGGAAGTGCCCTACAAACCTGCAGACCTATAGGGAAGGTAAACCCAAGATCTCTCGCATGGAGGAAACCCAAGAAAGTGCCCTACAAACCCGCAGACCTGTAGGGGAGCCACCCCCAAGATCTCTCACATGGAGGAAGCTCAAAGGAAGCACCCTATAGGCTCTCAGACCTGTAGGGAGGTATCCCCCAAGATCTCTCACATGGAGGAAACCCAAGAAAGCACCCTGCAGACCTGTAGGGGAGCCACCCCCAAGATCTCTTGCATGGAGGAAGCTCAAAGGAAGTGCCCTATAGGCTCTCAGATCTACAAGGAGGTATCCCCCAAGCTCTCTAACATGGAGGGAACCTAAGAAAGTGGACTCCACAGAATTAGAATGTGACCACGTAGACAAGTAAGCGAACAGTCATGCAAACCGTCGACAATTTGGAAGACTTTCAAAGGGGTCCCTTGGGAACCCATCATGAAGAAGGGGTCCACTCAAGGGACACACAGCTCAAAAGTAGATTTTTTCTTTCTTGAATCGATCCATCATTAAGGGATCCTTCTAAAAGATGTTCACTTCATCAAGGAATTCAAAAATAAAGAATATGCCCCCACGCGAGGGGAAAGTCAAAGTTGTTCCCACTTCATAGGAAGGGTTTCAATTCCTTTCTTTACGAACCCATGATGAAGGAAACAAGTTCTGTTAGGGTTCCAAGTTGAGAATACGATTCTGAAGAAATATTTGCGAAGATTTTCGAGAAAAGATTCGTAGGTAACAAATGTGTTTTCTGAAAATCAAAATGTTGAAGGCATTGTCACACATGAGAGGGACAACTCAAGAAAAGAAAAGAGAAAGATAAAGAGAAAGCAAAGGGGAAAACACAAACAAAGGGCACAAGGGTAGCCTGATATTTTGGGGTTAAAATTGCTCATAAATATATATATATATATGTAAAATAATAGTATATAAATGAACTGTCATCAACCCCCAACTATATCAAACCATGTGAAGAATGCACAAGAAAACAAAGTAAAAATTAAAAAAATTGGGTCAACATGGAAGGGAAGCCTAAATGCCCCCAACGCTTTTCATCATCCCCAATTTATCAAAAATCAAGCACAAACATGGAAGAATGATGATAAAAATAGAGGAAGGTTTATGACAAAAAAACCACGCCTGTATCCAAGCACCAATAGGGGTGACAAGGGTTATCCAGGCACACATAGCACGATCATGAGGGAACACATCACAAAACACACACAAGATCAAGAAGAGGCCTCCTCCTAACATTGATCGACCAAGAGGTCATCCACTTCCCACTCTAGATCATCGTAGGGGGAAGGAGGACAAGCCTGCAGTGGTGGGATGTTAAGAGGAGGAGTATTCGGCCCTCTCGCAACAAGGAACAAGGTCCATAGAGTTAAACATGCACCCTACAGGAGCATCATGTCTAACTTCAGTGGATGGGGCAACTTGCACTTGAGATTCATTACTTGGTTCACTGAATGACTCAAGAGCGGTGATGAACTCAAGGGAAGTCGGGACTAGTTCCATCACTAGGATAGAACAAGTCAACATGAGACCACCTTGTGAAGAAGGTGAGCTCCTCTTATGTCCTTCATTTTTAGAAGGACCACACTCCACCTTTTTCTTCGTCAGAGGAGACGAACTCCACATAGACAAGGCTAGAGGTGTGGAGGAAGAGGAGGAAAGAACCGCAACAGATACAACCAAGGTATTAATCATATCTACGGGCTTTGGGAAAGGCTGGATATCTGGAACAGGCATCAGCAAAGGTAGCTCCACCAAAGGAGCGATGAACACCTGTACCCCCTTGGGGTCAGGCGCATTCATACTTGCAATGAAAGCTAGAAGCGATGTGGAACTAAACTGAATAGAAGCAAAAGGAAGGGGAGAGGAAGACACTGTAGGAGGCACTAAAGCAAGAGTGATCATCTCTTCCTCCTTCTTTTGTGAGGTGGCTTGCTCATCCAAGAGAGCCTTTCACTGGCACTTGCGCTTGCACACAAGGTGGTTTCTATGACTCTTTGAGTTGGAGGCCGGAGGCTGCAAAGGAACAAAAGGCTCCTACTCAACCATTGGAACATCCACTACATCCATCTCCAGCAGAGGAATAGATTCTTGAACTAGAGCAGGAGGAATAGGATAAGGAGCAGCAGGGGGAGTTGGCTCAAGAGCCTCGGTAGCAGACCTCTTCTCATTCACTGCTTTGGAAGCAGGAGCGGTAGGAGGCTATGGAGGTCGAGACAAAGAGGACTCTCCATAGGAGACCTTCCCCTTATAACGAATGGGTCTAGGCTCTGTCGGCAGAACAAGAAGTTCGAATGTAGGACACTTAGGCTTTCACCAAGCGAGCACCATAGGGTTCTCCCACAAATGTGGAGTAGAATTTGACGGTACCACAGCAGAGTGAGAAGAAGCGTTAAACTGACCAGCGGAAGAGGAAGAAGGAGGATCTCAGGACCGCTTCTCTTCTTCCCTCTTACATGCCTTAGTGGCATCATTGTCAACTTTTAAGCAAGCCCTATGTGAAATAGCATAAGGCGACAGAGGGTATCTCACTTTCGGCCTTACGCACCCTTTCTTATAGTTCTGATATGTTCAGTGCAGAAGGTCTATCCTAGGTGGAAGAGGACCAACAGGCGTAGGCCAAGAGTGGTCTAAGGAGTAGCTACCACGGGCAACTGGTGGTTTATAACCGATGTCATGGATTACATGCACGACCAAGGGTACTGTGCTCATAGCCACCAACCAAGGAATACCCAACTTCACCCTAAAAAGCTCAAATCTAGGGATAATTTCAAACAAGAGTTTCACAGATTTAGGTCCAACCAAGACCGATAGGACAATACTACCCAAAGGGGGCACAGAAAGCCCATCATGTGTGTAGATGGTACTCACAGGTGCATCATACCCATCTTTATGTAAGAAGTTAATCAACATGATCTCCTCGGTTATTATGTTTACTTGTGACATTGGATCAATGAGAACACCCGCTATGATGTTTCCATTGATCCGTGCAGAGATATAGAGAGGAGATGGTTCCCTATTAAAACCCATCAGCTGGTCCTGTGATGTGAAGGTTATACCAGTACCACTATCCACAAGCTATGTAGAGGGGATAGGTTGATGCAGGAAGGAGGCCATTACGCACACTAGACGATACTTCCATAGAGTCCCTAAAGGTTAAAGGATAAGACAGTGACCCAATTAAGGTTTCGTTACGCAACACCTTCGAAACCTTCCAACTATGCCTACTAGGGGTTGTAGGTTGGGTTGTAAGGTGACAACCTCACAACACTCCTAGAGTACGAGGAAAGGAACTATTAGTATTGCAAAACAGAACCAAAATGGTTCATGTCATGTTCACAAAAAATGTAAGAGAGGGGGACCAACCACGTTCAAGGCCCCAGGTCACAGAGGGCCAAGATCAAAAGGCTACCCTAACTTACCTCAGCTTGACGGGGTGTTAGGAAATGCGGGACAAGAATGATGAGGACTATAAGGTCCTTCAATCACTCTGTAGACCTAAAATATAAGATGGGGCTAGGTGAGTCAATTTTTAGGTTCAACACTACACCTCAAGAAGCTCTCTACCTAAGGACGGAAATGCGGTCCTAGGATGACAACATGGCGCATTGGCGTCTCTCAAGTGCGCTAGCATCCGTATGACTAGACAACTAAAGAGACAACGTCAAACCTAGGAAAACAAGCTAATGACCCAGCTAACTACCACTGAAGGGCCAAAATAATGCTATTAAGTAAACAAAGTATTCTTTAATATGATAAAGTAAAAATGAGAGAGTTAGGGTGGCAAGAATGATCTCACAAAGAAATTTGTTCGCCAGCTAGCTCCCAAAAGCACATCCACCTACACATAAAGAGGAGGAAGAAACAAAGAGGAGGAAGAATGTTGGGTGGTTGTGTAGGGGCCTGCCTCAGTAAGACCCCTATTTAGGTGTTTCCATCTCCACGGACAGCCAAGAAAGTGAGTATGATAAAGAAAGTAATGTATTGAAGAACACTAAAACACTACAAAACAGTAAATGTGCTTACTCAACCAAGTAATAGAGGAGAGGAATGGGAAGCTTACCACCTCCACCAAAAGCACTCAAGGCTAAAGGAGGAGAGAATGAGAGTACTCGAGCCTCTGTTGCAATGGTGTTGTCCCAAACTTGCTCTACTAAAGTGATGGAGTGAATTTTTTGCTGCTATGGAGTGCAAAAGTGTTGCTAGGATGCTTGAAGAGTGTGCTAAGAGATGAAGTTGAATGCTTGAAGTTTTCAAGAAGATTGTAGGGATGCAAAAGGAAGTTGTGAAGCATGTAGAAGGAAGGAATTTGAAGGAGAGATGAAGAAAATGGCCATATTCAGGTTGGTCAGACGAAGAGGGCATTACAAGTCGACTGCCAATGAGAAGTGTAACGCCTCTGTAGGTTTAGCCACGGGAATCTGCCAAGGACGTAAGCGCGTCGCACGGACATCTACGCGCTGCGCGAGCATCCCCTATAGAAATTCCCCCACCGACACTCAAAATAGGTGCCAAGTGGAATGAAAGTAGCGGGCTTAGATGTAATTAAGCCTCTGAACTTGGTTTCTAAAGTGGAGCAAGGCAAAAAGGGGAATTTGCATAAGGGGTGCAAATTCACTCCTATACAAAATCATGGGTGGGTTATTTTAACTCATGATATTTGAGATTCCATGATTCATAAGAAATCACTTGGTCATCAAACCATCCAACAATTAATCAACATAAACCATAAAATATGTTATAAGATCAAGTATTCCTAGGATAGGTTTACTAGTCAATTATTCCTTAAGAACTTTAAAGGATAACTCACACTTATCTAACCAAAAAGAATCCTCCCTTTACTTTGAAGAGAAGTAATTATATGTGCAACTATATAGAAATGTATGATAAATCAACGGTAATAAATCACTAATTTTATGAAACCACAAACCTCAAAAATATTTTTCAAGGGTTCTATTCAATCTATAATGGCCTAAATCTTCAATAGATAAACTAAGATGTGCTCACTAGATATAACATGACCCAAATACTTTATTTTAAACTAGAATAATATAAATTTCACCAAGTTTCCATGAATTTTATGCTCACAGAAAAATTGAAGAACCTCACACAAGTGGGCCTCATGATCCTTTAATATCCTTGAGTAAAATAAAATGTCATCTAGAAATACAAAGAAAAATCAGTATAGATAAGTAAAAAATATCATGTTCATCAAAATCATAAATGCAAAAGGAGAATTCATCAACCCAAATTTAACCACAACAAACCTGTAGAGTATATAACAAGTACAAAATATAGTGTGATGAATTTTTGACTCATGAATCTAAAGTTGACGGTATCCAAACTTCAAGTCAATCTTAGAAAAGACTCTGACTCCCTTCATCTAGCAAAACCAATCATCAATCCTTGGCACTTGGGATACCATCACCTTATTCGTCAATGTGTAATCAATGTATTAGAAAAGTGATCCACCATTCTTTTTCATGAATATAAATAATACACCCCAATGGGGGATATACTAGGATGAGTATGCCCCTTCGCCAACAACTCTTCCAACTACAAAGGAAGATCAATGAGATCTTAATTTGTCATACAATATAGCACATGGGAGATAACCTCTACTTTTGGAACAAGATCAATGCAAAATTCCACATCTCACTTTGGTAGTATACCAAGATCACTCAAAAGAATATTAAAAAACTCCCTAATTATAAGGGGATGATCTCAAGAGAAACCTCACAACAATTACTCTTTAAAGGATCACTCACTAAGATAATAACCATTGATAGTTCCATTCCCTAGTGGAATTTATGATGTTTTGGTGCAGATCTACTAAGTTTTGTGGCACACATGCTTCATTTAATATTTATAAAAGCTTTTTGGCACTCTCCACTTTCAAGATGCCATTTCCAATAGATTTCATGAGTGACTATCATTTATTGCACTCAATCCCACATGTCATCAATGTAGACATATGGTGCAAATCAAGAAATATTTTTTCATATTTCCTCTCCATCAAATCAAATTTTTAGAGGACATGGCATCCGAGTGTTGGATGACATTATGACAAGGATTTCCCATTTGGCACCAAACTTCAAGCATTCTAAAAAATTCCTTGCCATGGGTATATCTGCCTTGGTGTCTCTTTTTCAAAGAGATATGAGAGAGGATAATTCTTATGAAGATAAATAGTTATAGAGCCAACAAAAGAAAAATATTCACAGGAAGCCACAAGGTTCCATCTTCTAGTTTTGGGTATAGATATTTTTGCATTGTAAGGATCTAGGTTGATCCAAAACCTTGTGATAACACTTGTAACCTTTGTATATTAATTGGTTAATGGTAGAATCAACCTTCATTGACTGTCTCTGTATATATGTTTTGCATTTCTAGATGTGTGTTGTTTAGTTGGCTTGCTAGAGGACTACAAAATCCTTGCAAATATTTTGTAAGGTATCTTCTCAGTGCAATAATAGAAATGTATGTGCATACTTCTAGATTATTAGTTAGACTCTTTTAATATTTTATAATTAATTTTTGTTTTCTTAAATGTATGTGTAGAGCCCAAAATTCTTGTAAATTTTAGAAGACTAGTCTTTTGCAGTGTGTTGGCTAATGCATCACCTTGGTTTTAGTTATTTTATATTTTGTATGAACACAAAGACTTTTTTGTAAAATTAGATAAAGACATCAATATGTAATTGGATTTCTCTGTCATCATCCTCAACACACTCAATATCAATCATTTAAAACATCTTCAATTTTCCTTAGGGTGTATGTTATGTTGCCATGTTTGAATGCTTATAACATCTAATAGGGGTTATCATAAGAACTCATTCATTGAAAATTATATGGAAGATTATCTATTTAATTAAGTTCTTGCTTTTACATATCCAAACTAGCACATAGGTATATAGTGACACCAGTATTGGGATACACTATGTAGTGGGCATAGTTTGTTGTAAGGTAATTTCTTAGTATTTCAATCATAAATTCAGAACCTTATGGAAAACACCCCTTGGTTTTGTAGATCTAGAAGTGAAGGATGTCTTACCCACCTCAACAATTGATCTTTATCTTCCCAACCTAAAGACAAGTTTGTGGTGATATTCCCAGGTTTGATGTTCTTGACACCTAGAAGATTATCAAACCTTAGGGATTTGGGACCTATAACTCATATCACCAAAAAATTCATGTCATTTCTATGAAAATGATAAAGCAATAATAAATTTGAAAACCCAAGTTACTTGGTGATCACAATGCAATCGGGAAAGCATTGGTGTTTGGTTTGAATGAGAATTTTGTTGATTATGATTATCTTCTCCTTTAAGGAGTGGCAACTTTGTCAAGGAAGGTCAAGAAGTTAGTGTTAGAATATAAATAATGGAAAATATTAATTCTCCAAAGGTCAAGAAATTTTTTAAGCTATTACTACTAACACAAGAAGGCGACAAGGACAATGGAAAGCTAAAAATTCAATTAAGTCACCTTTACATAATCCAAGAAATACTAAAAAATTAGGTACTTAAATGATGTAGAGTAGGGGTGTAAAATGTTCCAACACACTCAAAAAACCACTCACAAGAACCCTTGGTCATCAATCATAGGGTTTTCCTTCACATCCACCATTCTTCCTTGTAGCCTTTCAAAAAGGCCTTTTTGGACATCTTTTGGACCAAACCTGATCTATAGAAAAAGAGACCCATTTAGGATACCCTTTTGGCTCTTATAACACGTATCTAAAAATGAGGTAGGGTTTCTTTGTATGGAAAGGTTCAAAAACTAATTGTCCTCCTTTTGAATAGGCCGAATTGGGCAATTAGGCATGACACAACTAATTTCTTGGCTTCAAGGGGTCTCTATTCCTGTTCCAATACTTCAAACACATCTCATACAACCTCAAACAACTTTTTCTCAACAAATCTCACAACCTAGGTCCACTTTTCCATGAATGAATGCAACCATGGCTGAACCCTTACTCAAACAAGCATAGCAATATGACACGCCCCTACAATGCAAGTAACAAAACATGAATGAAATTTTCCCCCCAATATGAACCTACATTAAAAAAACCCTAGAGACATGTAAAAATTCAAATCCAAATCATTTTCCATGAGTTACAATGAAAACTTTGTCAAACAATTACTTCTAAGAGGGTTTTTGGACTATCACAAGGATTGTGAAAGCGGACTGGTGAAGAGATCTTTTTCCCACATGAAAATAATTAGCCCAAATATTGTAGGGTAGTAAAAGGAACCAAGACAGAATTTCCTACCAATTTTTAGGCTTTTCCAATTTATAAAACAAAAGTTATGACGTTTTCTATGTGATTGCAAACCTTAAGACAGCTTTTAGGTAGTTTTTACAAAAATGCTTGTAACTTATTCAAACATGGATGAAAATCTACCAAACCAATTTCATTTGGAAGGTGATTCAATCCTCTATCATTTCTAGTCAATTGAAGGTCATTAAATTCAAATTACAGGCCATACAAATGAAAAGAACAATCAAATTTGTAAGAAAAATATAGTTTTAGAGTGCAAAATTAATATTTCTCCATTCCAATCTCCTTCCAACCTTCCCAGCCTTGGGATTTATGTTTACAACATGTATTTATGTTTTACCGAGCACTTTACAACTACTAACCACCCATGACTAACTTCCTAATCAAATTTGTAACCTTAATGTACTTTTGACAACTTTCACAATGACAACTTTTACATCTTTTTTGCAAATGTTTACAACTTTTGACCAATGGGCCTATAACATTCCAAAATGGATCAAAATGATCCCAAGTGATCATAAATTACCTTATTATTCCAAACACATAAAACAAAACATAAAACCAAAATTTGACCAAATTTGACCATATGGCCTAAAGGTGCCCCTACACCATACTCCAAAGGAAAAGAAAAATCTTAGTTCCATCTAAGATGTGATCTGCAAATTTGACAATATCTTCTATCTTGGACTCCTACAACTGGAAAATCTGATATGTAGAATCCTGCTATGCTTGCAAACATTCAAGTGCATGTTTCATTTTTGCCTTAGGTCTTCCACTTCTCTCTAACTTGTCCTTCAATTGACGTTCTACATTCCTGACTTTCCCTGGATCTTTTTTCTTCTTGCAGCGTCTCTTACTTAACATCTTTTCAGATTCAAGGTTCCAAAACTCTAATTCTCGTTCATGTCTTATTACCATTTTCCATCTCTTCATCTTCATCATTTGAATACAATTTGTCAACATGTTCATCATCCAAAAAATTAGAAAATGCAACCATTACCTCTGTTGTTTTTGTAACATCTTCTTCACCATACTGTGCATAACAATCTGCATACATTGCATTCACTTCTTATTTTTCTTTATACCCTATTTCATCTTCATTTCCATCTGTTGCACCTATAAACACATACAAATATTGTTAGAAATAACATTTTGAGTTTCAATGGACTCATTTTCTTCATATTTTCCCTCTTCCTCAGATGGCTTAGGCTCTTCCATCATCAACAAAGACTCTCCAAGGTCTAGTTCTATTGTCCTCTCTTTCCTTCTTCTCCTCTAAATGATCTTCTTGATGGGCCACTTTACCTTCTTTCTTATTGGTCAATGCCAACCATTTTCCTGGTTTTTTTTCTCAAGACACTGTTGCATCTCAAGATCCATTCTTTCTTGAATTTTTTTTATTTGTTCCAAGGTGTGTCTCAACTCTATTATCTCTTGTTGAACATTTATTTGTTTTTTCTTCTCATTTTTCTTCTTCATCTCACTTTTCTCTCTTCTCATCACTTGTTTTTTGCTTGGTAACTCCTTACTCTGCAAGTCTCCATGGACTATTCTCCTCAACACTTTCATTCTCCTTCCAACCTTTCCAGCCTTTGGATTCATGTTTAAAACATGTATTTATATTTTTCCAAGCATCATTCAGCTACCAACCACCCACAAATAACTTCCTAATCAAAGTTGTAACCTTAATGCACTTTTGACAACTTTCACAATGACAACTTTTACATTTTTTTTGCAAATTTTTACAACTTTTTACCAATGGACTTATAACATTCCAAAATGAATTAAAATGATCCCAAATGGTCATAAATTACCTTATTATACTAAACACATCAAAACAAAACATAAAACCAAAATTTGACCATATGGCCTAAAGGTACCCCTGCACCATTCAAGTAGAGCATATACTTTAATAAATTATGACCAATATACATTAGATGATTTAGTTAATAACCTAGTAAGAACTATGAGAAATTTTAGACATGACTATACTAGATATGGAAAAGAAAAAAACCTAGTGCAAAAAAATATAAATTTAGGTTCACCTCAAATTCTACCTTAAATAAACCTTGTGCTTCCACCTCTAAGAAATAAAAGGGAAGGAAAACATGATAATCCTCAGAATTTTGAGCATGAGGTGGAAACCCCAGTTCAAGATGTTGACCCAAATTTTTAATTAGAAACTAAGTAGAGAGAAAATGAACTATGTCAACACATTGATCTCGTTGATCATTTTAAAGAAAGGAGCATGAGATAGAGGCACAAATTTCCTTACAATAGGCCCAGTTAACTCGACAAACCTTGCTATTGAATCAACAACAAAATATTACCTAGTAGGTTGTACAAATGTTTCTCCACAAAAAAATATTTCTCAACCTCCAAATATGGCACTAGTTGTTCCAATTCAGCAAGTGTCTATTATCCAACATGCACTTATTTTTCAACAAAATCAATAGCCTAATCCCCCGCAAAAGAATGTTATACAAAATGTTACAGTCAACCCCAAGAGACAAACTTTGAGATTCGCACCAATAATACCACCCTTGGGATTAGAAAGATACAAGAATTAAGAATTATTTTCCATCCCTAATTATCCTAATCCAATTCTAGCTAAGATTAGAGGGAAGGTGCTTAAATTATAAGGAAACAATGCTAGGAAACAATGCTATCACTAGTGAGAACCACTTAAGGAATTTCATCAATGTTGCTAATGAATATAAAATCAAGGATGAGGATCTCATGATGAAATTTTTTGTGCAATCATTGGAAGAGAGAAAAATATTGGTATAAAATCCTCCCAAATAGTAGCATTGACTCATGGGATGAGTTTATGAGGGTTTTTCAGATATCAATATAGAGAAAGAGTGGATCCAAATTTTACAATCCATGAGCTTACCAACATCAGAAAAATAGTAAATGAATGGGCTTTTGACTTCAATAACATGTTCATTATGACAATGAGGAAAGCGCCTCCATAGGTAAGGTCGAGTGAACCCATGTGCCTTATTTTGTACTATAGAGAATTTGATTTGAAGTCATGTTATTTGTTGAGAGACAAAAACCCTCAGATCTTGAGGGAATCATATTCAATGGTAATCAACATAGAGGGAAAACTAAAAGCTTTTGAGAAACATGGCAAAAGGGTTGATGTGAAAGTTATGAAACCAAATGCAACAACTTTCAGTAAGCCTCTCACTACTAAAGAGAACTTAGAAAATTCGATGGGATCCATGAAGGACCTCTCATACAAAGTTGCAAAGAATGAAAAGGTATGCCTTCTAATTCTACTCCTACACATTTCAATGAGGGTCGGAGATTGTGTAACAAGCCTTATAACTACTATTGGTCTAAGAGACCTATAGGTAATGACAAATAAGACATACCAAGAAATTCAAACCAAAGGTACCAATAGAAACACATCGGAAAGATCATGTGAATATTTATCAAGATTCATTATGGTATGAATGATCAATCCAATTGCATTGTTGTAGTTGCACTTAATGAAGAAAAAAAATTCTAAGATCATCTGGGTACACCCAAATGATATGATGATTCCAATGTAGATCATTTGGACACCTATCAAGGTAAGATATTCTTTCAAAACAATTATGATAGCCATCATGCTCCAAATTATGATATTCCAAACAAAGATTTGAACAGCTCAAGGAACATATGAAGTAGAGGCGTAACATAGCTAAGCCTTCTAGTGAGGATATTAAAACTCTCATCAAAGCCATTTTCATTCATGTACAGAGGAATTACCAACTAACAAGCAATAAATTAGGTGTCAAGGACAAAGGTGAAGGTGTAACTATTCCAAATGTGTTAGCTACACAGTTGAGTAAAGGAAAGCAAAAAGAATTAATGTTGATAAGACAACAAAAAAAATTGCAATAAATTATCCACCAAGAAAGATGTATTTACTAAATGCACCCTGTAGAAAGTATATGTCCCAAAAATAAAAGGTGTTGATGTTTCTACCAGCAATGTGGGAAATCAACAAATTATTGAAGGTAATGGAAAACAAATGGAAATAGAGGAATTTTGGAAAATGATCAATACAAAGAAATTTAATATTAATGATCAAGTAATTCTATTCATACCTGACACTAATGCTATAATAATTCCATCTTCCACTCCTTTGCCTATGTATGGTCCAATTGACGTGGATCAATCCTTTAGTCAATTAAAAGTTTGAGTTCTAATCAGAGAGTTTTTAAGGATCCTTGAACATAGGGAAAGGAACCCAATTCCCCTACCATATTTGATCAGTCAAATGAAGTTGTAGATGTTCCCAAGGGCAAGGAAAAAAAAATCAATGTACAAGAGATCCCTAAAATTTATTTGGGGACTATTTCTATAAGTAACAAACAAACCATTGATCGATTTTATACATATATGTTAATAAATGGTTGATTGGTAAATAATTTTATTTTTAATTTTGGGGCATCCAACAATGTGATACCATTGGAAGTTATGAATTATTTAGGACTGCAAGTTTCCAAGTCCTATGGTAAATTCTATGTTATGGATTCTTGTGAGGTTAATGTAATTGGGATAGTAAATGGTGTTCTAGTATAGCTTGTTTCATACCCATGGAAAACCTTTTCAATGAACATTGTCATAGTTGATTAGCTAGCTAAGTGAGGTATGTTGTTATTGAAGAAATGGGAAACTTCAATGGGTGATAACCTTCAAATGGATTTACTTAGGCTATGATTCTGATGTGCGGGAAAGATGTCCAATTACATAGGGGAAAAAATGATGATCATTATGGAGAATCCTAATGAACCAAAGAATGAGGTTTGCTACCTTGATGTAGAGCTTGATTTTCTAGTTGGATACTATGATGATAAATCTAATAAGTATATTTCTTTAGATTTAATGCCCCCACATCCCCATTAGGAATATGATGAACTTTGGAATATGCATTTTAATGGTGCATGTTCAAAATAAGGTAATGATGTAGGAATAATATTAGTGTCCCTCAAGGGAAAAGATTATAATTTCAATTCATATTGAACTTTGAATGCACCAATAATGTGGTAGAGTATGAGGCTCTAATTCTCAATTTAAATGTGGCTTCAAAATATGGAATCAAATACATCATAGTACATCATGATACTTGTAGTATCTCAAGTTAGAGGCACATGATACTACAAAAGAAAGAAGGATGATAATATATAGGAATGCAATTTGGGATATTATTGAAGATTTTTATGCATTCAACATCATTTGGGTGGAAAGGGAAAGTAATGCAATCATTGATCCACTTGTTATGTTAGATTAAAAATTTGACACTTATTTTTCTCGTCATCATTATAAGTATGATGTTGAGATCATTACCAAGCCTAGCATTCCGAAAAACATATACAATTGATAGGCCTTCAATGATGACCAATAGATTTATGATTTTTTGAATTGCATTTATCATTTTGAAAAACAACATATTGACTAGTATCCCATGGTGGAGAAGTATGAAATTAAGAAGACTCTTTTTGGGAATGAAATCATCCAACTCAAAAACCAATACTATTCCTTGAGGTCTTGTTTCCTTAGAAAGGGTGTTTGAAAATGTTGATTATTATAAAACAAGGAGTAAACTTGTCAAGGAATAAGACATATAAGGTATAAATTTAGGAGCTAAATCAGCTCCTAAAATGATTTATATCAGTAAGAAATTAAGACCAACAAAGAAGTAAATGTTGATCACATTATCAAGAAAGTACAAATAATTTTTGGCTTGGTCTTATGATGAATTGAAGGATTACAAAGAAGGCATGTTTTAGCATACCATTTTGTTGGAACTTGGTGCAAAGCCATTCAAATAAAAGCAGTGGCATATCAACCCTACTCTTCTCCCTCAAATGTAGAATAATTGATGAGACTAAAAGGAGGTATCATTAAACCAATTAAATACTTAGAATGGGTGCCCGACCTTGTTCTAGTTAGAAATAAGATTGGATACATAAGACTATCTGTGGATTTTAGAAATATGAATATAAAACCCCTCAAGGAAAATTATCCATTGCCCAGTATGGACCATTTTCTACAGTGGGTGATAGGGTCAAAGTTGATGTCTATGATAGATGGATTTTTAGGTTAAAATCAAGTAATGGTCAAATATTTTAAGCATCACAAGACAACCTTCACTAGACCGTGGGGAACTTTTGTTTATGTTTGAATCCCATTTAGGTTGAATAATGTTGGAGCCACATTTTGATGGGCCATGGATGTATCTTTTCTAGGCCTTATAAATGAGATAGTAGGTGACCTAGATGCCTACTCCAAGGATCAAAATGATCATTGCAAATACTTAGAATTAGTCTTCTAAATATTCTTGGAGTATGGGATATCATTAAATCCTAAGTGCATTTTTGATGTGGAAGAGGGTAAGCTCCTTGGGCACATTGTTTCCTAGGAAGGGGTAAAGATCAACCCAAAACATTTCAAAGCCACAAACCTTCTCCTATATCCCAAAATAGTGAAGGCAATCCAATATATCTTTGGATAGATAAAATTTGTTCAAAGGTTTGTTCCAAAATTTGTTAAGAAGACAAAGGCCATCTCTAAAGTGTTAAAGAAGGGGCAATCTTCCATTTGGGATAAGGAATCAATTGATTCATTCTTGGAAATAAAATATGCACTTAAGAAGGTACTAGTGTTGACAAGTCTAAACTATTTTAATCCTTTTCAATTCTTTTCTTTTACATCTTTTTATACCATTTTTGTTGTTCTATTATAAAAAAATTATGATGGATACATGAATAGCCAATAGATTTATTCATAAAATCATTGAGAGATGTGTAATAAATTATTCTATGATGGAAAAGGACACCTATACTCTTGTTAAATTTATGAAAAAATTAGACCTTACCTTTTAGGGGCCAAAATCACTGCTTTTGTGCCACATACAGTTGTCAAGGATATATGTATGCAACATGAGGCATGAGGAAAAAATATGTAGATGGATCAAAAAGATCATGAAGTATGACATGGAGGTGAAAACTACAAAGATAGTTAGAGTTCAATGCCTAGAAAAATTAATGGTGAGGGAAAATTTGAATGTTGCTGAAGTAGATCAAGTAAAACCTCACCCAACTATTGTCCCTTTTTAGTTAAAGGATTTTCCTTGGTATAAGGACATAACATTTTATTTAGAGAACCTAAATTGTTCTCCTAAGTTGAATGATAATCAAATATGACTTTGAAACTTGAAGTTCAAAGGTATATACTACTAGAGGGATAATTGATATGGAGAAACCTAGATGGTGTACTCCTAAGATGTCTAGATGAAGAGAAATCAATAATATTTAATGAGGAATGTCACCATGGATTATGTGGTGGAAATTACATGTCAAAGACCACTTCTCATAAAATGATGATAAATGGTCATTGTTGCCCTACATTATTTGAGGATGTGGCCAAATTTGTAAAAAGATGTGATTCTTGGAAAAAAAAATAGGTGCAAGTTAAAATTTGCAAGTGCAATTCCCCTTACAACCATTTAAGTGGAGGCCTCATTATTGACTTCATAATGGAAATTACAAATAATTTCAATTAAATAAGTGGATATTGGTAGCCACTAATTACTTTGAAAAATGGGTGGAGGAAATCCCTACAAAAAATGCAACCTCAAAAGTGGTGACTGAATTTCTATTAAACAACATAGTTACCAAATTTGGTGTGCCATCAAGATTTCTTGTTGATAATGCAATTTGTTTCAAATCCAATAACTTTGTTGACACATGTTCACAATATGGAATATCTTTAACAAATTCTTCACCTTACCATCCACAAGGAAATAGACAAGTTGAATCAATCAACAAGAGCATCATGAACATCATCAGAAAAAATTGGATGCTAACAAGAAAAGGTGGGATGGGGTGATGTCACAATAGTGTGTCCCACTTTTGGAACATCTTGATTTTTAACTAAAATCACTTCTTTTTTAAAAACTAATTATTTAAGCCTTGAGAGGTTCCATCTAAAGGGTTTTAATTGAAGCTCGGGTTAGGTAAGACCCCCTTAGATCAAACCCCCTTGGATAGAACCCCTCTAGTATTAAATCATACCCACAATGGAGTCTCCTTCACACATATCAAAATGTTGGCCAAAAAACACTTTTTCTCTACCTTTTGAGGGATTAAGTAAATTCATTTAGAAATTATATTTTGCAAGATCATAGCCCTCAAAACGATCTTTCCAACAAGTATATTTTTGATATATTTTTATTTTATCATGTATTTAATTTTCAATTTTTACTGAACATAGGTTTTTCATCGAACATCAAGTTCTTCATTCTATAGGGTGTAAAAATAGTAAAGCATTGTAAAAAAAAAAAAAAAAACTACCTTTTCCCTAAGTATTGATGTCCTTTTTTCACCAAAAAAAAAGGATTTTGATTATCCACAACAAGTTATGTTTGATGACATACACCTAGATGTCCAAATTATGGTTATAGTGACTTCAAAAATTAATTAAAAAACAATATGTAACAAAAAATTATGAAAAAATATCCTTTCCCAAGATATTGATGTTAAGAATCTATATTTTAAAAATTTAAATTTTATCCTTTCTAGAAAAAAGTTATGTTTGATGACATAAACATTACTTTCTGAAAGAAAAAAATTTACTGGTTAAAACTAGTTATTGAAGGAGATGTTGAAAGATTCATGATTTATTTCATAAAAATATAAAAATATATATTTAGAATCTACACACAAATTTCCATGAATTGCTAGTTCACATCATATTCAAATTCTTAACGGTTTAGCTGTTATAGGTCTCAAAAGGTGAAGATTTAGTTAAAAATGTTGATATAAATGTCCATCTTGGCCAAAAAGTGAGACATAATATTATGATTTCACTCGATGATAAATTAAAATTTGGTGTTTGGAAAAATAGAATAGCTTATAAGAAGGTTTTTGGGAAGAGCCCATTTGAATTGGTGTATGGTATTCAAGCCAAATTTTCAATCATCCTTGAATTGCCAATGTATAAGTTGCTACAAAAGATTGAAGGGGAAGAGGAAAGTGTAATATTCCAAAGAATATATGAGTTGATTGAATTGGAAGAAACAAGAAGGGTTACCCATGAGAGGAATTTGATGAAATAATAGAAAATAAAGTACCTTTTTTATACAAGGGTCATTAAGAGACATTTTTAGGTTGGAGATCTTGTCTGCATGTAGAATTCTAGATTAGAAGATAAGGGAAAACATGGAAATTTTTATTCCCTATGGGTTGGGCCTTATCAAATTAGTAAAGATACAGTCAAAGAACATTTTACCTCAAAATTACAGATGGATATTATATGCACTTGCCAGTTCACAGTCATCACCTAAAGCACTACCTTTCTTGAGGGTAACGGTTTGATTACTTTTATAATATAGCTTATTTTAGTTATGTTTTGTCTTGTAAATATATTTCTATTTTCCAAGAGTCGGTCTCATCTTGTTTCTTTTTTTTCTACTTGAAGATCTAAATTCTCACTATGCCTACAAGAAATACACATCCTCGACTAGAGTCAATGTTGGCACCTCAAAATTTTGTTTCTTATTTTATGCCTTGGCTATATTTTCCTAAATATATAGTTAATCTAAGATATCATCAATGGGTCATTTTGTATCAAATTTCCTGAACACCAATGGATAGAGCATGAAAAGTTAAGTCTAGTTGCTTTTTGAAGTTTTGAAAATTATGCTAAGGCAAAAAAGTTATGGCCATGTGAGTTTTTTCCTTCCATTTGGATCACACTCATTTCCCTGATATGTTTGGTTTAGTTAATTTCCTCTACAATAACTTTTGTAGGCCGATGGGGTCCAACTTCACGTATCTGTACAATAATAGTATCATGTTGATGTCGTTCATGTTGACATCATCAATAGAGTTTTGCATCTCATACAAATGTGTATTTTACCTCATAGAGTTTGAAGGTGCATTTGCACACATCTGCCCCACATTAACCAATAATATTTGAAGAAGCTAAGGAATTTTTTGTGGGTAAGTACATCTAAATTGGAATTTTTCATAATCAGTGAAGTGCACATGTAGATCAAGTTTCCACAATGGGCAGATGGTGATGAATCTTTTGCACTTTCCTAGTTCGATTTCATAGATTGATAAAGACAATTGGATAAGGACCCGATGGAAATTGGATTTCTGCAATTGATGTGTTACAAGTATTCAGAAGTCATCTAGACCTTGCAAAGAAATCAATAGGGTCCAAATCTACTTGCTTGATGCCCAAATTTCCACAATGATGTGATTTGCTTCTTGATCCTATTTTTTGTTTACATCCTAAATAAGGTCATTTTTTTTGCATTTGCAAGGGGTCAATTTTTTACAATAGGAAAAATAATGAAAATGAATTTTAGCTACCACCATCAACACTTAGCCACCACTGCATCTACCTTTACTTCAATTCAAGGGAATTCCCTAGTGGTATTTATGGGATTCTGGCATATATCTACTAGATTTTATAGCACCCATGCTTCATTTAATATTTGCATAACCTTTTATGGCATGCTTCATTTCTAGGATGCCATTGCTAGAAAATTCAATGGGTAACTTTGTTATTTCTTGCACTCAATCCCATCAATCGTCAATGTAGATGTATGGCATGATTTGAGAAATTTTCTTTCATTTTTCCTCTCCATCAAACCATATTTACAGTGGACACATGTCATCCAGGCACTGGATGAGGTTATGACAAGGGTTTTTCATATAGTATAGCCTTTTGATAGTTTGCAAACTTCCTTGCCATGTGTATATCTACCTTAGAATCCTTTTTTCAAAGAGAGATGAGAGAGGATAATTATTATAGAGAAAAGTAGTTATAGAGCCAGTAGAAGAAAAAATATTCACAGGAAGGCACAAGGTTCCATCTTCTAGTTCTAGGTATAGATATTTTTTACATTGTAAGGATTTGGATTCATCCAAAACCTTGTGATAACCCTTGTAACATTTATATTTGACTGGTTAATGGTAGAATAAACCTTCATTGAGTGTCTCCATATGTATGTTTTGTATTTTTGGATGTGTGTTGTTTAGTTGGCTAGCCAAATGACTATAAAATCCTTACAAAGCTTTTGTAAGGTATCTTTTCAATGCAATAAAAGAAATGTGTGTGCATGCTTCTATATTATTGAGTAGAATTTTAATATTTTGCAACTATTTTTTATTTTCATGAATGTATATGTAGATCCCAACTTGCTTGTGTATTATGGAAGACCTAGTCTTTTGTGGTGTGTTGGCTAATGCATCACCTTAGTTTCAATTATTTCATGTTTTGTATGAACACAAACTTTTTTTTCCAAATTAGATAAAGTAACTAGTCTGTAATTAGATTTATCCCTCATCATCCTCAACACACTCAAAATCAATCATTTAAAACATCTTCGTTTTTCCTTAGTATGTATATTCTACTATCATGTATAAATTCTTGTAACATCTAATGTGGGTTATCATAAAAACTCATTCATTAAAAAGTAAATGGTAGATTATCTCTTTAAGCAAGTGCTCACCTTTACATATCCAAACTAGCACATAGGTATATAGTGGCACCAGTATTGGGATACACTATGTACTAGGTATAGGATTTTCTAAGGTAATTTATTATTCTTTCAATCATCAATTCAAAACCTTAGGGAAAACCCCCTTGGTCTTATAGAGCCAAAAGTGAAGGAGGTCTTACCTACCTCAATAATTGGTCCTTAGTTGTTCAACTTAAAGATAGGTTTGTGGTGATCTTCCTAGATTAACACCCTTGACATCTAAAAGATTATTAGGCCTTAGGGATTTGGGACCTACAACTCATATCACCAACAAGTTATAAGCTCAGCTATATTGCCATTGAATGGGCATGCCTAATGAGCATATTTAGCTCATATAATGATTAACACTATATTATTATTCATAAAACAAATATCATATCCAAGATTATCCCACTCAATTATCTTTTGTATAAGGTTCCTCTCATAAGCCATATGGCTAAATGGGTCATGTTGAGTGATTTTGATATTAAGTATATGGATAGAAATTTATTCAAAGGATAGATCATGAAAAATGATTTGGATCAAGTGCCTCTCATACATAGTCATCCACTAGTTGTGGACTTTCCTAATTACTCCATCTTCCTACTTGATTATTTACAAACCTAGAAACTATATTTTGATGGCTTTAACCTAGTCGACAATTAGGTGTAGGCATCTTATTTGTCACTCCATAGGGATATCTCATATTGAAATATTTTAGATTAGGCTTTTCATCTACAAATAATATTGCATAATATGAAGCCTACTCATGGGTCTTAAAATCACAATCTAGTGGAACATCCAAAATCTCCTTATTTATGGTTATTCTCGACTCATAATCAAACAAAGAATGATAAAATGATTCCCTATAAACATACGGTCAATAGCTTCAAGGAGTACTTTATATGTCCATTTTGAACAAGTACCTTACCTCAAAAATAGAGTAGTTGACACCATGACCAACATAGGATCTTTTTTGGATATACCACAAGATAGCTAGAATTGTGAATTCTTAGTTGAACAATTATTAGTTCCCATGTATAACACCCCCTAATTTAAGCATATATTAAACTTATTGATCCCAACTCTCCTTGGTACCATGAAATTTATATATACCTCCATGATCAAACATTACCACTTAACCTTTCACATAAACACAACAAAACCTTCCTCATAGGCTCATCTCAATTTACTCTCCTTGGTAACACCCTCTATCAAAGAAGTATTGATGGTACTATACTATGATGACTAAACTCAAAAGACGTTATTCTCACACTCAAACAAGTTCATGTGTCACACCCAATTTTTAAACCCTTTAGATTATGTTATATCATGTTTTGTATTTTGATTATTATGCCAAAACTTGTTTTTATGAAAAATCATACTATGATGATGATTCAATTTTATATCATTTTGATATTTTTTTATTGATGTAAATATAAAATTTACAAGAATGATATGTTAATAAATTATTATAATATGTTTTAATATTATGATTCTTCAGACTAGGGTTCATTCCATCTAATGTGATAGTTAAGTTGTGGCATTGTTGTCATGACCACGAGGGTTCAAGTCTCTACTAAGCTATTGTTATCTCAAGCACTATGCCTTCATTGATCAAATAGGCTCACAGGCTTGACCCATAATCCTCAATTTGTGGTTGCTTTGGTTCATAGCTCCAGTCTAAAAAAGTGCTTATGAATAATAATAAAAATATGATTCTTCAGACTATACCTTATCGATTTAATGAGGTGGATGTAAGAGATAGTTTTACCCCTCCCAGACAAGGAGGGAGAGCATCACTAGAGAGAGGGAGATTATCTAGAAGAAAAACCAAGGCCATCATGAGATTGAGAACACACACACAATTTTATTGTATGGCTACAATGAATTTGAATGTTTGCCTTAAGTTGTTTGATCGTTGTGTATTTGGTTGTATTGTTTGTAGAGTCGCATGATTGTGTAATGCTGTATAAATTGCCCTTACCTCATAATTATTGTCTTATGCATTCATTTTTATCATAATACTATCTTAAAAAGGTAAGTGTGGTTGTCGTATGAAGATCTAGCATATTTTTTTTTATTTAAGAAAAAAAAAAAAAATTGTGTTAATCTATGTATATTTATATAAGTATATAAATGAGGAAAATATTTATATAAGTATATAAATGAGGAAAATATTTATATATACTAATATAAATGTATATATATTTTTGTATTGTAAATATTCTATTTTGAGAATAAATTTATCTTAGTTCAAGATAATGGTTAAATATAAATAAATTTAAATAAATTTAAATATATATACATAATGCATATATATGTCTATAAATATTTATACATATGTACCCATATATATACATAGTTGTTATTTAAGATGGAATAATGTTATTTATTTATAGATTTATATGTGTGTGTGTGTAATCCATGTATGGGTAGGTGCAAGAAGTTGGATCCACAAAATGTGCAAAAAGTGGAAGTATTTTTTATGATTTTAAAAATTTGTCACAATTCAACTGAAAATTTGAAATGTAGTATTTTGAGTCTAGTTTTCAAGTATGTAATTTATTCTAATACCCAGATGATACAAATTAATTTTTAATAGGCATATATAAAAACCACTTTTAAAAGCCACCTTTTTAGGACCATACCATGCATGTATACGGACACCATAATTTGACCTAAATAAAAGTATTTTTGTAATTCCTTTTGGGGAAAGATGAGTATTATATAGAATATTGATAATGATATTTTTTATATTTTATTTCTAAATTTTTTTATTAATTTTTACTAGCCCTAATTACTATTTTTGAAAACCCCTCATGTATGGACACCATAATTTGAGCTAAACTAATCATTTTTTGGAAAAAAATATATATATATTGTGTAAATAATTGTGTGGATTGATGTCATATAATTTTTTTACAAGAAACTTAAAAACTAAAATTTATTAAAAAAAATACAAAAACTTGATATTTCAAGTTTATGGACAAGTTTCCTCATAAATTAATTAAAATAGAAAAAACAATCCAATCATTTAAAAAATTACATATTTGAAAACTAGACATCGATAATGGGTTTTAATTTCATTAAAAAATTGAAAAAAAGTCATCAGCCATATTGCCAAAGTTAGTTTTTCTCTAGATGTTTCCATGGCATTGTACTTGCAGGTCCAAGGCTAAGGGGTGGGTTTCCAAGCCTAAAACAAAAGCAAAGACATGGGTTTCAAATTTTAAAATTTATGAAACACGTACCCATTCTAAAATATAATATAATTAGAAATGGGTACCTATTTTGGAACAAGTGGTCGCTTTAAAAAAAATTGGTTTGGGAGCTCGAGCCTAAACAAGTACTTGTTTCTGCCAAAAAAATTTTGAGAAATGAAACTTCCCCTATATGTAGACCCAAATTCTCTCTTTTACCCATATGTATGTATGTGTGTATGTGTGTATGTATGTATCTATGTATGTGTGTATGTATGAAGGAATATGATGATATTTTCAAGGGTGGAAATAAATGAAGAGTACTTATAATTAATGTTGAGGTACATCGATCTATTAAACTCCAAGAAGTGGAAAGTGAAGGTAGAGTACGGTCATTTAATTCACTTGATGTGAAGTAAGGAGTGGTCTTTACTTCTCTCGCAAGCAATGCAAAGAAAGAAGGTTTTGGGAGAGTATGTAGGAAACAATGGAGAAATTATAGGGCTTTTAGGGAGAAATAAATAAGAGATTATAAGGAGGGAGGAGGGTGTCGGTAGAAGAGAGGATTTTGGGTAGGGTTCTCAAGAGGAATACACAATAAGCTCAAAACTTTGGTATGTAACATACCCTTAAATGCACAATAAAATTTTATGTAAAATTATTGTTTTTGGGAAGTTTTTTTCTTAAAGTAAATAAGGAAAGTATTCATAACCTTATAATGATTCATGAATTAGAAATTTAAGTTGAATACTATGTTCAATCTGTAATACCCCTCCTCTTACTATTTGGATTTATTATTTTTCTATGTGTTCGTTTGCTACTTGTGACTGTGATGATACTATTATTGTTTGATTTGGTTGGTTAGACATTTGAGGATGTTGTTATTACTTTAGTGGACATGATTATTTCATATGACATTGAGGTTGGTGATGTTAGTTGATTTTCAGAATTATATTATGATGCAATGATTTAATAAATTATGTCATGAAATGAATTGTTAGTTTAGAAATGTTATTTTATCAGTTAGATTATAATTGTTAGGATAGATGTGATGAAGGACAGTGTAGCATCACTCGGTTGTGAGTGCTTTGATTACGTTGTGATTCCTTCTCACAATACAGTGCTTTGATTTAATGCTTTGATTTTGTATATATATGCACATGTACACGACTTCGTTTGTATGCAGGATTTGCAGGTACAAGTCTCGATTCCACCTGCTTCGGCAGGACAGGGCGAGCACCAATAGCCCAACGGTTAAATGTTGAAACAGAGGTGGCAATGAAGTCATCTCATCCCATGATGTCAGACCATCTTGTTTGATTTGTATTGTTCATTTTTGTAATTGTCGTCATTTGTGGCTTGTGTTTTGTGTTTTGTCGTATTTTGATTAATGTTGGTATTTTATATGTTGTGGTGTATTTGATTTAATGATGGAAATAATTGTTTATTTTAATGTTAGATTAAATTGTATTTAAATATTTAAATGATTTATTTATTTTTGAAAGTCATGAGTTTTATTGTGTGATATTATAATATTAAATTGTGTTATTTATTTTAATCAATTATCTGGTGGAGGATAATTACTAGAATAAATTATTTAAATTAGATAGATAATGTGGTGTGCTAGAAAAGTGGTAAAAATAGAATTTAAAACAATAAAACAAATAAAAGAATGAAAAAGTTGTGAGAACGAATAAGAATACAGATCTGATTAAAAAGCTTGCTTTTAAAGAATTATTTTCTTTTATTTTTTATTTTTAGAGTTTTTGGAAGAAATGGACAATATCTTTTATTTAATTGGGAATTTGGTGAGTTTTTCACACACACAGAGGATTATTGTTACAGAAGTTGAACAAGATATTGGCTTTGTATTTTGGAATTTTAGAGAGGATATTTCAATCTTTTGTTGTATTTTGTGGAGAGTGATAGAAAGGGGTTTTCAATCTGTTACTGGTGTTGTCCTGGAGAGTTTTCTGAACAAAGATTCAAATTCGAGTTCGAGGGTGAAATACTGTAGAGGAGATTTGGAAGCATGAACAAGGAGCTCTTCGAAGTCAATTGAAACAAACGGGCATCATCAAATTTTTGTATAAGCGCAAGACATCAGGTTCCACTCGTATTTTCCTTCTCGTACCTTCTCTTTCATCTTTCTGCTTCAGAGAAAAATAAATTTTATTAAAAATGATTTCTGTGAATAAAGGAAACCGTTGTTTGAATTGAAAATTAGTGAAAGATATTAGACCAGAACTTTTAAAAAATATATAGTTATTGAATTGCTCCAATTTGTCAAAACAAAAACCTTATCTTCTGAAACGTTCAACTTATCAATAATAAGATTTTAGGAAAGATAGTTTCCTGGTTGGGAATAATAAAATTGTAGTTTTGGTTAATATACTTAATATGATGGATCTATTCAGTTTTCTGTATTTTACTCTCTGGTTGTAATATATATGCAACTAATATATATATATATATATATATATATATATATATATATATATATATATATATATATTATATATATGTATATTTTAATATTTCAATATTGTGCTGGTACTGTGCGTCAGTCGTACGTCTAACAAATGAATTTTAAATTTCTCAGAAATTGAGATATTCTGTGTTTTTGTTTTGGGTTTATAAATTTATACTGAAATTGAATTATTGCATTTGGTTTTGGTTTATATTGATTTTTTTTTTTTTTTTTAAAGTTATATAATTTCAAAATTTTTAAAACGCAGAGAAGGGGAAGGGACGGCCGAAGCCGTACCCTCGACCCTTGCCCCTGTCGTAGACACTGCTGCGTGCAGTAAGGAAGGCTACGGCCTTTGTTTGTTTATTGTTTTTTTTTAATTATATATTTTAAATATATATATATATATATACATATATATATATGTTTATGTTTATTTTTATATATATTTTTTATTTTTAATATAATTTAATGTGTTTGTTTAAAAAAAAGAAAGAAATAGAATTATAATCATGATTATTTAATATTATTTATTCAAAAATGGATTATAATTATTTAATTTTAATGTTAATTTACTATATTTTAGGAATATAATTTTGTATAGGAATTGAATATTCAATGTTGTTTATATTTAGGAAATTTTGATATATTTTTTAAAAGGGCACTATTTAGTTATTATTTTGGTTAAACAAATTTGTTTAGATAAGAATTAGCCTTTAGTTGTGACTGTGGATCTTATTGAGATAATTATTTTTTAGCTATTTAATTGGGATTGGAATCAAACCTAATGGTGCAACCTTGCAAAATTTAATGTGGTTTTTCTTTTATCGCTTAGTGTTGTCTATGTGGGAACCCTATCGTCTTGTAACCCTAGTCCAGAGGCATGTTTATTTTTTAAGTTGTCTTCATCCTAGTTATACCTTTGGTTTTGAAGCTTAATGGTTTATGCTTGGAAGGGTTGAACGGTTTCTTTGGACTTTTGTTATGTGTTGATGCGAGAGGAATAATGCCTCGCATGTGTTGATTTGAGTATTGTGTTTTTATGTGCTAGTTCAACCCTTGCCGATTTGAGTTATGTCAGGGGTCATAGGGAGAGTGGCTCTTCATGGGCGTCGGTGCCTCGGAATGAGGAAGGGCTCAGGGGAACCCACATAAGAGTAGTTAAACAAGTGATAACCTAAAAATAGAATTTAGGGGGATGGGTAGTAAAACACACAAGATAATAAACATTGGATTCCTCGTCTATGCATTAGGGCTACCATAGACTAATGATAGACTGAGTAGGCCGTGGTTGGCAAAGTCGTAATCTCGTCTTCATGAGAGGTTATCGACTCTGCATGAGCTACCCTATGGTGTTGTTGCCTCAAGTAGGAGGAAGGGCTAGGGGATCCATAGATGGGTGCTGGCGCCTCAGTTGGAGGAAGTGTCAGGGGATCCCATGAGAGCTATGCGATGACACTCTCCACTAGACGTCCCGGTTCTTGTTTCTTGTCGCCTCTGGATATCGTAATCTTTATGTTGTTTCTGATTCATGTGAATTTGGTTTATGATTGCTTTTTAGTTACTTGTATAATTGTTGATGCTTTGTTTAATTGTGATGAGTTTCATAGTTATATCTTGTTGTGTGATATGTGAATGTTGATGGTCGTTTCATTGTATGCATTGAGTTGTATTTGTTTTGTACTATGTTGTTGTTGAGTCAGTTTGGCATTCATGGTCGGGTTCTCTTCCTTGTCACCTCTGAGCACGGGGGGTGAGTTACTTGTAATTCACATGGTTGGGTGGAACATGCTCCACACCCGTTGGGTTCCCCATCAGCATCATGTCTTCTTAGCATTTCCGCAGTTGGAGTTGTACCAATGTTCACTTTGTATCTCAGATTTCATTGTACTTGTATCATCCCACATGTTGGGAAATTCAATGTAATTCATTTATCAAGAGATTGTAATGTAACATTAAAACGATGATGTAATAGTTAGGATATTTGTATCTTTATTAAGAGATTTATTATGGTTGTATTATGTGATGTTTATTATTCTCGCATCGTGGTTATTGGATGTATCCTTATACATGGTTATTGTAAAATAAATGGTTATGTTGTAATCTTTATCTTTATTTCTGTTTAGTTATTACGATGTAACCTCGCGTGCCCCAGAGAACTAAGTGTGTTAATGCTATGTATTATGCTATGTATTATGCTATGTGTTTATGGTTAAATGTTATTACATGTTATTAAATGTTAAATGTTATTACATGTATCCAGAGGCGACAAGAAACAAGAACCAGGATGTCTAGTGGAGAGTGTCATCGCATAGCTCTCATGGGATCCCCTGGCACTTCCTCCAACTGAGGCGCCGACACCCATCTATGGATCCCCTAGCCCTTCCTCCTACTTGAGGCACTGGCACCATAGGGTAGCTCATGCGGAGTCGATAACCTCTCATGAAGACGAGATTACGACTTTTCCGACCACGGCCTACTCAGTCTATCATTAGTCTATGGTAGCCCTAATGCATAGACGAGGAATCCAATGTTTATTATCTTGTGTGTTTTACTACCCATCCCCCTAAATTCTATTTTTAGGTTATCACTTGTTTAACTACTCTTACGTGGGTTCCCCTGAGCCCTTCCTCATTCCGAGGCGCCAGCGCCCACGAAGAGCCACTCTCCCTATGACCCCTGACATAACTCAAATCGGCAAGGGTTGAACTAGCACATAAAAACACAATACTCAAATCAACACATGCGAGGCATTATTCCTCTCACATCAACACATAACAAAAGTCCAAAGAAACCGTTCAACCCTTCCAAGCATAAACCATTAAGCTTCAAAACCAAAGGTATAACTAAGATGAAGACAACTTCAAAAATAAACATGCCTCTGGACTAGGGTTACAAGAAGATAGGGTTCCCACATAGACAACACTAAGCGATAAAAGAAAAACCACATTAAATTTTGCAAGGTTGCACCATTAGGTTTGATTCCAATCCCAATTAAATAGCTAAAAAATAATTATCTCAATAAGATCCACAGTCACAACTAAAGGCTAATTCTTATCTAAACAAATTTGTTTAACCAAAATAATAACTAAATAGTGCCCTTTTAAAAAATATATCAAAATTTCCTAAATATAAACAACATTGAATATTCAATTCCTATACAAAATTATATTCCTAAAATATAGTAAATTAACATTAAAATTAAATAATTATAATCCATTTTTGAATAAATAATATTAAATAATCATGATTATAATTCTATTTCTTTTTTTTTTTAAACAAACACATTAAATTATATTAAAAATAAAAAATATATATAAAAATAAACATAAACATATATATATACACATGTATATATATATATATATATTTAAAATATATAATAAAAAAAAACAATAAACAAACAAAGGCCATAGCCTTCCTTACTGCACGCAGCAGTCTTATTGACTGTTGTGAGCAGTGTCTATGGCAAGGGCAAGGGTCGAGGGTACGGTTTCGGCCGTCCCTTCCCCTTCTTTGCATTTTTAAAATTTTGAAATTATATAACTTTTTTTTAAAAAAAATCAATATAAACCAAAACCAAATACAGAATAATTTGATTTTTGTATAAATTTATAAACCCAAAACAAAAACACAGAATATCTCGATTTCTAAGAAATTTAAAATTCATTTGTCAGATGTACGGCCGACGCACAGTACCAGCACAATATTGAAATATTAAAATATACATATATATAATATATATAAATATATATATATATATATTAGTTGCATATATATTACAACCCGAGAGTAAAATACAGAAAACTGAATAGATCCATCATATTAAGTATATTAACCAAAACTACAATTTTATTATTCCCAACCAGGAAACTATCTTTCCTAAAATCTTATTATTGATAAGTTGAACATTTCAGAAGATAAGGTTTTTGTTTTGACAAATTGGAGCAATTCAATAACTATATTTTTTCTAAAAGTTCTGGTCTAATATCTTTCACTAATTTTCAATTCAAACAACGATTTCCTTTATTCACAGAAATCATTTTTAATAAAATTTATTTTTCTCTGAAGCAGAAAGATGAAAGAGAAGGTACGAGAAGGAAAATACGAGTGGAACCTGATGTCCTGCGCTTATACAAAAATCTGATGATGCCCGTTTGTTTCAATTGACTTCGAAGAGCTCCTTGTTCGTGCTTCCAAATCTCCTCTACAGTATTTCGCCCTCGAACTCGAATCTGAATCTTTGTTCAGAAAACTCTCCAGGACAACACCAGTAACAGATTGAAAATCCCTTTCTATCACTCTCCACAAAATACAGCAAAAGATTGAAATATCCTCTCTAAAATTCCAAAATACAAAGCCAATATCTTGTTCAACTTTTGTAACAATAATCCTCTATGTGTGTGAAAAACTCACCAAATTCCCAATTAAATAAAAGATATTGTCCATTTCTTCCAAAAACTCTAAAAATAAAAAATAAAAGAAAATAATTCTTTAAAAGCAAGCTTTTTAATCAAATCTGTATTCTTATTCGTTCTCACAACTTTTTCATTCTTTTATTTGTTTTATTGTTTTAAATTCTATTTTTACCACTTTTCTAGCACACCACATTATCTATCTAATTTAAATAATTTATTCTAGTAATTATCCTCCACCAGATAATTGATTAAAATAAATAACACAATTTAATATTATAATATCACACAATAAAACTCATGACTTTCAAAAATAAATAAATCATTTAAATATTTAAATACAATTTAATCTAACATTAAAATAAACAATTATTTCCATCATTAAATCGAATACACCACAACATATAAAATACCAACATTAATCAAAATACGACAAAACACAAAACACAAGCCACAAATGACGACAATTACAAAAATGAACAATACCAATCAAACAAGATGGTATGACATCATGGGATGAGATGACTTCATTGCCACCTTTGTTTCAACATTTAACCGTTGGGCTATTGGTGCTCGCCCTGTCCTGCCGAAGCAGGTGGAATCGAGACTTGTACTTGCAAATCCTGCATACAAACGAAGTCGTGTACATGTGCATATATATACAAAATCAAAGCATTAAATCAAAGCACTGTATTGTGAGAAGGAATCGCAGCGTAACAGAGCACTCGCAACCGAGTGATGTTACACTGTCCTTCATCACATCTATCCTAACAAGTATAATCTAATTGATAAAATAACATTTCTAAACTAACAATTCATCTCATGACATAATTTATTAAATAATTGCATCATAATATAATTCTGAAAATCAACTAACATCACCAACCTCAATGTCATATGAAATAATCATGTCCACTAAAGTAATAACAACATCCTCAAACGTCTAACCAACCAAATCAAACAATAATAGTATCATCACAGTCACAAGTAGCAAACGAACGCATAGAAAAATAATAAATCCAAATAGTAAGAGGAGGGGTATTACATCCTCCCCCTCATAAAATCGGCTTACTCCTGGAAGCCGGTAAACAAAAAGGAAATAAGATTCCCAAATACAGGAGGCATCCTCACACACCAAGACGGTGAACTAATCACCATTACAAACTAGTATCAAGCTCACACATAAGAGTAACAAATAATATTAAAAATTATTAGTAACATGGGGGTAATACACAATCTAGCTAAAAGAAACCTTCTACTTTGAGTTTATATAATTTAAAAGCCTATAAACTTTGATATATAATCATGAACTATAATGTTCTAGTCTAAAAATACTTTTGGCTTTGTCATATACTATGATTGTTTTTTTAGTTAAAATCCTTTCAACTATGCCATATAGACATGATTATGTTGTTCTACTTAAAACCTTTCAGACTTTTTATATGGATAAGATTGTGTTGTCTTAGTGTTCAATTTTTTTTATCTTGTCTTTTGCACATAGCTATGTAGATATTATCACAAACCTTTCATCCTTATTAGTAGCATAATGTTCAATAGTTAATATATTAAATCTTTTAGCCTTGTCTTTAGTATTTATATATCTATAAATGTGAAGTCATTCACTAGTTGTCTTTAGACTTTCATCCTAGTCATTTATATATGACTATAATGATTTTTTAACTATATGACTATAATGATTTTTTAACTAAGTCTTTTGGCCTAGACATTAATGTATGGCTATGATAATGTTGTTCCAATTAAGTTTATAGTTTATGATTGTCCAGTCATAAGATTTTTGTGCTATGCATTGAAAAATGACTACGTAGTTGTACTCATTTATATTTCTTAGCCTAACAGCCTGGTCATTGTTACTATTTGGTATTGCTTGACCAAGTAAGTAATATGATGGTCTCATGGGTTTTAGAAGTTGATTGTTCTAATGTATATGTGTGTATGGGTTTTAGAAGTCGATTGTTCATGTATGTATCTATGAAAAAACACTAGTTCTCAAATGTTATGGTGATCTTGGAGTTTCACTAGATCTTCTACTCTTGTGAAGGCTAGGGCCGCCACTATATGGGAGGTGTTTGGGGGACCGTCAGTCTTTGGTTGGAGGAAAAGTACTCAGATAATGCTCTCCCTCTTGTAGTTGAGATGAGGATAATTTGGGTAAGTTTGATTCAAGGCCAAATGAAGGTATTTTTATTGGTTACTCTTTAAGAAGCAAAGTTTACGAGTGTTATAACAAAAGATTGAAGAGAATAATTAAATTGTAAATGTAAAGGTTGATGAAACTATTCAGTATACTACTATTCTAGAGGAAGAAGATGATGAGGAATAAATTCATAGCAACATTGAAGATATAGAAGTTGTTTCAAAAACTCCAACTAAGTATGTTCAGAAAAATCACTCTACAAATCAGATCATAGGTGATAAAGATAGTGGAGTTCTAACTCGTAAGAGGTTGGAAAGATTAGGAGAACAAGTGTATTTTTCTTTATTATCAAAGATAAAACCTAATACATATAAAGAGGCTAGAAAAGAACAAGGATGGATAGAATATATGGAGGAAGAACTGAATCAGATTATGAAGAATGAAACTTGGGAACTTATCCCAAGGCCTAAAGACAAGAATGAGATTGGAATAAAGTGGGTATTCAGAAACAAGTTGAATGAAGAAGGTGAAGTGATTCGGAACAAAGCAAGACTTATATGTAAAGGGTATGATCAAGTTGAAGGTATAGACTTTGAGGAGACATTTGCTCTAGTGGCTAGACTAGAGGCAATCAAAATGCTTTTAGCTCTCTCAGCATTCAAGAATTTCAATGTGTACCAGATAGATGTGAAGTCAACATTCTAGAATGGATAGCTTGAAGAAGTTTATATTGAACAACCGGAAGGATTTAAGTGTACTAACAATCCAAATTATGTTTGCAGATTGAAGAAGGCTTTGTATGGACTCAAGAAAGCCCCTAGAGCTTGGTACTCAAGATTGGATGGATACTTGCAGTAGCAAGGATTTCAGAGAGGTTGTGTGGGCAGTAATTTGTGCATAAAACTAGAAGGAGAACAAATGTTGATAGTTGTGGTTTATTTTGATGACATCATCTTTGGAGGTAGTAGTGAAGAAATGTGCATAAACTTCCAAAAGGTTGTACAAAATGAATTTGAGATGTCTATGTTAGGAGAATTATCTTTAGATTTTTAGGGTTGCAGATTGTTTAATCAAACAAAGGGATTTTTATCTCACAACAAAAATACATAAAGGAGATGTTAAGCAAGTTCAAAATGGAAGATTGCAAACATGTTGTAACAACTATGGTTACCAGGTGTAAGTTGAGCAAGGATGATGATTCTGCTTTGACAGATCAAACTCTATACTAGTTTATGATTGGTAGTGTTGTGTGTGATAAGATCTGGACCAGATGTCATGCAAGCAATTGGAATGGTTTCCAAATTTCAAGCAGCACCTAAAGAGACTCATGTGAAGGAAATGAAGAGGATACTCAGGTATTTGAAGGCTACTAAAGATTTTTTTCTAAATGGTATCCAAAGAGTGAAAATTTCACTCTTATTGCATACACAAATGCAAATTGGGCAGGTTGTGTAGATGAACCAAAGAGCACAAATAGTGGTGCATTCTTCCTTGGAGACATTTTGGTGTCCTAGTTGAGTAAGAAGAAATAATCAATTTATTTATCTACAACAAAAGCATAATACATTGTTGCATCATCATGCTACACTCAGGTGCTTTGGATGAAGTAGAACTTAAAGGAGATGAAGGTTGAGTTTGAAGACCCCATCACTATTCTTTGTGATAACACAAGTACAAAAAACATTTAAAATAATCTAGTGATGCACTCAAGAACAAAACACATTGCAATCAAATATCATTTCTTGAGAGAGAAGGTTGCAGAGAAAGAAGTAAGATTGGAATATGCAGACATAAAGGAGCAATTTGTAGATGTATTCACGAAGCCACTTCCTAAGGAGACATTTAAGTTTCTCCAACAGAAGTTGGGGATTGTTTCTCCCTCCTATTAATTCAAGAGGAAAGTAAATTTTGAGGGTGGAGCTTGGTCTCCCTATCACAAGAAGGGTTGGTGCTCTTGAAAAATGCTTTCAAAAGTAGTGATACATGGACTCAAGGGGAGTCTATCCAAGAAACAAGTTTTTGGATGTTGTAGTGTACCGATTTGAGAAAGGATGTTGATCCTTTGACATTGATGTCAAAGGGGGGGAGAGTGCTCAAAATGTTGAATTGATCAAAAAGAATAACTATCTTGAATTGAATTGAAGAAATGCTAAATTAAGGAGAGAGTGCTCAGAATGTTGAATTGCTCAGAAAGAATAACTATCTCAAAATTCCATATCTTTCACAGTGAATTAAATTCTATAGCTAAGAAATCATTCAGATGTTATTTTACAGGAGTGTTTTGGTGGCCCTTGTTTTTTGTTGTTTGTCATCAATGACAAAGGGGGAGGTTGTTGAGCATAGGTTGTCATTGATGTCAAACTGATGTCAACAAGTCATTTTTGTTGATAGTGGTTATCAAAAGGTGTCAAGGCTATTAGATGTGAAGGTTGTCAAAGATGAAGAAGATTGTAGGAGTAATAAAATTATCATCGGACTTAAGGTTATAGAAGCATGTTGTGTAGATTATCTAATCTATCATATCTTGTATCATGTCAGTTGTGGCATGACTATCTTCAAATACTTAATGTATTTATTATACCATGTTGGGTATGCTTTCAACATGAGTGTGGTGGTCCAGAGGGATATCTTTTGGGTAGAGAGATTGATTAATATGGTTGGAATTTCTTTCAAAAATGTGATGTTCTCTGCTATTTGGAAGGAGTATGTCTACACTAGTTCTATTAGTTTCTTGAGTTTCTGGTGGCATGGCTCAATGTGTAAGGAGTTTGAAATATCAGAAGTTTCATCAAGCTATTCTAGGTTTGAGGCATGTGTGGTAATGGCTTGAAGCATATAGAATTAAAATCATGCATGTGGAGTGAGGATAGGACCTGTTTAAGGTTCATGTGGTGGCATAAGACATCAAGTTCTTTTGGTAGTAGGTATTTTGTGTTTGGACCATTATATTACACATTTCATGTAATTTGAATTTAGGTCCATCCTATGTTTCTAGGTTGGTGTGGTTCCCTAGACGACATAAAAGAGTGTTAATGTAATGTCATGTATATATTTCAGATGTTTAGATGCATCATAGTAATTAGTGAGAGTGATGCATAAGAGTGGGATGTATAAGTGTGTAATGAATGGAAGGTATGTGACAAAAGCTTGAAGAAAAGAGGGAGTGCCACTTTCAATGGGTCATTCTCAATGTGAGATAGTGTTTGTTGTGTCTTTGGTGTTAAATTTCAAATCTTCCATTATTTTGTATTCTGGTAGGATTGGTGTTCTACCTGTTGTATTGTTCCAGCAAGGGATTGGTGTCTCTTTCTGGTGAGGATTGTTGTCTCTTTCCGGTGGGGATTGTTGTCTCTAGTAGGTTGGTG
The DNA here is from genome assembly GCA_007258455.2 of Sequoia sempervirens. NCBI lineage: Eukaryota > Viridiplantae > Streptophyta > Pinopsida > Cupressales > Cupressaceae > Sequoia > Sequoia sempervirens. Next base: position 100,015,938 of record VDFB02373365.1, on the reverse strand, counting down.
CCTACATATTCATTTGAGGATTGGTGTCTCTGGTAGGTTGGTGCCTACATCTCATTATAAAATCCATTTATTATATTCCTACTTGTGATAGTTTCTCACTGTGGTTTTTCCCATCTTGGGTTTCCATGTAAATTTGGTGTTATGTGTTATCTTGTGTTGTGCTTTAATTATTAGGCTGTATGGTTTAGTACTCTTCATGTCAAAAATATATTTAATAGTTTTGACGATTTCCATCATTGTTTTGATCTATCGATTCACCCCCCCTCTTAGTAGATTGTGTACCCTTCACTTATACTATGGATCATCACACAAAACACATGTAACAATAGAATTGGCACTTACCTCATTTACCTCTACCACCTCCAAGTTAGAATTAGCCATTAGCTTGGCCAAGAATTTTCCTCTAGCAAATTTATTAATTTGTATATCCATGTCATATTCCTAGATATTGTTTATCCAACGACGCATTTTTTTCTGAAGCTTATTGTTGCATGAAGATATCCTTCATGACCAGGTGTGACACATATGCTATAATATTTACAAACATAAGGTATGGCCTAAAATTCTTCATAGATTTTACTAGAGAATGAGCATGATTTTCCATTATTGAGTATTTCAATTTAGCTACTTGCAATGACTTACTAAAGAATGATATTGGTTTTTCGTACCTCTATTTATTCTTTTTCAACACCACAGTAGCAATAGTATAAAATGAAACAAAATAAAATAGTTAGAGAGGTTTAGAATAATTTGTGCTTGACAATATAGGGGCTCAAAAATTGATTACTTTATATCCTTGAATTCTTCAGCTAGTTCTACTCTCCATTCAATCAATTGTCTCTTCTTGAGCATCTATTATTTGGCTTTGGTCTTCTTAGTGAAGTTAGGAATAAATATCCTAACAAAGTTGACCTTCCCAAAGAAGGGCTAAACCCCTTTTACAAACCTAGGTTGAGGAATAAGGTTGATAGCCTTAACTCTCAGGGTTAATTCTCACCCCATTCTTTGATATAATGCACATCCTAGAAGCTTACCCTCCTCAATGCCAAACTTACACTTTTTGGGATTCAAAGAGATACCATACTCTAAACATATTTGAAAAAATTAAATTGAGGTAATTGTGATTCCAACCTATATCTTTTGAGAATGTGGTTATATAATCTTGGTACACCACCATGATCCAATCAATTAGACCAACAAAATCCATGTCCATTTCTCTTTGAAAATTTGAACTCACATTATTTAAACCAAAAAACATACCAAAGTACACATATGTACCCCATGGAGTAGTGAATGTCATTTTATGTTGTTTTAGCTCTTTCAAAACCACTTGGTTGTAGCCTAAGAACCCATCCATCATAGACATTAATTATGATCTTATTACATGTTGCAACAAATGGTCCATGCTTAGAAGAGGATAGTTGAATTTAAGGGATTTAAGGTTAAGGTTCCTAAACTCAACACACAACCTTATCTCCCCATTCTTCTTTCTCACTGAGACAAGGTTAGATACTCACTTAGAATACCTAACAATTTTGATGATTCTAGTTTCCTTTGAATTTTCATCAACTCTTTTTGCATTTGGGAATCCAAGGTAGGGCTAATAGGAATTTTTTATACCTAAATGGTTTAGCATCAAAATAAAGTGGGATTGTATGTTGAAGCAAATCCTCCCTATAATCATTTAGCTCATCATATGACCATGCAAAATAGCTTTTAAACTTTTGCAATAGGGAGATCAACATTTTTTCTCATGAGGTTTTAGCTTCTTGCCAATATAATAAGTAGAAATAGGGTTAGGGGAGGTGTAATGTTCATATCTCCAACAAAAGAACTTAGATATTATTCAACCTTTAGATTTAAATTTAGTTATACAAAAAATTAAGTTGGGTATGAAGCTCTTAGGCATAATCTCCAATGGGATAGGAAGAGGAAAACAAGATGTCTACAAGTTTTTGATGATAGCACGAATTGGTTATAAATCAAGTAAGAGGGATGAATGTTGTTATTCCCACTTTTACATGACTGAACAATAACACAACCACCAATTTTTTTGTCACATAACAACACAAAATAAGACAATATTTAAAATATCGCCTTAATACACCTAATGGAAACATGTTTACATTGTCATCATCGACACGTCACATAAATTTTGAGAAAGGTGATAAACAAATTAGGTGTTAAACGACTCCTCTCCACGTCCTAATGATGGTGGTCACCTATTAGCTTGAGAAGTATAACCAAAACATCTTGAAGGGAAATAACTTCTATTATATAACTCCCTAAGGATTTATTATATGACAAAAAATATGTTCAATCCTCAAGACCAAACTAAAGAAGAAAAGGTGAGTGTCCTACTTAATCTAGTTGACAATAATTGAAAATTTTAAACTTGTAAGAGAACAAATAATTTAATTGCTAAATTTAACCATAATTAAAACTTTATAAAAGAAACACATGATTGAAATTCTAAACAAATCTAATCATTACCATGGTTAAAATTATTTCAATCGATAAGCAAAGATTAAATCATGATTAATGTACTAGTGTATACTATCAATAATTGTTAATAATTAAATTATCGCCCATGATAAAATAAATAATTTTCAATGATACAAATAAATATTAAATAGTGAAAATGTTAGTTTAATTTAACTACCTTTTAATTTAACAATTGTAAATTTAATTTATTTACATCTTCTTGGGTTCCTTCATTATAACAACAACTATATCAACGTGAAGATCTCGGGAACACAAGTGTGAGTGGGAGAGCGAACGGGAAGGTGCACAGAGGAGGGATTTGAAATCCTCTGAGGTCGAGGAGGAATCCACTGAGGAGGATGGAGATTCAGCAAATGTTGATGGAGTCTTGGAAGCGTTGCGGGCTGGCTTGGCTCCTGCGGGATTGACTAAGGATGATGTTGTGGTAGAGGATGTTAGCAACGCAGTTGATGGCTCATATCTAGGTGAAGATCCCTATTTCCCTATGTCTCCTTGCATCACTGGAGGGGTCTCTGCCTCTATTACATGTGGGTTGTAGAAGCTCCTTTCTGCAATGTTTTCTAAGGCTGCCTTTGAAGAAGATTTTGATGCTTATGGCCTCGGAAGCCTCACCTCTGTTGTCATGAGGAGGCTATTGTTGGTATGGGTGGGAACAGATTTACTCAGTTTCATCTTTCTTGGCTATTTTTGGGGTTGTATATCAAGTGTTTCATGAAGATCCAAAGGTTCAAAGTTTTTTCTTCTTTAAGCTAGATTTGGTGTCTGTTGCTGACCCATTGGTGGTTATTGAAGCATTTTGGGATGAAGGGTTCTACTTTTTTTTGGCCTCTGTGCTTCGGGTGCTGGTATGGCATGTGGATGGCTTCTTTTGGGTGGATTCCTGCTGAGGTTGCTTGCTTTGCTACTTTGTTTTGGAGGGTCTTAGCCCCCTGTCTACAGTTTCCTAGTGTGACTGGAGGAGGTTCTCTTCTTCTCATGGATTAGTTGTGGTTTCCCTTGTTTTCTAGTTGCTCTCTTTATAGGGGATGTGGGAGTGCGTTGGCTGCTTAAAGGAAGTTTGGATGTTGATTGGGCTTATTTTTGTCCCTATTCGGTGTAATAGGGAGGCTTGGGGGATCCTCTTGTTGGCTTGCTCTACTTTTGGCTTCCTTTTTCTTTTCTTTTGTTTCTTCCTCGTTCTCTCTACTGGCTTGAGGGTTTCTTGTGTGTTTTTGAACCCCGAATGTTCCTTCATGCTTATGTTTTTTCTAGGGTTGTTGGATGTTGGTGTGGTTATGATGTTGGTTTTGGATGGGTTGTCTCTACCCTATCAGTTTGTGGATGCCATTAAGTTTCTTATGGAGTTGATGGTTATGTCTTTCTCCCCTATTTTTGGTGGGGTGCTTTTGGCTGGGATGAGTGTTTTTCTATTTTCCCAGTTGTTGTCTTTGGTTAGGGGTGCTTTTGTCTTTCCTTCTTTAGGTGCTCACACTCTGTTAGAGGTGGTGATGGAGCTATTTTTTTTGGGCTTGAAGTTGCTATTGAAGTTTTACCTAGATACGATGCTTGCTTTGGGTTCTTTTCTGCTGATGACTTGTTGGCTGAAGGGTCTTGTTGTTTTAGATTCTTTTCAGATCAGTTGTGGCCTTATTCTCTTAGTTGGGTGGCTCTCAAGTTTTAATCCTAGACCCCAAATGGTTTTGTTCCTTGTGTAGGGTTCTCCAAAGGAGGCTACGGTTGCATGCTTGGCTACTGTGTTAGATTTCTCCTTTAGTCCTATGGAGGAGGTCCCCCCTCTACAACTAGTCTTATTGAGGTGGGAAGTTCTCCTTTGGAGGTGGAGGTTGAGAGTTTTGGTGATGTCTGGCTACGGTGGTTTTTTTATTGTATCCTCCATTCCAATAGAGGGGAGCTCACTCCTTTAGAGGTGGAGTTGGAGTTGGTTTCCTATTACCAAGTGAGTCTGTGCTACTAGGAAGCTGATTTATTGTAGTTTTTAGCAATGGATCACAAAGCCCCTATTGAGGTGGGGTTTTTGGTCTTATTGGCGGTTTATACCATTGTGTTATCTACTCTTTTAGTGATGATTATCTTTCTTGTCTCAATGGTGTCTTCCTTAAGCGACGGGTTTGTTGATGCCTGGCAGATGAAGGCAGGTTCTTTGTGTAACTAAAAGGGTTTCTGGTCCCAGTTAAAAACCAGATTGTTTAAGGGTCTCAAGCGCTTGATTGTTTGTATGATGTAGCGTGTGTAGTCGGGTTAATCTTTTATAGGTTGTTGTGGTGTTGTTTTTGGTCTATGGTTTATCTTTTTTGTAGCTTGCTTTCCATTGTAAAGGGTTTCGGGCCCCTTCAAAACCCGTTTTTACCCATAATCAAAACAATTGTAAATTTATATTAACTAAAGGTAGTTTTATTCCTAACTTCATGCACACTTACTCAAAATTAAATGTACAATATTGTTCATTGTATTTTATTTTCTTAGATTTTTCCTCTTATAATTTCGAATTAATCTAATTCAACTTGTGTCACATTTAAGTAGTGAATTTTTTCATTCTAAAACCTTCCAAACTTTGCATCCCTATGCTTTTAATATTATTAACCTCAACTTAATAGATTCAAATTACTTAAAGTAAAAAGAAAACAATTTTTGAATTGATTCTTGATTTTAATTTTATTGGCAACTAACTATGGAACAAACTCACAGCTAAGTAAATTTTCTTTAAGTAATTCCTTCTTTTCATGAGATTTGTCTTTTGTAAGTGTAGACATCCAAATTTGGACACGTAATTTATCCAAATTTATCACTTTTCATCTAAATATCCTCTTATCCAAGTTAATTAAGTAATATTACTCTTATTTAATTAATATCCTTAATTCTGCCAAATCCCTAAGGTATTTAATTAATAATTAAATACCTTACCCTCCTTAATCCTCTTTTCATCAAATGAATTAAATAAATATTACATTTATTTAATTCCTCACATGTCATTTTCATCTAATCCTAATCCATCTCCTAATATATTCATTAAGAATGTGCACATGCCTAATCCTTGATTAGGATGTGTCACATCCTCCAACTTTTGCAAGTTGGCTTCTAATCCTCATTAACCCCTAATTATCCTCTAATTACTAATTAGTTAAACCTAATTAGTACCTTGGTCAACTCTCCCCATCCCCCAAGGAATTTTTAATCCTTTTTTATTCACCCTAGGTTCCCCTCTTCCCCATGTGAATTTTTAATTCACATTTTATGCCTTCTAGAATCCCCTTTTCCCATGCATCTTCTAGAATCTTTGACTTATCACATCAAGTTACATGTGACAAACTCCCACCTTTTTGGAGACCCTCTCTTATCCACTAGATTCTATCACTCCCCAAGGGTATTTGGAAGGTACTTGTCCTTCCTCCACATCATGTACTCTCCTTCCACATCACCTACACATCATCTCACCCTTAGCCACTTCACATTCCACATGTCAAGATGTGAGGGCTTGTGAGTCCTCAACTCACCATAGCCCTACATCTTAACCTTGGTGGCTCAATCTCAACCATTGAATTCTCTAGAGAATTCAAGTTTCTCTATAAATACCCCCTCTTCTAAGGCATTTAAAAACACTTAGTCATTTTGCAACTAAATGTTGTCATTTTGTACACTCATCTAGCCATCCATTTTATCTATTTGCATTTGCATCCAACCATATAGTTAAATCTTGCATTTAGCCACATCTAGAGCCATCCAAGGAGCATAAAAAGCAATCCAAAATCAAGGGCCAACCAAGGAGTTTCAGCTGTAAAGAGAAGGTATAACCACTTGCAATCATTTTACATTTTTTTCTCTTTGCAGTTACAAATTCCTTAGGCTAATCTTGAGGTGTTTCTTTGTGTTTTTTCCATTGCATTTTAGTTGTTTAGAATATGTAAAATATTTGGATATCACATTTTTGGCACGCCTGGTGGGACCCACAAGCGGGTTCCTCAATTTCACATTTGTTGTTGTTGAGTTGTTTGCAAGAACACGTCGCAGAGGGGCGACTATGCCCTCCTAGTGACTACAGAAGGGCGACTACGCCCTCCTGGTGACCGCAGAAGGGTGACTACACCCTCTTGGTGACTGCAAAAAGGCGATTATGCCCTCTGTTTCACTACAGAAGGGTGACTACGCCCTTGTTTGGATTTTTGGCTTACGAACATTTTCTGCAGAAGGGCGACTACACCCTTGTTTGGATTTTTGGCTTACTAACATTTTTTGTAGAGGGGCGACTACACCCTTGTTTGCATTTTTGGCTTACTAACATTTTCTGCAGAAGGGTGACTACGCCCCTTGGTTAAACTCTATTTTCTAGCGTTGCACTGTAGAAGGGTGTCTACGCCCCTATGTTGAACTTTTTGTGCTAACATTTTACTGCAAAAGGGTGGCTACGCCCTCCTGGTTACTGCAGAAGGGCGACTACGCCCTCCTGGTCACTGTAGAAAGGTGATTGCGCCCTCCTGTCACTGCAAAGGGGCGACTACGCCCTTCCTTAGCATTGTAGAGGGGCGAATATGCCCCAAAACAACACATTTTGAAAGGTAAAATGACCATTTTAGCTTCATTTTTTCTCCCTTTATTTGTTGTTCTCATGTACTAACCCCCTAACATTATTTCTTGCAAGGATATTTGTGTTTTTGCTAACATTTTGCAGCATATTCTTGTGTAATTGATGAAGAACGTGGGATAAAACAACTAACATTTGCTTGTAGGGCCATCCGTTTGCTCAGATTTTTAAAGCTATCCTTGTTGTTTTCGTTAATCTAGGAACATAGTTTAATTAGGAGAAGTAATATTCATTGCTTGTTGTGTCTATCTTGTTGTGTTACCCAAAGGGGGCATTAGTTTTTTTTCACTTTCCCCTTGCACTTCGTGTGAGCCTAGGGAGTAGTTGGAAATGATTAGTGCTTTCTTTCTAGTGGGACCTGCTTGGGGATTTCATCACCCCAAGGGACGATTCCAACCACGCGTATTGGCAGGGTATACAAAGGGGGGAGAGCGAAAGCTTTACCCCAATCCAGTCGCATCGTAATTGGTGGAGGGTCGAAGCTAGAGTGATACCTAGATAGACGTGAAGAGTTGGTCCGAGCCCTTCAGTATCTCGCTGGGGTTCCTGACTCACGCTTGTGATGGGCTGGTGTTCACGGTTGTGCCTCACGTACCAAGAGTATATCGAGGACTCCCTAGACACCTTGTGCATCCTAGATTAAGACCTCATTGGCCATACCCTTAACATTAATCATAGGATTATGTTTGCTTGAAAGTGTTTTCTTGTGAGAAACCAATAAACTTTTTGAAAAATTGGCCTTATTATTGTCATTTTAAAGTCCTTTCCATAATCATTTTCATCAAACCAAGTCCATGTTTACTGCAGAAGGGCAACTACGCCCTCTGTTTTACTGCAAATCACCAAAATTGCCCCGTTTAGCTCTGTTTAGCCTCTAAATCATCGTCTAACCATTCCAAACCTTTATCTAATCATTCCAAGCCTCTGTTTTGTCATTCTAAACCTCTGAAACATCCGTTTGATCATTCTAAACTTTAATTTTATCATTTTGAACCTCTGTTTGGCCATTCCAAACCTTCGCTTAGCCATTCCAACATCTATTTGACCAAGTAGTCTTTCATCCCTTTCCATCCTTTGTTTACTCGTTTCGAGTAATCTTTCATCCATTCCAAGTATCCATCTCCTCATTCTGAGAGTTGTTCATCCTTTCTAATCAATTATTTACTTGTTTCGAGCCTTCGTTTCCGCGACTTGAGAGTCCTTCGTCCATTCTAAGCAATCATTTACCAGTTCTGAGTGCTTGTTCATCCACTCCTATCATTCGTTTTCCCAATCCAATCATCTATTTCCTCAATCTGATTATCTAACACCCCATTCCAATTGCCCGTCTCTTCATTCTAATAGCCCATTTACCCACTTAAAGAGTCCACAAAGCAGTGGGGCGAATTTTGCCCATAGTGGGGCGAATTTGTCATGCAATAGGGCAAATCTACCCTGCAGAAGGGAAAATTTGCCCCTCTGTGAGGGCATAGTCACCCCAGAGGGGAAAATTCACCCCTCTGTGAGGGCATAGTCACCCCAGAGGGGAAAATTTTCCCCTATGTGAGGGCATAGTCGCCCCATAAGGGAAAATTTGCCCCTCTGTGAGGGCATAGTTGCCCTAGAAGGGCAAATTCGCCCCTCTATAGCAAAAATTTGGCAAAAAAACATATCTAGTTCCCAAATCCAACTAGTGAAACCAATCCCATCATATCTTTCAATCCAATCCTAATTCTGAGCACTTGTTCACTCGTTCTTAGTACTCGTTCGTCTATTTTGAATCTTCTTCCCCTCGTTCTGAGAGTCATTCATCCATTCTGAGCACCTGTTTGCCCATCATCAACACCTTTTCGTAAGTTATCGTTTCATCACCAAAATTGCATAAGTGCTACTTAGAACATCATTAGAGTCCATATTCATCATCAAATCATCCATCCCAATCACCTAGACTTTGTTTTGAGAGTTTTGATTTTTATGCTGAAACTTCCAAAGGCCATAACTTTTGACTCGGGTGTCCGTTTGGGCTGAAATTTTACGAGTGGTTGTGTTATGAGGTGGCATGTGGATTCCCAATTGACCTTGAGTCAATTAGACCCCATTTCGCCACATTTTTGGGGCCTCAAACTTTCATCTTGACCCTCAAAATCGCAATTTAGTGTTTTTTTCAATTTTTGAAAAATCATTTTCGTTAATAACTCGGAATGCATGTCTCAAATTTGGGATGTTAGTTGGAAATTCATCATATCCTAGTTTTGGGTATTTCTGGGGAGAAAACTGGACTCTCAAAAGTATGTCCGTGAAGTTTCCTAAAATGGCAAAATTTGACAATTTTTGAAAATTGCCAAATCTGGAAAAATCTGATTGTCAACACCTTACGTCCTTTAAACCTCAAAACTTGGTGTAGAATCAATCCCATCACATCCTCCAGTCATTCTAAGCTTCAACCCAATCCTAATCTAAGCTTTAATCTAATCCCAATCTAAGCTTAACCAAAACCCTAATCTGAGCTTTAGTCATTTCAACCTTTCATTCATCCATTTTGAACAGTTGTTCTCCCTTTTCAATCATTTGTTTACTTGTTCTGAGTAAACACTCATATATTTTGAACCTTCATCTATCGTCTCAAACTCTGGTTTAGCCATTTCGATCATCTGTTTACTCTTTTTGAGTAAACATTCATCCATTTCAAACCTCCTTTCATCATTTTGAACTCTCGTTATGTCATTCTGATCATTCGTTTACTCATTTCAAGTAAACATTCATTTGTTTCACACCTCCTTCAATCATTTTGAACGCCCATTCAATCAACAATCTTGATCAATCATTTACTCATTCCAAGTAATCTTTCATCTATTCCAAACCTTCATCTTCTCGTGAGCAGTCGTTTACTCATTTCGAGTAGTCATTCATCTGTTTCGATCAATCGTTTACTCATTTCGAGTATTCATTCATCCATTTTTTATCATCCATTCCTCCAATCAAATCATCATTTTAGGTTATTATCTAAGTTGACCTAAGTGTCTGATCTAATCGTCATCATCAACATCCACTTAGGATTGTCATCCATCCTAAGGTAATCATTATTTTCTACCCAATCAATCCATTTTCAATCTCAAAGTGGATTTAGTGCCGCAATCGTCCATTCATCCTTTAATTTGATCAATCAGTATCCTACGTCACCTAGGGTAATCTCTGAATGGGGTTTATAGTCCCTTTCGTCATCCTATCTGATCCCTCAGTCTATCTTATCAATCATCGATTGATCTTATCCAATCCAATCCAATCACATCCCTATCCAATCACCTTTCACCCAATCAATCTACTTCCATCTCGAAGCAGATTCGGTGTCGTAATCATCCTTTGATAATCAAATCCGATCGTCAGAATCAATCCCATCCAATCATCCAATCATCTTATTCTGAGCACCAATCCTGATCTGAGCTTGACCTAAATCCTGATTTGAGTTTTAGTCTGTTCCCATCCAAAATATTTTATCCATCCTCTTTATCCTTTCACCATCATGAATCCTTATCCTCCATCAATAGTGGTCAAGGGAAACCCTAATTACGTTGACAACGATAACAAAAGTCTTGTCAATCAAGAAGAATGTGACATAGATCCCCTTGACACTATCATTGCTAGTAAGCTTTCTCCACCCACTTTCCAAAATCCAATCACCCCTTCAAGTTATCCCGTTATTTCTTCATCCATGCCTAATCATGTTGCTTATGCTACCTTTGACAATGGATATTCATCATATCCATCATATCCTTCATATGCATCATCCTCTTATCCTAGTCTGCCATCACAATACTCCTATCCTAATCCCCCGCCCACATCCTCCTATCTCAATCCTTCATCTGCATATACCCACTACCCTAATCTTCCATACCAATCTACTCACCCTAATCCTACATTCACACCTTCCTATCCTAATCCAACATCCACACCAACCTATCCTAATATAACATTCACACCTTCCTATCCTAATCCAACACCCGGACCAACCTATCTCAATCTGCCACCTCAATCTTCCCATCCTAATCCACCATCCCAATATCCTTACTACAATCCACCACCTGCATCCTCATGTCCTAATTCACCATTCCAATACCCCTATCTTAACCCTTCATCTAATCTTAATCCCCCATCTATTCCCAGTCTTGCATCCAATCCCATTCCCCCATCTAATCCTAATCCACCAATCCCTAGTCCTAATCCCCCACCAATCCATAATCCTTCATCCACTCCTACCACGCCATCTCAGCCTAGAGTATTCAAGTTTCTCACTCCAAAAGTTCTCCAAGGACTTATAGCAAAGAATACATCTCCCACTCCACACCTTGAAGTTGTGGAATCATGTCATCCCAACCCATCATCCACGGTCATTAGTGATGAGACCCTTCTCCACCCAACACCTATCATTGATGGTACCACCCCTAGCACCACTCAAACCATCAAAACCATCACATCCTCTGAATCCACTGAGCCCCCATCTCCTACCGGCACATCTACCGGACCCATTGAACACCCACTTCCTACTCTGAGAGTCATCGAACCCATTGACGACACCCAAATCAAATCCACTAAAATCCATTCCCATGAATTTTTTGAATCCTCCATCCCTCCATCTTCCCCACTTGAAGAGTCGCACCAAGACTCCATTATCATGCCTCCCGCACACGATGAGTCATACCAAGAGCCTAATCCAAAGCATGCCAACATATCCCCTTCTTCAGATCAAGATCCTACCATCCCATCTAGTCCACATCAAGATCATAGTCCCCCATCCATTCCATCCCATGATCCCCTTGTCATTCAAGCTTCCACCACTCCATCTCCATCTCCATCGCATGAGCCCACTACCACAAATCTAGATCCTATCATATCCCCTGATCCCTCTCCTAATACCACCCATCCAAATGCTACTATCCCATCATCTCCCTCTCATAATCCCCCATCATCACCTAAAACTGCTATCCCTACACCGCTTACATATCCCCTTGGTACTCTCACATTCTTAAATTGTGGCCTCCTCGCAGAAGAAAAACATGGTGTATATACCACCCATCATCCTCCACCTAATAATGGACTTGCATCATGTTTTCAAAATAACACAAATCCTATCATGGATCGCATGCTCAAGAAAATGAACTATCAAGGAAAAGGTCTAGGCCATGAGCAAGGTATTTTGGAGCCCATCCAAGTCAAAGAACAAGTCTGCATGCAAGGTCTTGGACCTATTTCCCAAGACTCGCAATCTAAAGATGTTGGTACAACCTCTAGACGTCCTCAACAAGCCTTTTCCAAAAGAAATGTCAGCTCTTCCCATCGCCCCACCAGATCATATGTTACCATCCCTCCTCCTCTATCATATCACCTCAAAACAACCATCCATATTCCTCCTTCATCTGTTCCATCCATTCTGGGTCCTTACATCCCTCCATCCACCATCTCCCATCCTTCATCTTCTCCATCCATCTTGGATTCTTATGTCCCTCCACCCACTCCATCTATTTTGGGCCCCTATACCCTAAAATCGCCTCCTCCATCTTGTCCTATCCATCCTCTCATCCATTCATCACCTATCCATGTCATCCATCATAAACATCCCACTTGCATGTCCCCTAATCAAGATCAGTAAAGGCACATACCCGCATATCCTCCATCTACACATAATCCCTATAATCCTACCTTCGTCGCTCCACATCATCCATCTCCTCGCACCCATCTCATTGCTATCAAAAGCACTTTGGGTGTTAAAACAAGAATGTACCAATCTAAACATCCACATGAATCTAAAGCTTCCCATGTCCCCTCTAAATGACATGTTGCAGAAAAGAAAAATAAAATCCAAAATCAAAATCAAATCGGATAGCCATAAAGGTCCACCAAAGAAAAGATCAAAACCATGTGGATCCCAAAGAAAAAATATGCAATGCCATCAAATAAAAATTTGTAAGAGCATCCAAAGTTGCTAATCCAAGCTAATCATACACCCCTTTCATCTCCTAAGTTTTTTGGGCCCTTATGTTCCAAAATTCGCCATCCCATCTCCTCCATTACCCCCGCATTCTCCATCCATTAATACTCCTATCATTTCACATTCATCACCATATGTGCCAATGTTGGTCCTAAACTCACCACCCCATCACACATCCACCCCATCATTCTATCCATACCCTTTTCAACATCCCACCCATTACCCCACATATCTCCCCCATCAAATCCCTCTAATTCATCCTCTTGCATAATCCATTTATCCTAATAAGGTTGTACCAACATCCAACAGTCGGTTCAAACAAGCGCTCTTAATGCCTCATATAGAACTTGATGTTTGAGTCCTCCATCCATATCCTTATCGCATGTCTTCTAAATCCACTTATTTTCCTCCCTATCCTTATTCATTTCCTTCCGCGTGCTATCCAAAAAGTCAAAAAAAATCTTAAAAAGTCAAAAAATCCAAAAAAATCAAAAAAATAAAATAGTAAAGAGAAATAATCCGTCCAATGGTGAAAACTTGGCAAACAAGCGCCTTGGATAAATACCATGATGAAAACCTAGAAAACAGGTGTCATGCGTAAATCCCCATCTGCACTTGGGGGCAACTTCCTGATATGCATTCCCTCCATCCGCTATGCTTCCAGCTATGCACCCGTCTTCCTGTTATCTGTCCTCTTCGTTAATCCCCTCCATCCCACCTATCTTCTACATCCTACCATCATATCCCATTTATCTCCCATCCCTCCATCCTTCTTGTGATCTTGATCAAAATAGGGGCACCTATCTATACATGCTTTGGCCACCTCTTGGTATACATTCCCTTCATCCATGCTCCATCATATTCCTTAGTCACTCATCCTATCCTCCTCCAGTTATCTCCTTTATCTTCCCATCCACTTGTCTTCCATCCCTCATGCATCATCATACATGACATATCTAGAGTGGGGGCATCTACTTCCTTTGTAACATAGTCCTTGGAGACATCATCTACCATAACATCCCTTCATCTCCCTATCCATCTGTCACGACATCCCTTCCAACTCCCCATCCTTATCTTCCTATCCATCTATCCTATCATCCCTTTCATCTCCCAATCCTTATCTTCCTATCCATTCAAACAATGTCTTCCATCCCCCATCCCTATCTCTCTATCCATTCTTTCATCTTTATCCTCATCCCATCTCACAATCCCTTGTCATTAGTATCTAGCTATAGGCTATTCCCTCCATGCAACCCAATGCCATTCATCTCATCGCCATCACTTCTGCTTCTTTTGCACATATTTTCAATCTCCTACCCTTTCTCATCATTCATCTATTCATCTTGTCATCCTCCCACTTCATCTTTGTTGATTTGGATAACTATCCCATCCCCGAGCTTTGTGTAGTCACCATCATCCTATCCAATCCAACAGGTCTATCTTGTCTCATCGTATCAGTCCCATCATTTTATCCGCTTATCATGGTTATCTCATCACCTTTTATCCATCATTTTTCTTTGGCCTTTGGTTGAACTACGTTGCCCCTGTGATTTCACGTAGGCAAGGTTGATCACTTGATCCGCCCCCAGGGCTCCTCTATCATCTAGTGTCGGTCTTTCTGCTCTATCCATCCACTCCTTTATCGTTTATCATTAGTATTTTCTTTTGTCTCTCCAGTCCTTGTCATCCACCATCAGTCTTCATTGTCCTCTTTCTGCTTTTATCCATGGTCAATCAACAACCTTTTATCAAACTACGAGGGCTATGCGCTTTCACGTAGGCAAGGCTAATCTTTGATCAGCCCTCGAGCCCCTAGGTCTTTAGGGTGTGTCAGTCTCATGGCTTGCGTCATGTCATCAAGTTATGCCCTTATCTAGCTGGTTCTTAACAAACGAGATCCACTCGTATCATGAGATCCAATTAGTTTTGAATACCCTATGTCATATCGATCTTTTAGTCTAGTAACCATCATCGGTCTCAACAGGATTCATCCTTCCTAACAGACCTCATCAATCCCATCCATCCCCTTGATCCTATGGTAAAGGACATTTTAAATTGATTGTGATCTTTTGATACTTTTGGCTTTTGTTTATCATTTGAGATCCCTATCATCACTTGTCAAGGTCGCCATGATCCATCATATTATGGTGTATTTTGATTGGTCAACATAGGGGCATATTTTCATCTTTTATTTCTATTTTTTGTCTTCTTGGTTGTCCCACTTAGTACCCACCAAGATCCTTGAGGTCTTGTGTTACGCTGGGGCATCCTTTTGTACTTGTGGTTATCTCAATACCTAGCCCGACCAAAGTCTTTGTGACTTTGGGGTGTTGGGATAGCCTCCTTGTCTGTTGTGTTTGTTTCATGCATTAGACACTAATATGCCTTGGTTTCACATACCCTGGCACTTGGTGTCTTATGCTATAGAAAAAATTAGTGCTCCGAAGATGGAAAATTGCATTAGGATTGCATTTCATTTCTATCTTCTTGCATGCATCCATCCTCTTATCTATCAAAATCCCCCCATCCATTCCTCCTTCATCCTCATCACACATCTCTATCCAATCCCCATCCATTCCATTTATCCTAAATCATCTAATCGCATCCTTGGTCCCATCCCTAGCCTTGTTACAAGCCTCAATCCAATCATCCTCATCATTGGGATGTATCATTCCCTCATCAACAACCCTTTTTCTCGGGATGTATCCTTCCCTATCCTCATGTTATTTTGGGATGTATCCTTCCCTCATCAACAACACTTTCATCAACCCTCATTAGAATGTATCCTTCCCTATCCTCGTGTTGTTTCAAGATATATCATTCCCTCATCAATGACACTCCATCCATCATCCACCCATTTTCGCTTGTAACTTGATTGGGGCAACATCATCTTCATCTTTGCATCCATTTGTGCTTCCCAACCTCCTGTCGCATTTTCATCATTTCATATCCATCCCTTTGCATCCTCTTCCCCATCTCCCATTTCATCATCTCATCCATTTCGAGAGCACATTCGTGTTCTCTTGAACCCACATGTCCTCTCAAGGGGGCATCCTCAATCCCTAATTTTCATCTCCACCCCCATCTTTTTTTTTTTTCCTTCCTAGTCACTCCTTTGAATGACTAGGGCATTTTTTCCAATCTAACCATCTCCTTTTGATTTCTATATTTTAATATTCTTTGAAATGATGCTACTTTGTAACACCATCTCAAAGAGGGGGAAAATGTAGACATCCAAATTTGGACACATAATTTATCTTAATTTATCACTTTTCATCTAAATATCCTCTTATCCGAGTTAATTAAGTAATATTATTATTATTTAATTAATATCCTTAATTCTACCAAATCCCTAAGGTATTTAATTAATAATTAAATATTTTACCCTCCTTATTCCTATTTTCATCAAATGAATTCCTCACATGTCATTTTCATCTAATCCTAATCCATCTCCTAATATATTCATTAAGAATGTGCACATGCCTAATCCTTGATTAGGATGTGTCACATCCTCCAACTTTTGCAAGTTGGCTTCTAATCCTCATTAACCCCTAATTATCCTCTAATTACTAATTAGTTAAACCTAATTAGTACCTTGGTCAACTCTCCCCATCCCCCAAGGAATTTTTAATCCCTTTTTATTCACCTTAGGTTCCCCTCTTCCCCATGTGAATTTTTAATTCACATTTTATTCCTTCTAGAATCCCCTTTTCCCATGCATCTTCTAGAATCTTTGACTTGTCACATCAAGTCACATGTGACAAACTCCCACCTTTTTGGAGAATCTCTCTTCTCCACTAGATTCTCCCAAGCATGTGAATTTTTAATTCACATTTATTCCTCCAAGGAATCTTCTCACTCCCCAAGGGTACTTGGAAGGTACTTGTCCTTCCTCCACATCATGTACTCTCCTTCCACATCACCTACACATCATCTCACCCTTAGCCACTTCACATTCCACATGTCAAGAGGTGAGGGCTTGTGAGTCCTCAACTCACCATAGCCCTACATCTTAACCTTTGTGGCTCAATCTCAACCATTGAATTCTCTAGAGAATTCAAGTTTCTCTATAAATACCCCCTCTTCTAAGGCATTTAAAAACACTTAGTCATTTTGCAACTAAATGTTGTCATTTTGTGCACTCATCTAGCCATCCATTTTATCTATTCGCATTTGCATCCAACCATATAGTTAAACATTGCATTTAGCCACATCTAGAGCCATCCAAGGAGCATACAAAGCAATCCAAAATCAAGGTCCAACCAAGGAGTTTCAGCTGTAAAGAGAAGGTATAACCACTTTCAATCATTTTACACTTTTTCTCTTTGCATTTACAAATTCCTTAGGCTAATCTTGAGGTGTTTCTTTGTGTTTTTTCCATTGCATTTTAGTTGTTTAGAATAGGTAAAACATTTGGATATCACAGTAAGAAGTTGTATTTGGTTGTTTCAAATTTTCTTTTCAAGTTCCAGGTTTGAAAATTTACAAGATTGTTTTCCTATTTAATATTTTTACTTGCAAGTTTATGAATTCAACATAAGTTGTATTTGGTTGTTTCAAATTTTCTTTTCAAGTTCCAAGTTTGAAAATTCACAAGATTTTTTTCCCTGTTCAATATTTTTACTTGCAAGTTTATAAATTTATCATTTTTATTGCATATTCATAAATTACGAGGATAATTTCTCAATTCAATGCATTTGTTTTCATATATATATTCAATTTAAATTTTGGCGACAACTCCCTTTCTATTAAAAACCAAATAAAAATTTACATAAGTTCAGTATCAAATCTACCACTGGTATCATAGTTTCATTACATACATCATGCCTTTAAAGAAGGAAGCAAGTCTCTCAATGTAGGGTGGGGAGAATAAATCTCCATTCTAACTAATGAAAAAGCTAAAGGTCTGAAGGTTTTTCTTCACCAAACCTTCTCAAAATAGAGTGAGCGCCTAAGTATACACCTTGTGCTTCTTTATCATTGCAACATCAAGGATACTAGCAAGTAATCCAAACGCATGTCTCTTGTCTATGGAAGGGATCCATGAAAGCACCATCTCCTTATTTGTTTGTGTGACCAAACCATTAGCAACAACCTCTCCCCATGTCTTGATGCCCATTACTTACACCACATTTGTTAATAGGAACTAATACACATTGTCTTCATGCACATGTTTGGCCTCCCATCACTTCATGTGCATAATATGTGCAATAGCTTTTACCGTTTCGTCTTTTGTTACCTTAAATAGTCTCTAGATTTTTGCCTCTTACATCTCATTGGCACATACACATTCAATACCCCAAATAAAATTAACCATCATTGTGTTGACCTCATCCCCACTACTGCTTCCTTTATAGAATCCCATCCCGACATTCATCGACAAAGTAGAAGAAGCAATCACGAAGTAGATTGATCGTGCCCAAATGCTATCTTCACTACCCCTTACTAAATCCAAAGTGAATCCTTCTACCATCTCTGATTAATCCTTGCCTATACTCATGCACACCCAATGACATCCACGTATTATCGGACCTACAACATCGTAGGGAAATACCCAACAAATAGTGTCATGTCTTCAATTGTGCAACCTGTGAGGACTCCTCCTCTAGAACTGGCTCTAATCCATGTCATGCTTTGGGATCAAAGTCCACTTTTTTTATGAACTCCCCCTCCACACCAATATTTGCAAGCAAATCTACTGCCATATTGCCTTCCCAATAGACATGCTTAATTTAAAAATCCCCCACCTTTTGGAGATCAAACAAGATTCTCTCCACCCATACCCAAAGTTTCTAGTTTGGAGTTCCTTTCTTCACAATTGCATTGATGCACACCATAGAATCTCCTTCTATATCTAGATGGTCAATGGGTTCAATTAATGGCTAGTTTCCTTTACTATTTTATGCCTTTATGCTTTCATCTACTAAGTTTCACAAACATTACCAAGACTTTATATATATTTTATATGCCTTTCATACACTTTAAAGTAGACTTAAGTATGTGGAAATAGAAATATGTTATGTTGATATATGCTTGTATGGATGCATGGATATCTATGGGACTTAGTATGATTCTATGTTTAATTATGATTTTTAATAATGTGGATGTCTTAGGAATGAAACTAACATCTTGTACAACAAGAAAGAATGTTAACCCACAACAAGAAGTTTTCCAACCTGCAACATAAGGACTATAGACAGTTGTAGGGGAGAGGTCAAGACAACCAAAGCGTGACACTTCTAGAAGAAAATAGAGGTAATCATTCAATGATCAATCGTGAGTCACCAAATCATACTTTTTCTCACTAAATAAGACCACTAAGAGGAGAAGGAGTTTGTTCTCAGTGGGATTCATTTATGACATGATTGTTCTCAGGAACATGTCTCAATCATGCCTATTAACTGTTAAACATAGAGTTTAATGAGGTAAAAATAACCTCATAAATTTAATAAGTCAAATACCCTTCCTTATTCCTCCCAATCACTTTTACCCTACCAATTAATTATCTTTAGGATTAGTAATTGCTTGCTTTTTGTGAAAAATGTATAATCTTTATTTCCTGAAATTGATTGAAATAAGCTAACTAGCACTAACATAATGGTATAGTTTTTAGTATTGTATAGGTTATTATACTTGGCCAATCATTATACTCGTCCAAGTGTATTTAAAGAAGACTTCAATACAGTTGAAGACAAGTGCCAAAAGAATAGGAGTCAAAATTTTAGGAAGTGCATGATGGATCGAGTTTTTAAAGCTTTTTGCTATTTTTTGTTCAAACACTTTATGGCTCACTTTGAGCCTCTTTAATGCTTTATGTTATGGACCTAAGTTCGTTAGTTAGTTGAATTATGTTGGAAAAAATTTCAGTGGTGATCTTCACCATATGAAATATAGGATTTTGTTATCAGTTTTTGTATAAATATGTAACCATTAGAAGCAATGATATTGGATATCACGTTATGTTGTCATAATGTGTTCTTAAGCTATGTTTTTTCTGAGTTATACTTTTGATATGAATAAAATAAGCTTTTCCCATCTCATTCTGAGTTATTAGTGTTGTGTGATGGAATTACTTGGATGGAATAATTTTGAAGATACAGATTTTACGTGATTTGAGTTGAGCATAGTAGCACCCGAGAGCTGGTCACTCGAGTGATTGTAGAATAGTTAGATAAGTATTATATTTTCAATTCTATTGTTTTTATTCTATACATGATAAGTGTGAGTGAATGTTATTTATGTGTGTCGAGCTCTATGAAGTTGTTCTTGTAGGTTGTAGTTTGAGTTTATAGTCTTTAGTTCTATTATCTGAAGTTCCAGAGCATCCACTCTCGTTGTTAGATGTAGGTTGTTAAGTTTGTTTTTTGTTAACAGTTGAAAGTTAGTTAAAATTTATTTTCATTTTGACTTATAGTTTTATTGCAAGTACTTCTTTTCAAGTAATTTACATTCTTTCTAGCTTAATCATTTATGCTTTCTAGTTTAGTCATTCTATGCTTTCTAGATGAATAACTTCCTGCTTTCTAGTTTAGACAATTTTATATGCATTTTAGTTTAGCGGCCTCTTTAGAGTTTAAGTTCTGTTTTCAACGGTTCTAAACATTTAGAAAATCTGAGAGAGATAGTCAGGATGTTTCCTATTGCATATAGCCTCTAAACACTACCCGGTCGATACATTTGATGCATTTTTCAACTAAAGAGATAGGACCTAACAACAACCTGTCATAGAGTTCTAAATTAGTTTCTTTACTCTTGCTTCATATTTATTGCTTTATGTTATTAGATCGAATCCTCTTCTTGTTTTTAAGGGAGAGTAGACAACTACTTTATGAGTTTTTTTACAGTCCTAAAGGAATAAAACTCCTCATAGAACCTATAAAGTGGGTTTTGTTGTCGAGGAGTAAATCTAGTTGTTGATCGTTGTTTCTAGTTGTTAGTTGTTTTTTTGTTACCAGTTATAGCAATAGATATGTGTTATTGAAGAAATATTTAGTAGATTCTTGTTGGATTGTATGTAAGAGTTCAATGTTTATGCAATAAAGAAAATTAATTAATATCATGAATTGAGTCAATAAGTAGGTGTTGACAACTTCTATGGAAGCAACAACTCAAGCAAGGGCCACTAGAGGTACTGCTACTCCACTTCATTTCTTGTTGTTAGATTAATTGATGCATTGTTGAAATTAGTTAAGGAATTTTTTAGTTATATGCATGTGTAATTCATGAATTCTATTATGTAGTTTTGGATTGAATTTTGTAGCTTCATGTTTGCTTCATACTCTGGAGGAATTAGTTACAGTTCTTTAATAGTTGATAGTTAAAGTCTTGAGTGTTAGGTATCTGCAACATAAGGTAGCATCTTATATTTATTTCTCATGTTTTACAAACTAGCATTTCATTTCATTTTCCATCTTTTACAGTTTTTATACATGTGTAGTTTCCTATACTCCATTTATATAGGGTGTGTCTAGGATCTATGAATGCATATATTGTGCCAACACTATCTAAAGTTTACTATTACACCTCATCTCTTAGTTACCGGGTTGCTTTTACCTTGTGAGTAAATATGATGATAAATGTAATCAAAACTTTAGTATGATTAAATAGGTGAATGAAATACTTTAATATGCATTAAGATGTTATTGCTTTTGAAGGAATGATTATGTTTTATACCGATAGGAAATGTGATGAATGAATATGTATTGCAATGTGAAAACTTTAATGCTTTGATGATGATGCAAATGAGTTCCATGTGAACGGCTAACTACTTATGTGAAGCACTAAGTTGGATGCAAGGATTCAAGCCCTTAGGTACGAGAGGGGGAGTATCACTCAGGAGAAGAACTTGGTTTGGTAACCCTTGATAAACCTAATTAAGCATACACCCACTCATACCCTAGTTGTTCAAGAAGAGTCAAGTTAGTTTGGGAAATGGTAAGTAACCTCTTGTCAGGGTTGGAGTATGTTTTGAACTGGTATATGGTTTTAGTCTTTGAATGTTCCTGTTTAGGGTTTTGTGATTGAGTCTTTATGGCGAGTGAAAGTTTTTTTTTTTTTTGGTTCATATTTATATGCAAATCGGAGAAGTATATACACTTCGTGTATATACATTAATCAATAAATATAAGGATATATGTGCTTAAGTATGGATGTTAAAATAATTATATATATTAATATATGTGTATATTGTTACGTTAATGTAAAGATATATACATATATATTAATATATGTATATGTATATATATGTATGTATGATTATTTTAACATATATATATATATATATTTGAATGGCAATAGATGCATTTAATAATCATGTGAATATGATTATATGTGTATTAATATATTATATATATGTTATGTGAGATATATATATATATTAAATATATAATGTTTGATATATTGAAAGTGCATTGTATTAAATATAACACATTATATAGCACTATAAATGTGAATTAATAACCAAAGTTTTTGGCTGCATATTGGTTGATATAGCAAGCCACTTTAATGGTTTGAACAGAATTCCCATATAGGCCAATATGGCTGCATTTAGGCGCAACATATGAAGATTGGAAGCACAAACTTTATAGCATATAACAAAGCCACATAGGCTATGTGATCATTACATGAACCTTGCATAATGAAAACTAGTCAAAAGCTTATGCCAAAGATTGTGTTGGAGGTAAGTTAAGCATATCATAAAGGTTGCAAAGGAGCTTATCTGTAGCATTTTAAATGCCTCTCATGGAGACCGATTTAGTGGCTAATCTAAGTATTGTGCCACAATAGAAGGTAGAATGCAATTAGAACAGGTAAAATGTTTTAAAAAGCTAGCACATGAGGTTAGAAGCCACATGCATAAAGAATGAGACTAAGTCTCAAGAAATTAATCAATGCATAAAGTTGATATTAAATACCATTTACAAGTGAATATTATATGAAAGGCGGCGCTAAGATAGAGGAAATCTGTAAAGATTGGAAACTAGTAGAAGTCTAAACCCACATCATGTATAGGTACAATAGTATGATAAATGAAAAACTCAATCAATGTAAAGTTGGAAGAAATATAAGGAAGAAGGAATTCAACTTGGAAACCAAGTAGGAAACCTACTGAAAGGCGTCACTGTCCCTTGACTTAGTAAAAGAATCATGTTGTCTCATGAATTAAGTCGACTCAGCCATTGGAAATGTGTGGACTGTCATTTGTTGCAATTTGAGAGTTTAATTAGTGGAGCCATTGCATGGGAGTAGAAGGTGGAAAATTTTTTAGCTTGTTTATAGCCTTTGGTTGCTCAAGTTTTAGTATATATAGATGTGTTATCTTCATCATTGGACATACACTTTTCATTATGATTTCTACGTTGCTATTCAACTGCATTATTCTGTGTAAAATTATTTTGTGAGAGCTTTGAGAAAGAGAGTAGGTTGAGTATTTGTAAGTATTAAGAGTTTGTTGTGAGAAGCCAGAGCTTGGTTTTAGGCTGAATCTTGAGGGAGTTGCAAGTTGATTGTGGAGATTGAGCTAGGAAACAAGATTTGTCAATTGGGCTATATATTTATAGGTATGCTAATTTCTATCACTCTATTCTTTATGTTCAAATAGTATTTGCTTGAGATTGCCTTTGTTTGGGAAAATATGACTTTAATGAATTTTATATTATTATTATGAACTTGGCTATTTCCTTTCTTTGGATAAGCTTGAATGATTCTTGAAGAGTCTACTTTTGGTGAATCCCCGTTATTGGGATATACACATATAACCTATGAATTGGATTAAGAGTGTTTATGTTGTTACTAGGTACTATATAAGTTAAGATTATATAGATATTGCTTAGATTGTGAAGAATATATTTATATTACATTGAAGTGCTATCTAGAATTTGTTAGCTTATGATGCTAGGTAAACCTTTGTGGATAATGAGGTTAGTATTACAATAGGAATGATGGCATGATTGACATGTCATCATTGTTTGGTTGCGATGTTATGTAAACCATGTTGATAGTCTATACTTGATTAATTAATCATTTCTCCTTGAAAGTAGGAAGAGAGTCTTTTCCCTAGGGTTAGGGTGTATACTTGATTGTTAAATCAATATTCAACATTTGGGTTGAAAATGTATTTTATGATTATGTTATTTTCTAACTAAGAGTCTATTCCTATTCACGAGACTCTAGAAAAGGAATCATGTTCTGACAACCCAAAGTCGTATAGAGAAGAGGACTTGTAGGTGCAGAAGCAGAAACTATTCCTGGGTTAATGTCCTCTAGATTATATAACAAATTTAGTGAACATTATAAAAGGAATCATGTTCCGACAACCCAAAGTCTATTCCTATTCACGAGACTCTAGAAAAGGAATCATGTTCCAACAACCCAAAGTCGTATAGAGAAGAGGACTTGTAGGTGCAGAAGCATAAACTATTCCTAGGTTAATGTCCTCTAGATTATATAACAAATTTAGTGAACATTATAAACATGTGAATATTTGAGGTATATTGAAAGAGAGGATTTATGATTTATTTATGATCACTTGATTGTTACATCACTTTTGATTAAAACCCTAGATTAGGAATAACCTATTTGGTTGGGTTGTTTACTTGATTGTTGAATGAAGCAAATAGGTTAGGATTAACCTATATGATTTGATTGATCATTTGATTGTTGATTATATCCTTGACTGAAGTCATTTATTGTTTGAAGATTATACTTTTGGATTGAAGTCATTTATTGATGAGATCATACCTTTTGAAATGGAGTCACTTAATGTTGTGACATTATGTTATCCACATGGTTAATTTGGTTATTCCCAGGGTTAGAATAATCCATGGGAAAGGGTGTAACCTAGTTAGTCAATTTGTTATGTCTTCACTTCCTTTTTAGACAAAATGTGTGTAAAGAGTATGAATGGTCATAAACCAAATCAAGCTAGAAAGGTGGGTGAGCATGTGACCTCCACTCAAAGTATTGGGTGATGAATACTTTGGCCAAAGTAGTGTAAGTTGCCACTATTTACACTGTCAATTCACTATGATCTGGGATTACATACTAGGCAATGATTATCATACATGTAGGTTGTAGCCACTGTATGGAAGCTCTAGATATGTAGGACACAACACCATGCTCAGAAAAGGATAGGATTATGAGGTTACTGTTAACAAATATTTAACCAGCTCCCTTCGGGTTTATTTTTCCATGCGTCGGCTTGTGCATCGCAAGGTCTGCTCACCCTTTTATCTAAGTTTTGCTCTGTCGCTCCACGTGTCTATTCCTCGCAACTCCGAGTCTTGGCTTTCCTTTCGCATCCCAGGAAACTCTGCAATGCTTCCACGTGTTGCGGCTGCGGGATACTTTTAATCATGTTTTCTTACTACCTCATCAGGCTGCAAAATGCTGCCACAAAGCCCTCATTCCTAAAAGGTTTTGGCGGGCCCCATGGTTGCTAACTGCGGTGTACACTGGCTACATGTCTACCGTTCGCAAATATTTTAGCACGGAAATGAAGTAGCAACCTCGGGTAGTGAAATGCTACCACGCGTCTCTTTTGCACCCGGTTGGTAATCATTCCCTTTATTATTGATGAAGGCTCTGCCCATTTGACATGTGTAGCATTAACATAAGTCCTCAGCGGCAAGGGGAGAGAGGTTCATACGGGAAATGCAGGGCTGCCATATGCTTAGATGAAGGATCTCATATGTGGGCGATGGACCGGATGAACCGAATAATACTATTGGTCACTGCGTGTCATAATCATTCACACCAGGGGTGACACTTGTCTGATCATGCCTAGTTGGGACCACTGCTATCATTACAGAAGACGCACTTGTGCCTGGAATGACTGGATGCTTTGTTTCAGACCTATCCTATTGTAACAGCCTTGGGAATATTATGATTCAGGCATCATTGTCGAGGATTGTGAAATCTTTTCTATTACTGCTCTCCGAGGCGGTGGGAAGTTTTCCTGCTATATATACTTTTCTTTGAGAAAAAAAAAAAAAGGCCCAAGGAATTTGGAAAGAAAACGTTGGTTTTAGGAAAAGACGCCAGGCCTTTATTACTATTTTATTTGATTGCAAAAACTCTCAGACTGTGCCAATTATTTGGTTTTTCTGTTTTTCATGCTATTTGATCAAACTGTGAACTATGTTTTTTATTGTCTTGACACTTCATTTGAGAACTTCTATATATGTTGGATGCAAGTTTGCTTACCTAAATCATGTCTACGGACTCTTCTTAGCAGTAGGAATGTATGTAATGTTATTTTATGTCAATGAATGAATTGTCTATGCTATAATCTTAAGTCTCTAATGTTCGGGAACACTACAACACCATTTAAGCCCTTAAATCTATGATTTATTATGCCCATCATTAAATCTTGGCGCATCGCCTTAGGTTAGAATTTATTTTATTATATTTTTTTTCTTTTCCCTTTCCAAACCCCATTATAGAAGAACTTGGCTTCTTTAAAAATCTGGAGGTTAGTTTAGCACGAAAGGTCCCCCTTAAACTGAGTTTCCCATAAGGCTCTATTACCTCTTCAAATTTTGGCGTCAACAGTTTGTTCTTTTTCTGGCATGCCCAATGGGACCGAGCTTAAATGAAATTGCGTTTTAGAAGGGTGTATCAGCCATCAGCCTATAACTAGATCTCAAACCACAGGCAACCCCAGTTTACTAGTACCTCCCCTAGGGACAGTCCAAGTCGCAAATCAACTAGTAACCGTTCCATTCCTGCCGCCCTTTCCTCTCACCATGCTGTCGGCCGCCAACAGAAACTACATGGCATGGGATGCCAGAACTCCCCTAGTAGCCCCGGTAGTGCCCGCTGTCTAGGGCACTATCCTGGTTTCAGCCATGAAATCTATATCGAAGTTTACCGAAGACAACTCAAGAATGCCAGCAAAATATTTGCAGGATGTGGCGGACGTATGTCTGGTACATGAGATTATGGCACAGAATGTAGCCCTAAGGATTCTCGCCGCATCTTTTAAAAGCAAGGCGCTAGATTGGTACTGAACACCTAACACCTAATTCAATTTGCACCTGGGATGAGCTCAGAGATCCGTTCTATGAGAGGTTCTCGAATGACAGAGATCGTTCTTCATTGTATTATCAACTATATGTCATAAAACAAGCCCCCAGGAGGCTCTGATGGACTTTAATGCCTAATTTCATGCAAATTGGCAAAGGATTCATGTTACCATACGCCCGAATTCTGATTTGGCATTTATATTTTATCTGAAGTCCATCAATTTTGACATTTTCGTGATGATCAAGTCTTTGGGAGGAGCTACTCTACCAGATGCTTACGGTATCACTATCAAAGCCAAGAATCATTTAATAGATTGCGAAAAATTACCTCATCGACCTATTATGCTGATATTTTCTGAAATATCGATCTCCGTGCAAGAGGTTGCATCAACTAGCGCACCCGCAACTGCCTAGTCAATGTACACATACGCGGCAAGCCCACAAAATGTGGCTTCTACATCAGGTTCTTCCAAGGATGAAATGAGTGATCTCAAAGAGATGTGAACCATGGAAAATGATATAACCACTCTTAAGCAGAATCAAGCAATGCCTCTGAAGCCTGCATATCAAAACTATCACTTGCGGGCGGTCTTCTTATCAGTAGAATCAATACTAGGGCATGCCTCGCGCTAATTCACCAGCCCCGACTACAAACCAAATGGTGTCGATGCCTACTCCACTGATGAGCACATCGCCAAGCTTGACTAGGGAATTAACCACAGGGCAGAACAACTTTATTGATGATATCAATCCATGGTGCTTCCCTTGCAGCGATGTGCATATGCCTCAGAACTGTCTGCGTGGCAACTTACAACAAAAGGTGGCAGAGCAACGCAGCCAAGACACGGCAACGGAACATGGAGGTTATGTATATTCCTCACCACAAATGGAGAGTGCGGTCCTTACCACACAAATGCAAGGAATGTCTTTAGAACAAGAATATGATATTGCTCCTGATCATGTGCTCTTCTCTTGGATGGAGGAAGAAGAAACAGTGTTTGCTAATGACGCATTCATATCCAAAACACTGCAAGTGCAATCTGATTATAACACATTCTCAAAGAGGAGATTTATCGATGAGTCAGTTGTTTCGCATCCAAACAGCCCGCAACTCAAAGGCGTTTCCAATCAGATTCCCAGTACTTCAACCGTCCCTTCACCTTCTCAACCACAGAAGGAAATTATTATAGCAAGAACCAAGGAGCAGAAACTTGAGTTTGTCACCTTTTAATGTGGTAGAGCAATTGAAGAAATCATCCGCTAATGTGTCTCTATGAGACATTCTAGCTATCCTAGAACAAAAGACACTATTACAGAAGGCGCTTCAAGAAGAGGTCAACCCGGCACCAACAGAGTCATTTGCCAGTGCAGAGGTTGTTTATCAAATACCGCCAGCTAAAGTCCTTACAAACAATACAAAAGAATCCCCTGCCGAGGACGGGAATAAGTTGAAACCTCAACCCTTCTTCTTGACTCTCATTATAGGAAAGAAGTTATTGCACAACGCTATGATTGATTCTGGCGCTAGTACCACGGTTATGCCTAAACAGATAGCCGAAGTTTTGGGACTCAGCTACGAACCTATGAAAAGAGGGGTAATGTAGCTTGATGGGAATAAAGTTGAGACTGTAGGTGTCATCAAAGTGCTTCCTTTAACTCTATTTTCTTGTCCTAGTATCACAGTCCCGCAGAACACAGTGATCATAGATGTTCCTCCTATGTTTGGTCTCTGTCTATCCCGAGAATTTACTTCAAGGGTGGGCGGATACCTGTCCTTGGATTGGTCACATTTGATACTTAGGACCAAATACGACACAAAAATGAAGATAGAATCAGAGGCTTTACATTCTGAACATGTAGCAGATGAAGCCTTGATTAATTTTGAAGCCGCGCATACCTCTATCACCAAGCAAGAAATGTATTACGTTGAATTGCTAGTGGAAGAGAAGGTGAGCAAAGATTGGAATGATAAAGAAGATGCTCTGTTGAGTGAACACAGACAATGATCCTTTCAGCAATTATCATGCTACAGGATTGGGCACATATGTAATTTATGATGAAGACCAAGTGCTTCTGAGGGTCACTAAAGAATCTGAAGGTAGCCAAGCAAATGAGCTATGGACACTGTACTTTGACAGAGCAAGAAGCAAGGTAGGTGCTGGAGTAGGGATATATCTAATATCCCCACAAAATGAAAAATTGTTGAGGTCTTTTTTCTTTCATTTTGCCTGTTCAAACAATGAGGCTGAATATGAAGGATTGGTTTAAGGTTTAAGCCTTGCGGAATGAATGGGCATTAAATAATTAATTGTGTTCAGAGATTCTGAACTAGTAGTTAACCAAGTTTGAGGAGTTTCTGTGGAAAAGAATGTCCACATGAGATCCTATCGGCACCAAGTCTGGGACCTGATTGATGGTTTTGAATCTTTCAACATCAAGACTATTCCCCGAGGACAAAATAGCAACGCAAATCGCATGGCCGTGATTGGTGCTCAGTTTGATCCTGTCTCTGACCTTCTTCATAATAAACATTCAATACGAGTACTAGTTCGACCAACGATTCCTGATAATGATCAGAGTTGGCAAATTTTTGAAAGCAATGAATACATCGCCTCATTTATCCAGCACTCAGGAGAGTTCATTGATCAGCTTCAACCAAAGATTATCGAAGCTTATGAAGGACAAATTATGCAGCTCAAATCTAATAAACTTCCGAAAGGATTGGTTACTCTTGAAAACTTTTTTGATTGTGATGATGCCCGAAATGATAAATGGAAGTTCGTAGCAGACAAAAGTGATTATGTGGACCTTCGGGTCTCCGATGGTAGGAATCTTCGA
Source organism: Sequoia sempervirens (assembly GCA_007258455.2). Classification (NCBI taxonomy): domain Eukaryota; kingdom Viridiplantae; phylum Streptophyta; class Pinopsida; order Cupressales; family Cupressaceae; genus Sequoia; species Sequoia sempervirens. Next base: position 99,986,033 of record VDFB02373365.1, on the reverse strand, counting down.
GTTGGTAAAAATGTCTCGCACCATGATAAGGAAAGACTTCATTTTCTGTGAAAAATATGGAGTAGTGGTCTGGTCCTATGATGATCTGGAGGGATATGATTCTGACATCATTCAGCACACTATTGAGCTAACAGAAGGTACAAAACTAGTCTAATAGAAACAGAGGCCCGTCAACCCTAAAATTGAAGCCCTAATGGCGCAAGAGCTAACTAAGCTCATTGAGTCATGCATTGTCTTCCCAATCAAGCATAGTACTTGGGTATCGAATCTGGTCCTGGTCTAAAAGAAGAATGGAGATATTCATTTATGTGTGGACTTCTAAGACCTAAATAGAGCATCCCTAAAGGACCACTATCCACTACCTTCGATGGAGTCAATCCTATAAATGGTTGCAAGATCAGAAATATTTTCTCTGCTAGATGGTTTCTCTGGCTACAATCAAATCTGAGTTAAAGAAGAGGATCAGCACAAGACTATGTTCACCACAAAGTGGGGAACATTTGCATACATGGTAAAATTCTTTTTGGTTTATCCAATGTAGGGGCAACATTCCAGCGGGCGATGGACATCGCCTTCAGCGAACTAATCAATAAGTTTATTCTAATTTATTTGGATGATCTTACTATGTTCTCTAAATCTAAAGATGATCATTTTGATAATTTAGAATTAGTTTTTCAAAAGTGTCAGGAGTTCGGAGTTTCCCTAAACCCGAAGAAATGTGTATTCGAAGTACCGCAGGGTAAGTTGTTGGGGCATGTTGTCTCTAAAGAAAGAGTTTCAATTAACCCTGAACGAGTAAAGGTTATCAAAGAACTTCCCCTTCTGGTAAATAAGAAAGGTGTTCAGTCTTTCTTGGGCAAAGTAAATTTTGTCAACAAGTTTATTTCTGATTTCGCGGGAATAATTAGGCCGATCACCCTGATGCTGAAGAAAGATCAGACATTCAAGTGGACGACCGAAGCTCGGGAAGCTTTTGAAAAAGTCAAGGAAGCTATTTCCACAGCTCCAGTACTAGTTAATCCAAATCAATCTAAGTATTTTATTATGTATGCATTCAGTAGCGTGTCCATTATCGCTATTGTCCTAACCCAAAAGGACGATGAAGGAAGGAGAACATCTAGTGGCGTTCTACTCCCAGACCCTAAAGGAATATGAGGTGAATTATAATTTCATCAAAAGGTAGGCCTTTGCAATAGTGAAGGGACTTAAAAAGTTCCGCCATCTAATTTCCTACAATAGGGTGCTTGTATATGTCGGACATTCTAGTGTGCGTGAATATATCATGGAAGGGAAGATCACAGAAAAAAGGGCTAATTGGATCACCAAAATCCTTAAATATGAAATTGAAGTCAAGCATACTAAAACTCTTAAAGGAAGAGGACTGTGTGAGTATATGGCACAAAACGAAGAGGTACCTACCGCAGAGGAGCAATCGGAGCTTGTCTTGATAAATGAATTAGAATCAGAAGGCGGTTGGCTGACTGATAGAATGAGGTTCATGCAAACTAGAAAGTATCCGCTAAGTCTCTCATCCCAAAAAATGAGATATTACCGGCTGCAAAATTATGGATATACGCTAATAGAGGGAGTCCTTTTCAAAAAGAATTTCAATGGTGTTCTCCTACGATGCGTCACTTTGAAACAAGCAAAGAGGATCCTCGACGCATTCCACAATAGCGTTGCGGACGGAAATTTCTCTGCTAAGACCACCACCATTAAAATCATGCGTGCTAGTTATTATTGGCCTACACTTTTTAATGACTCCCACTCTTTGGTAAAATCTTGCAGAAAATGCTAGTTCTTTACCGACAAAAGGAAGAATTCGGCAATGCCCCTCAAACCCATAGTGGCAGACGAATCATTTGCACAATGGGGCCTGGACTTCATCAGAATGATCAACCTGATTTCTAGCACTGAACACAAGTGGATTCTGACTGCCACGGATTACTTCACAAGATGGATAGAGGTTGTTCCACTTAAAAGCGCAACAAAAATAGAGATTGTAGATTTCCTCGAGGAACTGGTGACAAGGTTTGGTCCTCTGAAAACTATCATTTTGGAAAATGCCAGAGCTTTCTTAGGCACAAAGGTATGTCACTTTGCATTAAAGAATGGCATATTCCTCAAGACATCATCAAACTATTACCCATAGGGAAATGGTCTAGCGGAGTCAACGAACAAGAGCCTAGTCCAACTCCTTAAAAGGATTGGTTCAGAACACCAGAGGGAATGGCATAAAAACCTCCGAGCAGCACTCTGGGTAAACCGCATAACTCCTAAGCAAGTCCTTAAGACTTCACCTTATGAGTTGGTATACGGGAAATAGGCGTTGTTACCTATATCCATGGAGATTATAGCACTGCAATTGTTGAAATCTCTCGAGATAGAACAAAATGACGCCATGGAGATTCAGCTTGCCGAACTATTAGAAGTACAGGAAAAAAGGGAGAATTCCCTAATAGCCATGACAAACCGTCAACAAGTGGTCAAATGATAGTTTGAGAAGAAGGCTTCCAACCAAGGTCTAAAATGCAGAGACTTAGTGCTAAAGTATGATAAAAGGGCTGCTAAGCCAGGTTAGCATGGTAAATTTGATAGCCTATGGGAGGGCCCCTTTAAAATCATTCGGTGCAAAGAACATAACACTTTTGAGCTAAAAAATATGGAACAGGAACCCTTAGGAATCCCGGTCAATGGGATTCATCTTAAGTTGTTCCATTAGGCACTGAGCTCTATTTTTGTACATATGTGAATAGTGCTTTTATTTTATTTTTATTTCTTTGGCAGGTCTTTTTCGAAATTAGTTTGTGCTTCTGCAAAATTAACCCATTATTACGGAGGGTGGAATACCAAGATTGCTTTACACAAAACACACCCATGTGTGGAGAAATAACAAAATGAAAGTTGAGAGCCCATAAAACTAGAATACAGAATGAAGGAAAGAACATGGATTTTCTTTAAAAAGATATATATCTATTTATATTTATTCTTTACACTGCAAAAGTGGCTAGGAAGCCATAATCCAAAAAATTTACAAGTATTTGAGCTATTATACATATGATAGCCTTTTTCTAGGCTTATATACAAGCTATTAGGCAGGTATTCTAAGCAACAACAGGAAATTGAGTAAACAGGGAGACATTTGTTGAGAGCAGAAAAGGGGTTTTCATCCAAAGGCATGGGAGGCAGCAATTGACACATTAATAGTAGCATCCACCTCTTCCTCATCCACAGGTTCTTTAGTAGCACTGGCAGCAACATTCGGCACAACCGCCATTGGCGGGGGGAATACCAGGTTCTTGAAATCAGTATACCAATCTACGTCGTAGAAGGGTATTATGTTGTAGCTGCAGAATAGGAAATGTAAGGCCTGGGTAACCCTCTACTAGTGCTTGTCACGTGTCTATAGGCGGAATCTGCTAAGAAATGGTAGCCAAACGACTACAGCGTCTTTCTCGATAAAGCGACAAAGGTCGCTGGTTGACGGCAGACCTACTCCATAGGCAGCATGAGCAACAACCTTGCCAAGGCCATTCAAGTACTTTTTGGGAAATATTTATTTAACAAGTTTCAGGATAAGAGGTCGAGGGATGTTGATGTCTAGCATGGACGCCACGAAGTGGGAGCATATGTCGGTGTTCACCCAATACTTGTCCTCATACTCTATGCAGTCTTTACCCATAACCCACTTTAGAGCTATCAGGACCAAAGAATGCTTATTCTTGGTCATATGTTTCAGCCTCCTAGTAGAAACCTCCCCTAGGAATGTCGTATGTGACTTATATGAGGTTAAATGAACTGGAGTGTCCATAGTTCTGACACTATTCCTATGCTTTTGAGCTAATGCCTAAATTTATCTATCACCTAACCTATGCGAAGGCTTGCTTAAAACTCTGCTACCAACCTATCACTGCTCGAATGCTAAGTATGATTTCCTCACTACTTACTGGTCTATTTATAGAAAAAAATGACAAGACGCATGCTAATCCATTTTGATAATAAGCTAGTTGCTAGCTTGAAATGCGTGCATGCATTTTTTCACATTTTCAAGCCAATTGCATCTGCGATAGTACGGCTAAATGCGTGCTATATTAATAGGAGCTAATTAATTAGCTTTAAAAAGGTGGCACTCATTGACAGTAAGACGTATGGTCATAGGCTATTGTGTCATCTCACAAATGTTTCCCAGAGACCAAGGCGATATTCATATATTTTCAGGTCGTGATCGTTTGCTTTGGCATAATCATTTCGGCCAAGATATTAATTACCAGCGCATGCTAATGCAAGGTTAGAAAACAAATAGCCAGCTCAAGTTCCAAGGGGATCATAGCGTATCACACGATTGCCAAATGCAATAATGAATTACGAATGCCTCAGAATGGCAAGTAGTTCATTTTGCACGAATTGCAAAATTAACGGTACATGCCGAATTAAATGCAAAAGGCATGCTTTCGTCTACCACCTTCAGGAAAGATTGCCAAATATTGTATGAAAAGGCTTAATATTTCAAAGTATTTTCACAAACGCCAAAGCTAAAAGTGCAAAGTTATTCTTCTTCTGTGTATCCAGAACCGAGGAAAATTGCAGAGCCAAGAACTTGCAGAGATCTTCACCTAAAGAAAAATGTCGGGGAATTCATCTCAGCCAATGCAAGAATAAATTAGTCAGGAACTGTTTACAGCTATACGTTCTTCAGAGGAGGTATATGTTTATGAAGATGTGGTGGATGCTATGCCTGGTATACCCAGCAAGCCAAAGAGGGCCTATATAGGAGAGCTGAAAAGGCCTAAGGATTGCAGAAACCAAAAAAGGGTTGAAGAGAAATGGGATAATGTTTACGATCCACGACTCACGAAAAACTCTAAGTCCCTAAGAGAGGTAGCCTATGCAAGGCTGATGGCACCAAAGGCAGACCAATCTACGACGAAGAGAGTTTGGCACAGTGGTCTCCCTCAATACATGGTCCCACTAGTGCACTACTGCTCGAAGGTAGTTGATGTCACTATCCAGCATTATAACCCTGATACCCACTACATTGAAGGCCACAACTTAAGGGTGTACATCACTCCACAGGCCATTTGACACATGCTATGCATCCCAGACCCAAGTAAGAGAAGAGAGAATATCGAGTCCTTTCACCTTGGCAAATGAGAGAAAATATGGAAAATGATGAAAAAGAACTCAGAGTTCTTGTTGGAGGAGATTGGTAGGAAAGGCATCCCAACCACTAAACTGCCAAGTATTTTGTTGTCACGCGGTGCGTTACACGGTGATCTATAGGATGCCATGTCCATGCTAGCTTTTGTGTGCAGCTGAGACTCTGATGAGAAGGTGGAGACCTTTCAATTGGGACCGGCATTACAATTTCGCAAGCAGCATGATCTCTTTTGGTATGATTTTGCTGAATTTATGGTAGATGAAATGATACGGCAAATAAAGAATTACCCGGTGGAAAAAAAAATTAGGTTTCTTTCTTTTCTGGTCCACATGTTTCTACATCAAAAATCGGATTTCTTCGCCCGGTATTTTCCGTTATCAATTTTTGATGAGCAAAATAAAAGGAAGCCAGTGTCCACGTGGACGCCTTTTCTTTCTACATCATATGATTATTATGCATTTTCAAACTATTTCATAGCTCTGGTCTTGCATGATTTAATCAGAAAGGGTGACATAATTAGGCTCAATAGGGAGCAGACTAGATATATATAGAGTTTCACCCCCACCTGTGACTGGTTCTTAGGCAAGGATTTCATAATTCTCCGGATGTGGGGCTTTATTGGTAAACCTTTCCTACTCCCAGCCTGTGTCACAAATAGGGTGCTCACACTGGAAATGTTTTGGTAGGTGTGTATCATTGATTTTACCTTTTGTAGCAGCAAAAGTGTCAAGAAGAAGGGATTCTTCTCTTGTCTGAAGAATTTCAATTCGGTAACTCTAATACAAAAACAATCAGACTAGTTGTTGGAGGACAAGTTGGCTTATCTAGGGTTGGTACTAGTAAATGATAAGTGGGAAGACAACACTTTTGATGACTTACTAGAGCTACACATGAGAGTTACCCATGTTCTCCGACCTTACTGGGAGAAGCGGCGTAACCCGTGGGCAGACAAAGATGAAAATTTTATTAAATTGGCGCGTATCCCTATGCAAGACACTAGAGGTCCATGGCACAAGTTCTACTTTGTTGTGGCGGTGGCCCGGGATAATATCCTCATGAAGCATGGCATGTACAATAGGTTGAAGAAGGATGAAGAATGGACTGAGGAAAAAATAGAGGCTTTCTGGAAGTATTACCAAGAAATAGCACAATTGGATGCTCCTTACAACAATCTGAAGGATGACTAAGAATTTGAAAAATGGTGGAAGGATGGCCACCCCATCCCAAGCTCTAGTATTAATAGGAGCAGAGACCCAGAGGAAGAGTCCGAAGAGTAGTAAGAGGAAGCAGCGACATCGGCCTCGTTTGCGCCGAAAAAAAAGGCCTCGGACAGCCCGCCTATGTGGCTACGAATGTGCGCTTTAATATATTAAGAGACTCGCATACACTCACTTGGGTTGCTAAACCAATCAGGTTATCACTACAGCAAATGGAGATGACTACCAAAGCTAGAGAGACCCCACCTGCTAAACGACAGCGCACGGAGAGCATTATCGGAGAGGGTTCGCACGAACCCACTCGAGATAATGTGCTTACAACTAGCCAAGAGCCTGAGGCTGAGGAGTCACTGACGATTCTAGAGCCACCATCAACCAGTTAACAGGTAAAATTCACTCCTTCTTCCCTTGCTTCTCATTCCTTGGTATATGTCCTTGCCTCACTGGCGATCCTTACTATAAGTACTGGCCCTCTGCCTTCTACTTTTAGTCTAACATATTCAGTAGGCTTCACCCAATTTTTGCAAACCACTCTGCTCGTCTTTACTCCTCCGCGGATCCTTACACCCTTGCTGCCACTCATACTTTCCTCGCCTCACTTTCGGAAAGCATTCCCCCTGTGAGTGCCCCTTCTTTTTCCACTATTATTGCAGATCCTCTTCCATCGCAACAGGATGATACCCCATTGACAACCCCTCCACCGTCCCAGCTAATGAGCCTTATGGCTGATTCCCCAATTCAATCATTACAAATGACTAGCCCTGTTGTTGGTTCTCAAACCAAACTATGGAACGTGCCCACTTCTCCCCACAAACTCACTCTCTAGAAGAAACAAATGTCTGCGCCTATGAAGGTTACCTATCCCTATGCCCTACCTTCCGGTGCTCCTTTCACAGGTGGACTAGTTTCATCACCAGCTGAATTCATAGCACAGATAGATTGCAGAAAAGAGGCATGCACAAATAGAATGAGAAAGCGCAGGGCAAAAGATGACAGCATTTCTGCTGAGCCAAAAGTACAGGCTCTTTATGATGAGGCCCGGCAAGAATTGAAGTTTGCAACCATGTACTTGCGGGTAAGCAAGCCTCAGGGAGAAATGCAACCAAAAGACTATGAGATATATGTTGTAGGACTCGACATAAAGGTAGCCTGACTGCAAGATAAAGTTGAAATCATGGAGGAAACGCAACAGGTAGTCACTTCCGACTTCCTTAAAACTGGTCATGAGCTAAAGAAGAAGGATGAGCAAATTAAAGCAGCAAGAGAAAGGGTTAGTTTTCTAGAGAGGAAAGAGAAATCCTTAGAAGCAGATATTGCCCGTATGACTGAAAGGGCGTTGGAAGTAGAGGATGAGAGGAACAGACTTCAGAGCAAACTTGCGAAGACTCAGGCCACTGACCCTATCTCGATAAAGGAGTTGCGCTCTAAGAATCAGGAGGCGAAACAAAATCTAAAACTGAAGGATGAAGAACTAGAGCATCTTCACCTTAAGTATAGACAAGGAATGGCACAGAGAAATGAAGCATTGGAACACCAACAAGCTCAATATGAGCAGAAAATAAAACAAAAAGAGGTTGAATTTAAAGGCCTAAAAGCTCAACTAGAGGAAGAATTCTAAGAGATAAAGTCTTCTCTGAATGAGCACTTAGCAAATCACTCTCAAGCCGAGAAGAACTGAAATAAAGAAATGAGCAGCTCTGTAGAACAGCTAGTGTCTGAGAAAAAGAAAAGGGCAGAATTGGCTAAAGCCATTATTTCAAAAAAATGTGGAGATTGCTTCTCTTAAAGGCTCTCTCCTGCCTCCCCCTACATAGCCAAATATCATTCCGCTGGTTAGGGAATTATACATCTCTCACTAGAAAAAAATTAAAGTCTTTTGCCTAACACTGCAGCCTACCCTCTGATTCATCACCAAGGCATCAAAGCTGAGCCAGAAGGCCCATGATACAATTGAGCAGTTCTCACGGTTCATCTTAGAGAGGGTTCTCGGTCTCTAATGAGAGTCTTGCCGGAGCGGGTATTGAAGATCGGGATGGTGCTGCTCAAACAGAAAATAAGTTCATCCATTGCCACCCCGCCTTCTAGCGCACTAAAGTAGCCGCAGCTATTCTAAGTAAGACACTAGATAGCATACGGGGAGGTTTCACTGAATTAAATTGGATGGGTTTGCCGTCCTCGTTCCTTGAAGATGGTTCTATTGCCACGGACGAGCAGATTGCGGAAAGGATAGAAGAAAGGGAAGATGATCTGGAGGCTTTCGAGGATTTCAGTGATCCTCCCACAGCGACCGACATTAAGGGAGTGATTCATTCACTCTCACAGCTACTATTCCATTGTAAAGCAGGGTCGGTTTACCCAATGTGCTGCCTCACAAAGAAACTATTGATCTAAGTGGAGCACAAGAGAATTTGCGCAACATGGTGAAGCCGTCTGAGGATGAATAGTCACCTTTGTAGGTAGCTCTTTCTAATCTATGACTCCATTGACCAAATGAAATGGCACTCTGGCCTATAAACTAGAGAACCTTTGGGTTCTTCGTTCCTTAGTCGAAACGCCCCTGATAGTCACCAAAAGTTTTTAACAAATATTTAACCAACTCCCTTCAAGTTTATTTTTCTATGCACTGACCCGTGCATCACAAGGTCTACTCGCGCTTTTATCTAAGTTTTGCTCTGTCGCTCCACGTGTCTATTCCTTGCAACTTTGAGTCTCGACTTTCCTTTCGCATCCCAAGAAACTCCGTTGTGCTTCCACGTGTTGCAACTGCAGGATGCTTTTAATCATGTTTTCTTATTGCCTCATCGGGCTGCGAAATACTGCCACAAATCCCTCATTCCTAAAAAGTTTTGGCGGGCCCCACGGTTGCTAATTGCGGTGTACACTAGCTATATGTCTACCATTCGCAAATCTTTCAGCACGGAAATGAAGTAGCAACCGCGAGTAGCGAAATGCTGCCACGCGTCTCTTTTGTGCCCAGTTGGTAATCATTCCCTTTATTATTGATGAAGGCTCCGCCCATTTGACACGTGTAGCATTAACGCAATTCCTCAGCGGCAAGGGGAGAGAGGTTCATGCGGGCAGCGAAGGGCTACCACGTGCCTAGACGAAGGATCTCATATGCGGGTGATGGACCAGATGAACCAAATAATACTATTGGTCGCTGCGTGTCATAATCATTCACACCAGGGGTGACACTTGTCTAATCGTGCCTAGCTAGGACCACCGCTATCATTACAAAAGACACACTTGTGCCTGGAATGACTAGATGCTTTGTTCTAGACCGATCCTGTTGTAATGGCCTTGGGAATATTCTGATTCAAGGATCATTGTCGGGGATCGCAAAATCTTTTTTGTTATTGCTCTTTGAGGCAGTGGGAAGTTTTCCTGTTATATATACTTTTCTCTGAGAAAAAGAAAAAGGCCTGGGGAATTTGGAAGGAAAACACTGGTTTTAGCAAAAGATGCCAGGCCTTTATTACTGTTTTATTTGATTGCAAAAACTATTAGACTGTGCCAATTGTTCAGCCTTTCTATTTTTCATGCTATTTGATCAAACTATGAACTATGTTTTTTATTGTCTTGACACTTCATTTGAGAACTTCTATATATGTTGGATGAAAGTTTGCTTACCTAGATCATGTCTAAGGACTCTTCTTGGTAGTAGGAATTATGTAATGTTATTTTATGTCAATGAATGAATTGTCTATGCTATAATCTTAAGTCTCTAATGTTCAGAAACACTACAACACCATTCAGGCCTTTAAATCTATGATTTATCATGCACATAATTAAATCTTGGCGCATCACCTTAGGTTAAACTTTCTTTTATTATATCTGCTTCCTTTTCCCTTTCCAAACCTCATTATAGAAGAAGTCAGCTTCTCTAAAAATTTGGAAGTTACTCAGTTTAGCGCAAAAGGTCCCCCTTAAACTGAGTTTTCCATAAGGCTCTGTTACCTCATCAAATTTTGGCGTCAACAGTTACCAAAAAAATCTCTTCATCAAAGGGTAGGGACATCTTACCAATTTGGTAGATGTGTGAGGGACTACAATAAGTCTGTGGTTGGTGGAAAAGCAATTGAGTGATGTTTCTCCTCATGCAGTTGGTGGCCAAGATTTGAGGATGTATGCGCTAGTACTGGGGACAACTAGAATGTATGCACCAAGGAATGGGGACATCTAGAATGTATGCACCAATGTTGGGACATTCAAACCAATTTGTATCTCTATATCAGGAAGCTCATAGAAGCTATGTATGTATTCATGTATCCTTCTCTATAGAAATTGTAAAGGTTATCTTTACAAAGAATTATGTAATATGGAATTGATGCTTGGGTTCTTGTAATCTTTCATTGTAATACAATGGGAAAATTTTGGAATGATGTTATTTCAAATGTGCATATTGTTATTGGATCAAAAAAAATTAATTGCTATATTTGTTCACATGTGGGTTAAAACAGGGTAAAAATCAATGGGTAGAACAATGGGCATGTTACATTTATGAGTCCCTAGTTGATAATTAAATGCAGCCTCTTGTGAAAGATGAATTGTTTATTTAGGAATTCATCCTCTAAGTTGTGTGTATACCTAGTAGCATAAGTTGATTAGACGTTGGAGAGGCTCTATAATGGTGAACACCTCTAAAACAACATTCTCTTAGCCCCTTATCCAAAGCTTTTATCTTTGCTTCATTATTTGTAGTTACCCCAATATTTTTTGAGGTTTACTATACCAAATTCCCATATCCATCTCTCAGTATGCATCTTATTCCTATCATGCCTAGATTTCCTCCAGTAGCCCCATCTAAATTCAACTTCAATCTCCCACTTGGATGGGCAATCCATTTGAATTCTTTTCTTTTACCTCTCCTTCTCATTCCTCCTAATACCAAATGTGGAGTCTTGAGGCCCGACCATTTCTTGCCAATCTCATTATCCCACCCCATGCCTGATCAATTTTTCTTTGTTTTGTTGTTCAGTACCTCACAAATCCCACCTTTTATTTTGGAAATGACTTGGTCCACTATGTACTCCATTCCATTAAATATCCACCTATTTTGTTCCTTCCATATCTCCCATAGCACCTTTGAAGGAGTTGTAGACTAAATGTCCCCATAGAGCAGAACCTCGCTTCACTAGCAATCCTTTTAGGAATTCCCCAATATCCTCGTTCTTGGGCCTCACCCAATTTAATTTAGTAAGGACTCAGTTCTAATATTTCTCCACAAATTGACAATGCAAGAGAAGGTGGTTGATTGTTTGAGTCTTTCTTACATATCACACATCTATGCAGGCTTGATATACCTATACTCTTTAATATTTCTCCTGTGAGGATCCTTTTATGGAACACTATCCATAAAACACATGTTTTCCTTAGGAAGGACCTGATTTCCCCAACATAGTTTCATTCTCCAACACGTCGAAGTTCTATTCTCCTATATTATTTGGTATCCTAAATGAGTCGTGTATTAACCAAATTTAGCTTTGTACACCAAATAATCATTTCTTTCCTTAGAATTAGAACTATTTATTCTATTTTAATTCATTTTACACATATTCTTCAATTCGTTGTCTATTGAGATGTTTTGAAGATCTATCCATTTGTATATCTTATCCAGGAGATTTATCCACCAATCTAAAATAATCCACCACCTTTGTGCCTATAATCATCTCTACTATATATTGTATTGGTTTGAAAGCCCCTATCTCGCATAACAGGGGGTAACCTTCCCATGAGTCCCTCCAAAAAAAATTTGTTTTCCCATTCTTGATTTTTCATGTCAAGTGCTCTATTACTATTGGTCTACACTCCCAAGGAATTTCCATATTACATAACCATAATCTATATTTTCTATTGTTAATATATGACTTGTGTCATCTAAATCCAAATATTTGATCCTCATCATTACACACCAAATCCTATCTGGATTTGAATACATATTCCATATGAGTTTTGCCCTAATTTCCATGTTTTGATCACCTATATTTATTATTCTCGCTCTTCCATCTTTCATTGTCTTGCATATCATTTCCTAATGAAGGAGGGGGATACACTTCTCCAAGTTGGAGCCTTCCACAAGAACCTTTTCATGGTTCCATTCATTGCGTCCTTTTCCTTCTTCATCATCTTCAAACATGACATAACATATATGGGGACAACCGCCAAGACAAATTTTATCATTAGTATCCTCCTTGCCAATGGCAACCACCTGCCATTCCATGACATCACCTTGCTAATAATTTCTTGATGATTCCATCCCATATTTTTTTTCTTTTTTTCCCCTTCAAATATTGGAGCCCCCAGATACTTTGATGGAAGTATATCAATTGTAAAACCCAACTCCTGAGTGACTTTCCTCTACATGACCTTCATATTAAAGAAGTAGATCTTTGTTTTTTCTTTGTTTATAATTTGTCTTGAATGCATCACATAAGAGTTTAGCATTTCCTTCACTACTACTACCTCTTTCAAATTTGCTTTCACAAATACTGTAGAATCATTTGTGAGTTGTGCATGCATGAGTGGCCTAATGTTTCTTTCCATCACCATCCCATTCCATCTTCCCACCTCTTGTTTGACATTTATTATCCTTCCCAATACCTCCACCATAATTAGAAAGAGGAATGGGGACAATGGGTTCCTTTGCCTCAAATTATTTGATGATTCAAAAAACCACATAGGGATCCATTAACAGTAATTGAGAACCTAACAATGGAAATACACTAAAAAAATCCACCCTAACCATTCCTCACAGAAGCCAAAACAATTCATTACTTCTAGTAGAAACCTCAAACTAACCCTATCATAAGCCTTGCTTACATCTAAATTTATTATCATGCTCTTTTTCCTTGTTCCTTTAATCAAATTCCATGCTTCGTTAGCCAAGATTATGATATCTATGATCTCTCCACCTAAGGTAAATCCATTTTTCTCTTCTGAAATAATCTGACTTGGTACCTTCTTTAGCCTATTCACTAAGGCTTTTTAAATTATTTTGTAATTCATGTTACATAAGGAAATAGTCCTATAATCTGAAAATGATAGGTGCATTTGGTCTTTTTTAGAATCAATGTTATTTTTGTATTATTTATGTCTTTCACAAACTTCCTCTTCTTTCTTAACTCTTCTGATATTTCCCATGTGTCCTTCCCAACTATATGCCAACATTTTTGGTCAAAAATGGTCAAAAATCTATTTGGCCTCAGAGCCTTATTCAAGTGTAGTTGGAATATTGCTCGTCTAATTTCTTCCTTCAAAAATGGCTCTATTAGCATTTTATTATTTGAATCCCCAAGTAGTTTCGGGATGTTGCCAATAACTTCCAAATTGTCTTTCTTATACGCACCTCCCTCTAGGACAAGGATGGACCTAAAATACTCAACTGCAACTCTATCTATTTCTTCTCTCTCTCACACCTTTCTCTCGACACTATCCTTGATCTCACTAATTATGTCCACTAGTGTTCTTTCCTTAACAAAGTCAATGTGGAAAAATTTCATGTTGTGATCCCCTTTCGCTAGCCACGTCTCCCTGGCTTTCACCTTCCAAAATGATTCTTCCCTTGTCAGTAGTTCTGCATACTTTTCCTTTAGTTCCTTCTCCTTCTAGAAGTCTTCCTAAAACATTTTGTGCTTGATAATCTTCTCATTCATTAATTCCATCTCGGCCTCCACTCACTCCTTCTCCTCAAAAATATTTTTAAAGGACTGTGCATTCCATTCTCATAGTTTCTTTTTTATGAAGGCTAATTTTAGTGTAAACTTGAAGATTTTAGTTCCTCCATTCTTAGGTGCTTCCTTCTGCCATGCTCTGATATTATTGATTTACTTTGGACATCTCAATCACATATGTTCAAAATTAAAAATAGCTTTTTCTTGGTGGTATATCTCTAGCGATTTCTAGCTCCATTGGGTAATGATCAGATAAGGTGATGGGAAGAAAATTTACATTACTAAATTGTCCATGGAGTTTATCCAATTTCTTGATACTAGGAAACAGTCCAATCTCTCTAGAATATTTGTAAGTCTTGGCCTCTTATTTTTTGAGGTATATATGCCATTCTTTGGTTAGATTTCACCTAATTTGTTAGCTTCTTCAAATTGTCTGAAGTCTTTCATTATTGCATTTTCATTTTTAATTCCCCCACTTTTCTCCTCCAACTTCAGACTTGCATTAAAATCCCCCCAAGAATGATTTTTTTTCCTAATGCCTCTATGTGAATGGTGAGAGTTTCCCAAATTTTCCTCTTTTCCTCAGTTTTGATTGGACCATATATTAAAAATAATGAATCTTGTGTCAAATAAAAAGTGACTTACCTTTACAAACATCCAATTTCTATCTTTTTCTAGTTCCTTGAATCCCACTATGGCCAGGTTCTAAAGTGTTCCTAGGCCGCCACTGGCGCCAATTAAACCACTAAATATGTCATTCCAAACCTTGAAATATTTGAGAAAAAAGGATTGCTCTTTTTCTTCCAACTTGGTTTCCTGAAGTAGTACTAGATCAACCAACATTTTTTCCAAATGTCGCTTGGTCATGCGCCTCTTGTTAGGGGTGTCTAAGCCCCTAACATTCCATGTAACAATCTTCATTTCTCTCCAATGGAGGTGCTTCCTCCCTTGGATCTCAACATATACTCTTTGATGCTTGATAAACCTTTTTCTACCATTGTTATCTATCTCTTCTATTTGTTGGTCTTCCTCACTCTCTTCCTTTCTATAGTGAAATTTTGATTTATAAATTTGGATGCATATTGGCTAATGCATCTAGGATTAACAATCTCTAATTCATCAGATTTTGAGTCCTCCTCCTCCATCCATTACTCTTCTTCGTCTTTTCCACCTTCAGTCTTCAAATCTTTCATTGACTTTTTTAATGGCATGCTACCATCTTTTCATTTTAATTTTCTCAAGTTTCCACCCTTTATTGTATCTCTAGGTATGATGATAGTCATCGGAGTATCCACCACCATGCTTTGGCATGTATTTCCTTCCTTCTTTGATGCCTCACTTTCTCCTTTGATCGTTTCTTTTTTCTTTCATTTGTCACTTGGTTTTAAATCTTGCTTCTTAGGCTAGTAAACCTCCATGTGTCTTCTACTCTTGCATTCCAAACAAAAGAATTTTTCATCCTCAATTATTATTGGCAGGGTCCATTCACCATAGCGTGTGTCCAAATAAAGCTCCAATTAAATCGACAAGATGTGCGCCACCCTAATCCAAGCGTATAGATAGGATCTTTTCTTCATGAAATTTTCATCAACTTCAACCGTCCTCCTTATGTTGTCTCCTATTACCCTTAGGGTTTTCTCTATCCAAAATTCTAGAGGGAGGTTATATGATTTTATCCATACTAGCTCAGTTTTTACGATATAATCCAACGGATTCAATTTTGTAACCCAACTTTGTGGATACAACATGGAGCCCGCTAGCACCCAAGGATCACTATTCATCAACTCCTCATGTACTCTTTCATTGTTTGCTTCTACATAAAATAAGCCTTTCGATAAAAACTTTAGGCTTGTTAATGTGTCTTGTTTGTCAAGTCTTGTATTGAACTTATTCTTATTTGTATACCTTAAAACTAAAAGTCCAAAAAAATATTTTAAAAAAGAAATAAAAAATAAAAAATATATATACAAAATAAAAATAAAAAGAGAGTTCAAAATGATCACAGATCTATATCCCATGAAAATAAGGCTAAAAACCATAATCAAAGGAAAATACAATGTTATGGATCCATATCCCAGACTAACAAAGCCAAAAATCATAATCAAGGGCAACTCAAACACGATGGTCCATTATATTAGATTCTCTCCCCAAATCAAGCCAATCACAATGATGATGATGGTGGTGGTTTTGTTGATCAGGAAGAGTATGATCCCTTTGAGCATGAAGACAATTATGATAGTCTTGTTCTCTTTGATGATACCATTCCAAGTAAAATCTCCATAAGATTTATTGGAAAACCATGAATAACTTACAAATCAAGGACCTTTAGACCAAGGACATGCTAGTGCTAGTTATCCCCTAGGCCAAAATTGAATATATATTAGTCATTCTTATAATAAAATTGATAAGAGAAACACCATTCTATGACAAGGCCCTAAAAACTAATTTATTTCCAAATTCTAAATCCTCAAAAAGCAAACCAAATTCCTATCCTCATATGGAAGTCCTCCATCACCTAAACCATCACTTGAACCAATCAATAATCTAGTAATAAATCATATCGGTTATCCAATCCTTCTTTATCCAAACAACCTATTAAGGATCTCATCCATGGAATAATAATATAGGAGCATAATTGACATAGAAATAACAAAGATGGGGAGTCTTGAAACACCCACAATTTGATGTCATCACCCTTCAGTAACTGCAAGTTTATGATCAATGACATAATTAATATTATTGAAGAACCCCCTAGAAACACACGCATTCAAATTCAAGTTCCATCATGCAAGAGCTTTATCAACCCAAAACCTTTTAAGCATGCCAAAGATCCTCTTATCACTACCATCTCCATGAGTCAACTCATATGGGAAGTTAAACATAAACATTATATGAGGTCCATAAAACCCATAAGCTTTAAAATCCATAAGCATCATAAAGGTCCAAAAACCTCCCACTAGCAAAAGAATACTATTAGGATATTATATTGAAGGCCTAATTAATATAGGGGATAGCAAAGCAAAGAAAAGTACATACATCTTTTCTAAGATACAATTAAGGCCATGTCAAGAGCTCATTCTAAAGCTTGGTCAACATTGCTCCCAACCATATCAAGATCAAAGAATCTAATCCAAATCCATCCATCCTATCATAAAATACCAAGAACAAGAAACCCAAAATGATCCTATATACCATCCAATCACCTCTCCCTCGTATGATGAGACAATCCCTTCAAATGCATAGATAAACAAATCAATCACATTAAGTATATTGGTAATCAAGTTGTAAATTATTTTGGTCATATCAAGCATGGGGATAATAAAGTCATGATCAATCACATTGAGCATATAATTAATTGAGGTACCATAATTATGAATAAGGAGAAAGTGGAAACATCTTATTAGCTTAACCTAACTACCATTGTCCTATTTGGTATTTTTATTAAGGAAGATATTGAAATTTCTAATTATTCTTAGGTATCTTAAGATGGATTTTCATTATGTTTTTAAAGTGACAAGTTTCCTATTGCAAATAAAAAATATCAAATCATGAAATATCAATATAGGGTATTAGGATTTTAGGAGGAAGGAATCCTATAACCCATACATGTCTATACAACCAACGATTTTAGGGCATTAGCTATAAGTATTGTAGTTAGGGTAAAAATTCAAGGTTTTGAGTAAACAACGAAATCAAATCAAACCCCAACTAATAATGAAGAACAATGGAAATAAAGCATAAATAAATGAACAATCTCACCAAACCATTATGCATTCCTTGAATAACCTTCATTATCACTCCTCCATTTTGCTGCAATATAATAAGTGCCCTCAGATTTTTATTGAGTATGCAATTATGACCTATGATAAAAGCAATGGAAAAATATTGGAGATTTTTATGACATCTAATACTTCTAAAGTTTTCAAGATGATAAAATGACAATGATAGAGCCTTTTTATAGGCAAGTCAATTTCGAATGACAAGCTAAGATTGAAAGACAATTAATCGACGGTGAAGATTAAAAAGACAATGCATAGGATAAGATTAGAAAAGATGAATGGTCAACATTAAATTGAAAATAATTTAATCTATGATGGAGGTTAGTCGAGACAGAGAGAGATAAGGATTGGACATAGAAGATAAGTTTGTCATTGAAAAAGCAGTGAGTTGAAAAAAGAAATCAAATCTTTTTCATTTAAACAACCAATAATTAATTAGATAATAAATATACTATCTAATTTTGGAAGATTGTGATAATAGAGACATTATCATCTTGAATTAAATAATGATTTTAATTCAAAAATCAAGATATGAAATCAAATTAAATCAATAAAGATTTATTTAATTTTAAAGAGAGAAAAAGCTAACGAATAATTAAATAATTAAAGTAATTATTTAATTATAGTAGAAAATGTCATAGAAATTAAATAAGTCAACATTTATTTAATTTTAGAAAGAAGATAGGTTTTATTAGTGACGCAATTAAATAAATAAACTTTATTTAATTAATCAAGGATGAATAAAGATATAAATGAATTAATTAAATAACTAAAATTATTTAATTAATAGAGGACATATGACTTTAAGAAATAATTAAATAATTAAAAATTATTTAATTATGAAAAATGAAGATGAAAGAATTATGAAGAAATTAAGAGTTGCGAGCCTAGGACAATTTTTAGTATCTATATTTTGCTCCTCTTTGATACAATGCAGTTTATCGTGTTGTGTCAAAGAAAATTAATCAAAAATATGCCCCAGTGAAAGGGAGAATGACGAAGAGGTAGTGGTATGCCCCCTCGAGAGGATAGGTGGGTTCAAAGAACGCGAGTGTGCTCTCGAAATGGATGAGAAGATTAGAAAATGAAGGACAAAAGGATAGAGGAAATTAGATAAGAATGGTGAAGATACAGAGTAGAAGAAATGTTAGAGCAGAAAAGATGGATGTTAGAATAGACAACGTGGATCTTAGCATGGAAGTATATTAGAATGACTTCAATATTTTGCCAAAAAACATAATAGGCCTTGCATTAATCATCATTGGGCATTAAAATGACACAAATAGATAACAAACACCATGATATGAGATAAATCAAAGTGTGCAAGGTCATCCACTTGCGAAAACAAACAGTCGCAAACAAGGAATGTCCTGACTCATACTAAAGGCAAAGTTGCCCCAATCTTTTTGCCAAGGAAATCTACAAACAATAGTAAAAGAAAAGAGTCTTGAGACATCATCGCTCCTCTAAATCCTTCATGGGACATCCTTGAGGAAGCTAGTAACCTGACTCAAAGACAAAGCCAAAATTAAAAAAATAAAAAGATAAGACAAAACAAGCCACAATGTCAACAACCAGTAAGAGTGTTTGCCAAAGTTTGGTTGTTTGATGTTTAAATGATAGATTGATTGTTTGATGAAGCCTGGTTTTAGGAAAGACACATATCGTATAAGACGTCGAGTCTGGTTTCGATCATGTGACCACCTGTATAAGGAAAATGACGATGTTTGACTGAATGATAATGTCTAGTTTTAGGAAGGACACATCTTGTATAAGACATCGGTTGATTGTTTTGAGAATGTGACTCTTTTGAAAATTTGTTTGATTTGACTTGATGATGTTGCTGGCTTGTTTTCCTTGTTGATGTGTGACTTGTTTTGATATTTCGACGACTGTTTGGTGTTTTGATGACAATGTCTGATTTATTTGATTAACACAATGAACCCTAAAGGACTGACTTAGGGGGCCTTGGGGGCTCATCGACAGATGCCCTTGCCTATGTAGCAATGCGTAGAGACCTCCTAGTTCGACATGACAAAGACTGACATACTGAATTTGACTCTGTTTTTGGGATTTTTGGAAGTTATCTAAATATTTTTGGGTTTTGAAAAGTTTTAATTTTTTTGGATTTTAAAGTTCTATAAAAAAAATTGGATTTTTTCAAGACATTTTATGATTTTTATGGATTTTTTTTAGGACATTTAAGATGGAATGAGATGACATATTAAAGAAAAAATATGTCTCACAATAGAGGTAATGCAACCATGGATAAATGATAGATCAAAAGGAAAGATTCACTGAAAATATGTCACACAGGCAACATATCTCTTGTCAAAATATGATAATGGTTGATTGATTGAGATGGTAGGAATGATCGATTCCATAAGGAATGATGATAAATACTTAGGATCACTTATTCCTCTAAGTATGATAAGATTGATGATTGGGTGATGCTTGATTGACAAAAGACATGAGGATTGGATAATGGTTTATAGCTAGGCTCAAATATTTTACATGATAAGATTCAAGGTTGCAAATGGACATGATGACCCACACTGGAGATATGGATAAATGATAAGGACGTGAACTATGATGGAATGGTAGCACATATGGATATGAAAGGGAATCCAAAGCATGCATTTGTAATTTTGCCCTTAATCTCATCAAGAACAAAGGAAGGAAATGGGACATGGATTTTGATAAGCTAGGAGATATGGAATGGAAGAATGCATAGATAAGGATAATGAATAGGATGATCAAAATAAACTAGATAATACATAGACACTTTGCCTGAGTATTTTGCCCCTATTCCTCATCAAGACCAGGGAAGGGAAGAAAGGATGCATTTAGGTAGAATGGTGGAATATGGATAAGGTGAAGGATATGGTAAGATGTATGACATTCAAGAAGATCCTTAAACTTGTCAAGATCAAAGGTGGAAAGGTAAAGGATGAACGTAAAGAGGGAAATGGATATGAATGACAGGATGGATGAAACTTTGCCCCAAGTGTAGAGTGTAAGAGGAATATGGAAGATAATGTATGCATGATAGGGAGATGGAGGGAGGACTCAAGCATCAAGTTCCATGATTAATATCCCTCGAATATGTGCTCTAATAAACCATTGAAAGGAGGATTAGACTCATAAACGTTGGTAGATTAATGGTATGATGGAAGAAGCTAAGGACTTATGCAAAGGTTTGGATTAAAGGAGTATAATGGAGGAGGAATGTTGGGTAATGGATAGGACCTGTTGGAATGCTTGTCGATGGTTATACGGAAAGGATGGAAAGATCAACATTGGCACACACCTTAAAGGGTGGTGGAGTGATGGAAGAAAAATGTATTTGGAAGGTGGTAGGTTTTTAGATGGAAGATTGGAGGAAGCTTTTGGATGCCAATTTAGATTTTATGGCTTCTATGAGACTTTTAGGAATCCACATAGCTTTTGACTTTGATTTTTTCTTTGTGGGCCTTTGTGGCCTTTGAGATTTTTATTTTTGCTTTATGGACCTTTGTGGCCTTTGAAATTTTTCTTTTGAATTTGGATCAGATTTTCTTTTATTTTTGCATGTCTCTTCGAGGAGACATGTTGATCCTTTGATATATGTGGATTTTGATATGGAAGCTTTTGACAGTTGGCACCCAAATTGCTTCCAAGAGCAACAGGATGGGTGGATGGAGATGAATGATATGGATGGGTTAATGTAGGTACAATTTTGAGGGGGAGTCAAGGATGTGTGCCTTTGTTGTTCTTAATGAATAGGAGATGGAGGGATGTAGGGTCCCAATATGGATGGAAGGGTTGATGAACTAGGGTTTGGATGATAAAGACCAAGGATAGATGGAAGGTTTTATGGACTAGGATAAGTACCTAGGATAGATGGAAGGTTTGATGGACTAGGATAAGGACCTAGGATAGATTGGGAAGGTGGAGAATGTGGATATTTGGATTTATATGGTGGGATGGAAGATTTATGAGGGATACCAACATTTAGAGCTTGATATCCAAGCCCATGATATTTGGGATTTTGTTGGATGTAAAGGGGTTCTAGGATACCTTGTTCATGAAGGCATAATCCTTTGCCTTTGTAGTTCATACTTTGACACATTCATTTGCCAACAAGATATGTATTATTTATGAAAAAAGATGCAATTCCATTGTGAGGTGGATGTGATATGGAAGGAATAACAAGATCTTTGAGTAAACCACCTTGGATAAAAGTGAGATAACCCATTTGATAGGTAAGGGACTCATGGATAGCTTGAATAGGGTTGATAGACTCTTGTGGAGGATTGTGATCATGAGGGGAATTAGGGTGGGTGATAGCATCTTGACATGGGGATGATGGGGTACTTTGATCTTGACTTGGAAAAGAATCATTAGGTGTAGGAGATGGAGTAGCTTGATCTTTATTAGGTATGGAATCATCATGAAGTGGTATGAAAGGCCTATCTTGATCATGAGAAGGATGAACATCATCATGGGATGAAAGGGTATATCCTTGAATGGAGGTATATCTTGATCTTTATGAGGAAGGGAATCTTGAGATTTTGTAGAAAGCATATCTTGATCATTATATGGTAGGACATCATTGGATATGATGGAAGAACTATCATGCTCTTGGGATGAAATGGAATCATCTTGGATGAAACAAAAAGGGATAAGGGGATCATCATGAGGTTCTTGAGAGATGGGATCTTGGTCAAATATTAGAGAGGATTGGAGATTTTTGGTATCATTGGATGGAGTGGAAAGAATACTTTGATCTTGATGTGTAGGGGAGTCTATGCTAGTGTAGACGTACAATTTGATCACTTCCATATGATCAAATGTGTCTCCTCATTCATCTGGTTCCTCATCCCCTCTGTCAATATTAATTAAACCAGTTGTTTAATTAATACCCTGCATCTTGCACAAAGGTCCTAAAGTATTTAATTTAATACTTTACCCCTCTTCTTCCTCTAAATTAAATAAATATACCATTTTATTTAATTTAGTCATATTCCTCTTTTAAATTAAAATTCATTTATAATTCATCTTTTCTCTCTCATGGTCACATCCTCTAACTTTTGCAAGTTGGTCCCTAATCCATTTTAATTACTTCATCTTCTTCTAATTAACCAGGGTTAGCATGTGCACACCCTTAATCATCATTAAGGTCACATCCTCCATAATTTCCCACTTGTTTCTAATGAGTCATTAGTCCATCTAATTGAGTACTTGCACAACCTTAATCAGTTGATTAGCCTAACCTAATCCTCCTCCCATTTATAGCACATGTCCTTGAGTCAACCTTATTAAAGGCTTCCTCCTTTTGGACAAGGCACTCCACTTCCCCATGTGAATTTTTAATTCACCTTTTAATCCCCCAAGGCACCCAAAAGGAATTTTTAATTCCTTCACTTCTTCCCACATGTCCTTCACTTATTCTTTATTCTTTTCCATCTCCCCATGAGAATATTTGAGGAATTTTTAATTCCTCACATGTCCTCTCACCCACATGGGGACAAGGACCTCCTTTATGAGGAGATCTTGTCCAATCCCAAGGTACTTTGTACCCCTCTCCATGTCATGTCTTCTCCTTCCACCTCATGTCCACTTCACCTTTTAGGGCTTCATCACATGCCACATGTCAAGATGTGAGGGCTTGTGAGTTCTCAACTCACCTTAGCCCTACATCTTGATGTTTGGTGGCTCAATCTTGACCCTCCATTTCCCCTAGGAACTCTCAAAAATCCTATAAATACCCCTTCTTTTCTCTCATTTTGGGAGAGAACATTTTGCTCGCCAAACTCTTGCAATTTTGTTTCTCAACTTATACTTAGCCATTTTCTTGTTTTCATCCACTTGCACTCATCCTCACAACATCATTTAGCTTGCATCCACTTGCCATCCAATGAGCATACACATCAAAGATCGAAGGGCCAACCAAAGGATCGATTCGACGCAATGTATAAAGTTCCATTTTGTTGCTTTTATCTTGTATCGTTTCCAACTTAGGCTAATCTTGAGGTGTAGGTTGTTTTGGTGTTTATTTGCACTCTTTTACTTGTTGCTTGCTTTCTAACGCTCACATTCGACCTATCACAGCTAGCATGCTTTGGACTAAGAGATTGACATGAATCATTGGATGTAGATGGTATGATGGGAGAGGATAGTTGGATAGATTCGTTAACTTCGATGAAAGACACATGAGCTTTATTTTGACTTATGGGGGATGAAGATAGGTGCATGACATGGTAGGATTGCTCAATATTATTTGTGTTTGAGGACTTAGATTTGGGTTTCTCGTTTAGCCTTTGCAAAAAGTCATGGACATTGAACTTGGATGATGTAGTTTTGGGTGAGGATAAAGGCTTATGAGATGATTGCATCACTTCATTAAAGTTTTGGGATTCTAGTTGTTTTTCAAGCTCTTTCAAATGATGGTCAAGATATTCAATCCTTTTGTTTCGTTCATAGGACAAGCATGAATATGGAGGATAGCGGTTAGACATGTTTGGTTGATGATTTTGGGGATGTTTTAAGGTGTTGCAAATTACTAGGTGTGATGTTTGTTTGAGGTCTATTTTTTAACACACATGCAAGACATAGCAGACAAAATGTTTAATTTTAACAATACAAGCACAAATCCTAAGGTTGGCAAGGACTATATTCATTGGATTCCACGTGGGTTTCCCTAGCCGCACTTATTCTTAGTGGGTGACTTAGAAGCTTGGCCACACTAGCTCCCCTCCAAGACACTCACTTCTCTGGTCAACCAAGCTTCGAGCCCTCATGAATCTCCCATGACAGACTCTTCACCTCTACTAATAATTGCAAGAATGTGGGTGCCTTGGCAATGACCGTCGCTGCACCAATGAATAGAAGGGATTTTGGCTTCTAAAATAAGAGGATTCTAGTGAATACTTGGGGACATGGCACCTCGTGAGCATACAACAAGCCACTTAAGGCTTTAACCACTCTACTAGGGGCTCTTATACCTTTAAAATAAAATGTAGGTACCCGTTTTCAAATGACACTGCACAGTTAAGGCCTACATACCATGAGGATTTGATAGTTTAGTCTCATCCTTTTATATATAGGCCTGGGCGAAAAATCGGTTGGAGTCGTTCCCTCTTTCGAGGAAGGCCCCTCTAAGGCATAAACACAAAAACAGATGGGTATGGCTTTCTGATCACTAAGTTTGCACAAGGTGAGAGCATAATACCTACCATCTTTTCAAGCACAACAAACGGTGTTCATTGACCTCCTAGTTAAATCTATGTGAGAGAAGACAATTATTCATTTTAAAACACCCATTGAAATGTTTTCTAATCTAAAAGACAACCGGTTTCAAAATCAAGTCTTCGATGAACGTCCTGCATCAGATGTCATTAGTAATTTCAAGTTTAAGTCTTCAACAAGCGAGAGTTTATGTTTTCAACCTTCGAGTCTCTAACATGTGAACCTGCAAAAGAGACCAAGATTAGCCACATAATCAACAATTAAGCTATGAAGGAAAAATACATTAATCTAAATTAAAACTAATCTAAAATTAGAAACTAATCTGAAATTAAAAATTAATCTAAAGTAAAAGTTAATCTAAAAAGATTAATCTAAAATTTGAAACTAATCTAAAATTTGAAACTAATCTAAAATTAAAAATTAATCTAAATTAAAACTAATCTTGAAAAAAAGTAAATCTAAATTAGAATTTAAATCTAATCTAAAAAAGTAAATCTAAATTAGAATTTAAATCTAAATTAGAATTTAAATCGACTTCTAAATTCTACATTCTAAATTAAGTCCAAATCAAATTTAAAGAAAATATAAATCTAATTTAAAAATTAAAAAGCTAAATCTTATTTAAAAAGTTAAAACTAAAATCTATTTTTTAGAAATTAAAAATCTAATTTGAATGTTAAAAGCTAGAATCTAATTCTAAAGTTAAAAGCTAATCTAAACTAGAAATTAATCTAGAATTAAAAACTAGTCTAATAATTAAAAATTAATCTAAAAATTAAAAGCTAATCTACAATTAAAAATTAATCTAAATTAACAATTAATCTAGAATGAGGTTAATTCCACCTTAATTTGAAAGAATTTGATCAATTTAAGCCATGATTAAATGCAATTTGTTGTTCATTTTAAATACTTTGCATGCATGCAATGTGAAATTTGTTGTTGTTCTTTGATTCATTTTAAGCCAAAAATAAAAAAATTGTCATCAATTTTAACCCTTAATTAGGCTATGTGAATTGTAGTCAATTTAAAACCACCTAATTAGCATTAGATGAAGATTTGTTGTTCATTTTAAATTCAACCACCTAATTAGACTATGTGTGCATGAGGTCCTATCTAACCCTGCATGTAAACAAAGAAACTCTAAATGTTAGATTTTCTTCCAACTGCGTAGATCTACAATCAAAGTCACCAAAGCACCTAAAACCTGCAAAAAAACCACAAAATTGGATCAAGTGTAATGCATATTCGCGTCGATTTCACCAAATGTAGTTAGGGTAAAAATTCAAGGTTTTGAGTAAACAACGAAATCAAATCAAACCCCAACTAATAATGAAGAACAATGGAAATAAAGCATAAATAAATGAACAATCTCACCAAACCATTATGCATTCCTTAAATAACCTTCATTATCACTCCTCCATTTTGCTACAATATAATAAGTGCCCTCAAATTTTTATTGAGTATGCAATTATGACCTATGATAAAAGCAATGGCAAAATATTGGATATTTTTATGACATTTAATACTTCTAAAATTTTCAAGATGATGAAATGACAATGATAGAGCCTTTTTATAGGCAAGTCAATTTCGAATGACAGGCTAAGATTGAAAGACAATTAATCGACGGTGAAGATTAAAAAGGCAATGCATAGGATGAGATTAGAAAAGATGAATGGTCAAGATTAAATTGAAAATAATTTAATCTATGATGGAGGTTAGTCGAGACAAAGAGAGATAAGGATTGGACATAGAAGATAAGTTTGTCACTGAAAAAGCAGTGAGTTGAAAAAAGAAATCAAATCTTTTTCATTTAAACAACCAATAATTAATTAGATAATAAAGATACTATCTAATTTTGGAAGATTGTGATAAGAGAGACATTATCATCTTCAATTAAATAATGATTTTAATTCAAAAATCAAGATATGAAATCAAATTAAATCAATAAAGATTTATTTAATTTTAAAGAGAGAAAAAGCTAACGAATAATTAAATAATTAAAGTAATTATTTAATTATAGTAGAAAATGTCATAGAAATTAAATAAATCAACATTTATTTAATTTTAGAAAGAAGATAGGTTTTATTAGTGACACAATTAAATAAATAAACTTTATTTAATTAATCGAGGATGAATAAAGATAGAAATTAATTAATTAAATAATTAAAATTATTTAATTAATAGAGGACATATGACTTTAAGAAATAATTAAATAATTAAAATGATTTAATTATGAAAAATGAAGATGAAAGAATTATGAAGAAATTAAGAGTCACGGGCCTAGGACAATTTTTACTGTCTACAAGTATCGTGATGGAAAAACTAAGGATGTTAGTGATGCTTCTAGAAATCCTAAGGAAATTTCTTCCAATAGCTAAATTGGTTCCTCTCATTGCTCCTACAAAGAGCTTGTTGTCGTCAACCCTTTTATCAATGCCACTATCCCTATCACCCAAACTAATCTCTCATCACCTAAATTCAACAATTAGGAGAGAGTGGTGAAAGAAGGTTGGCAAGAATGGTGAAGGCAGCCTAAAAAGAGAAAAAAGGGAAAGAAAAAATGTCTGCTGATGTGGAGGATATCCCAGGCTATGAGGAATTTGAGGCTTAGGATGATGAGGATTCTGAGGATTTTGACTTTGAGGAAACGACCTACGATATGGGGGAAGATGATTTGGAAGAGGAAGAAAAAGATGAGGAAGAGGAGGAGGAAGTAGAGCCGTCTAGAGAAAAGATGGAAATAGGGAATGCTGAGGAGGAAGGGCTCTCTGGTCGGGAGAATAATTATGATGATTTGAGTATTGATTTTCTTAAAAGTAGACTAACTTTCTTGTAGGTCCAATTTGAGGACATGGAAAAGGCTTTGGTGACCCTAATGAGATTCTCCAATAGGATGATGAGATGCGTGATGTTGGGTGTGTCCTCGGGTGAAGCAAAGATTAGCAGAAAACTAAAGAAGCAAGGAAAGGTGGATTCCCTCAAGCTGTTGGATGATACTGAGGGACCTGATTGGCGCGAGTATGTGGCTCTCTTAGGAGAGTATGGGGATCTGTTAAGAAAGGCTAGCTAATGGCTTGGGTTACTGTTTTCCTTGCTTTTGATGTGTTTTTTGTTTTATTTCTATATCTAGGACTGTTCGTATATTATCTTTAAGATCTAGTGGAATACCACCTAGTACACTGTGGATTTGATCAATGGTCTATGTAGGTTAAACTTTGCTGGTAGTATTTTTCTATTTTTGATAATTATGGGCTAGACTATAGCTTTGATGTTAAATATGGGCCTGCGAGCCAATATCTTGTTGTTTTTTGGTGTAGCTGGTGGTGTTGTTTCCCACCTTGGTTTCCTTTTTTGATCTGCTATGTTCCACGAGATCAGGGCCCTTCCCTGCTTATATTATCAAAAACAATTAGGACCAAAAAAATCACACCATTTGATTGATTCCAAGATGATATTTTCCCAAGGGATCATAAAATTAGATTTTAAATTGATTTGGATGCCCTATCACATGAGGTAAAGATCCTACAAAATCCATGAGTCCCCTTGTTGTAAAGCATTTACATGCAATATCAAATCAAAACTAACTCAAAATTCATATTGTATACACCTAAAATCAGTCATGGCATTTAATTAATTAAATACTAGTTATTTAATTAATATTTCGACTACGTATAAATAAATTCTCAATTTATTTATATTGTTCATATTATAAATTCTCCAAATATAAAATCATATTCTTCTAAATTAATTAAATAAACAAATTTTCATAAGCTTGTTTTATTTAATTAATCTTCACTAATCTCGATTAGGAATTCAAGCACATGTCTACAACTTTTTGTGCCACCTCACCAAGGTCACATGAAATTAAATAATTCTAATTTTTAATTAGAATTAGATCTTCAACCAATTTTTAAGCACATGGCTTATTCCTCACACACTTTAACCAATTTTCAAACACATGGTATTTTCTTCCCACGCTTTAGTCTTCCGTCCATTTGGCATGTTGCCTATTGGTCAAGAGATTCCTCCATCCATTTGGCGTGTTGTCTTTGGTCAAGGGGACAACATCTTGATTCTCTCCATCTCCATTGTTCATTCTTCTTATTCGAATCTGGACCATCGATCGTTGCCACCTCACAAGATGCTTGGAAAAGGCTATGAATACAACCCTTTGGCATTGTATTTTGCATCCACTTTTGAATAAAGTTATCATGCAGAAATATCGTTTGAGCATTGGAGCATTTTTGGAGTCTTATAGTTACATTTCATATCATGTTTTGCATCATAGTTAAATCTTAGAATAATACTTTGCTTCATAGTTGCATTTTATGTCATCCTTTGTATCATAGTTGCATTTTAGATTAGCATATTCATAGTTAGCATTTAAGCATATGGAGTATCATCTTAGTGCAATACCATAGTATCTACCTCGAATCATCTAACACCATCTACCATTAATCATAGTATCAATTATCCTTTCCATCGTATAGTTTCATGTAGGAATTTAATTGGCTTGCATGTTGAATACTAATCTCATTTCTTAAGTGTCATTCTAATAGCCTTTGTGCACATAGAAATCTGAGGGCCAAAGGGTTAAAGGAATCTTTAAGAATAGAGGACAATGAGACATTCTTAAAAGATTTATTTTGTGGCAATTTAGTAGCTTCTTTGCTTTGAATCTTTGATATAATTTGTTTCATTCAGGTTTGTGTTGATTTACTAACTTTCCATATTTCACACACACACAAAATTGCGCCCACCATGGGGCTTGCCCCATTTTTTTTAACATTCTAGAAAATTTATGTTCTTAGGTTCAAGCATTAGACTTTTGGCACAAACAACACTTTCTCTAGCGCACTTTGTAGCTCATTCAGTGCATATTGCACCTGTTTAAGTGCATATTGCATGCGAAATGGTGCATATTGCATGCAAAATAGTGCATATTGCAAATTTTCAATAAAGTTCACCAGGGTTCCAAAACATCTTTTTTGAGTTTTAAAGCATCTTGCATGTCTTTTAGCGCATATTATATGTGTTTTGGCACATATTTCTTGCAAATTGGTGCATTTTGTCTCTTTTTTGGCACATTTTGTCTCTGTTATGGCACATTTTGCAGTTTCATTGTCTTTCACTAAATCCGAGAGCTAATTCTCTATGTTTTTGTTTTGCAGGTTTCCCAGATTCACTGTCAAAGACTCAAACATAAACTACTGACATATTGCAGGGGTTGGAAGTGATTTAATTATTTCCTTTTGGTTAAGTTAGGAACATATCTTAATTAAAAGGTTAATGAACACAATGTCTTTTGTGCTTGATGGATGGTAGCCATATGCTCTCCCCTTAACTCGGTGACCAAAAAGCCAGACCCATTCAATTTTTTTTTGCAAGTGTCAGTTGAGTATATCGCGCGTGTTCTCTCTTTGTTGACATAAAAACAAAGATTGATTGAACTACATATGTACTTGCTCACTTTTGTTTATCCATAGAGGGCCTGCCTTGTGGGAAAAAGTAATCACCCAAGGGAACGACCCAGCTGGTAACACGCTAAAGCGAAGCGACTTCCAATCGGGATATAAATGTGGGTACTTGGGGAAAGTTCAAGTATCATGAGGATTGTTCCGACAAGAAGGGCAGCAATGGTCTCTTGCCGCATGGATGATCCCCCACAAACGAAATGCCTATATTAAAACACTTTGTTGTAGCAAGGCCAAAATCTTTAATCTATTTGTTGGTGCAAGAACAGTCATTCTGAAGCCATCCCACACTCTTGCAGATTTTAGTAGAGATGAGAAATATGTCGTGGGAGATTCATGGGTATTGATGCTTGGCTACCCCATAGAAGTGAGTGTCGTGGAGGGGAGCCAGTCGGGTCAAGCATCTAGTCATCCGCTATAAGTAAGTGCAGCTGGAGTAAAATCCAGTGGGAACTCAACAAATATAGTCCTACACAACCTAGGTTGTACATGTTTGATGTATCTTTACCAATGTGTTTTTGAATCAATTTCAAACAAAAACAACACATGTTGAAAGTGAAAACCTTGATTCAGAAAAAACATTCATTGAAACAACCAAGTCTCTAACTGGAAAATCCAAATAATCAAACAAACTTTCAAGAAAAGGTGTTGTTCTCCCAATTTGGCGCATCTTGTAACCCTTCTAGCACATATTGGTTGCCTTCTAGCGCATCTTGCACCTATATTCACGCATACTGTCCAAATTACCAGAGTCAAAACTTGCTTACTGAGCCTTGCAAAACTTATTAGTGCATCTTGCAAGTCCTCTAGTGCATCTTGCACCTATTTCAACGCATCTTGAACATAGTCCAATGCATATTGCACCTATTATGGGGCATCTTGCACTTGTTTTGGCGCATTTTGCACCTATTCTAGCACATTTTGTACCCGTTCTGGTGCATATTGCACTTGTTTTGGCACATTTTGCAGAACAGAAAACCAGTGACCTAAGTTCATCTCCTATCTGATAGTGAGTCTCATTCTGGGAATCCTTCTCACTCGAAAACCATTCCTCAAGTACAACAGATTCTAAACATGTGCTTTATCAAATGATTTCACAAAAGATTAAAATCAGGAAGCCAAAGTCCAAAGTTCTTAGTCCAAGAGAACATAAAAAATGTCTCTCAACACTTTACTAATTTAGAGAGAGATTGGTCTTCAATTTCTACAAAAGAGCTTCAAAGAAAAATCCCAACTTGTATTCATTTTACTATTGTCAAAATCCAAGACTTTTCCAAAGATTTGAGCATCTCGTATAGGAAGAAAATTTGTCTTTGGTTTCACAGTTTGAACCCAAAATTTCAAGTCCGAAATCATTCCTTAGATACCTTAGAATCTAAACTTGTTAAAATTGACCTCTACAAGTGGAATTTTCTAACCTAAACCAAGATCTAACATCTCAAAGTACCAAAATCATCAAATTTATCACACCTTTGATTATTAAGCCTAGTTT
Source organism: Sequoia sempervirens (assembly GCA_007258455.2). Lineage (NCBI taxonomy): Eukaryota > Viridiplantae > Streptophyta > Pinopsida > Cupressales > Cupressaceae > Sequoia > Sequoia sempervirens. The sequence continues at coordinate 99,954,013 of VDFB02373365.1, read as the reverse complement.
CATCATCAGGATTTATCATCCTCTCATCACGAAACGAAGTTGTATAGTCAAATCAAACTTAGTCTCATTAGAATTTGTCATTCTATTTTACTTAGTTGTAATCCTTGGTACTTTTCCAAAACTTAGATCAAAGTTTAGTCTAAAATATAACACTTGTATGCCTATTCAAACAAGGTTACAAAAACAAAAACTCAAAGAAAAAGGACTTGAAAATCAAAATATTAAAGAGCCAAACATTGAAACTTCAACCGTTGGAACTCCAAACATTGAAACTTCAACCATTGAAACTCCAATCATTAAGACTCAAAACACCGAAACTCAAAACAATGAAACACAAAACACCATGGTGGAGGCTGAAGAGAATCCTTTATGTGGACTCAACAACATTGAAGGGGAAGAAATAACCGAAGAAGATATCCAACATGCCGAAAAAGACCCCAATTTCCACAAATGTTTAGAAAATATTTTTGAAAGAAATGGGGAAAAATACCTCCTTACGTTAGCTAAACAAGGTGCCAAATTGTCAGATGACTTTCATGTAAATCAACTGAAAGCACCTCCCAAAAAACTCAAAAATGATCTCAAACAAGTGGTTGCCCTAACCCACCAAATGAAGAACCTTCAACAATAAATTCTTGATATGCAAAGGGGAACCTCAAAATGATACTTGATCCAAGACATTTGTCCTTATCCATTTGATCAAAGTATTCACATGATCCCCTTTCCCAAACATTGTGAGTTCCCAAAGTATGACAAATACAACAACAAAACTGATCCAATAGACCATGTGAAGGAATTTAGGACTATGAGTCTTTAATTTGCATATGAAGAAACTCACTTAATGAGATTATTCCCATGAAGTCCAGGTGGACAATGTCTTGAATGGTTCTCCAAACTCACCCCACCAATTAACACCTTTGAGGAATTAGTCAACAAGTTCATCACCCAATATTCTTACAACATTCAACATGACATCACCATGAAAGATCTTTGTAACTTGAAACAAATGAAGGGTGAATCGTTCCTTGTATTCTTGCAAAAATGGAGAAGGCTATTTGCACAATATTCTTGTCCTGTACCTGAAAAGGAAAAGATAGAAATCTTTATTGACAACCTTAGTGACGAGATGAGTTATAGACTAGAATTGCAATGTCCCCCAACCTTCAAAAAATTGATTGAAAACGGGATTAAAATTGAAGAGGCTTTAGTCAAGAGAGGAGTCATCGAGATATACAATGAAAAAAACTCATCAAACTCCTCCAACAATTACAATAGTGGGGACAAACCCAAGTTTTGGCAACAAAACAAGAACATTGGAAACAATGACGGTGCAGTTGAAATTCAAAATGCAAAACTTGTATTCAACCTAACTGCAACCACCGCCAAAACTAATCAAAATAACAATCCCCCCAACAACTAAGGCAACAACCAAAGCAACAACCAAGGCAACAACCAAAGCAACAACCAAGGCAACAACCAAAACGTCAACCAAAGCAACAATCAAGGTAATGCTGGATCTAGAACATCATCATATCGAACATCCTCAAATTGAAGGAGGTTCACCCCTTTCAGATAATCGTCATAATCAACATTAAAGGAACTTATCGAAGCTAAAGTCATAATGTTACCAGAGGCAAAAAATTGGGAACCAGAAGTTAAGCCTCCATGGTGGAATGATGCTCATTTCTGTGATTTTCATCACAACAAAGGACATAAAACCAATGATTGCATGTAGTTGAAGCACTTGATACAAGATCTAATTGAGAAATAGAACAATATTTGTAGAAGGACCCCAAACAAACAATGATCATGGGGCATTCAAGAACCCTCTACCAAACTATGAGAAAGGAGAGTCCTCGTCATCAAATAACAAGGGAAAAAAATATAAACTATGTCTATGACACCACCATTCTACATATTGAGGTGGTTGATGATCCAACCCATGACAAATCATATCTTATTGAAAATGATAACTCAACCAACGATAACCCCATTGAACATGAACAAAACATCATTGCAATTGAAAATTGTCACCATGATGTCAACACTACCTCACATCAAATCAATGTTATCAAAATTAGAGAGCAACAAGACAACACACATGTCAATGCAATCACACGAGGACAAGCCAAGGTAACATTGAAAGGAGTTACCCCTTCTACGTCCAAATCAATTATTATCCCTGCCACCCAATATAACATAGTGGATCAGTTGCAGAAGATACCCGCATAAATATCCATATTACAACTTCTCAAGATTTCACCTGCTTACAAGGAAATCTTGGAACAAGCTCTAGTTGCCACCACAATACCAAAAAATCTAGAGGTTTTCCAATTCCAGACTATGGTGGGACACTTGATCGCACCACACTGCTTATCCTTTTTTGAACATGATGTATCTATCCATCATCCCCACAACGTTTCCCTACACATTGAGGTCTTAATTCATAAACATCATGTTAAACGTGTCCTAATAGATGAAGGAGTTGGCCTAAATATCTGTACTTTGAAACTTGTCCGTGCACCAGGCTATTCAGAAAATGCTATTGATCCTAGAAGGAAAATCACAATAAAAGCATATGATGACGAGGAGAGATCTTCACAAGGATTGATAATGCTACCTATTCAAGTGGGACTAGTTGTCAGAGATATAGTATGTTAGGTGTTATACAAAGAGTTAACCTACAACATATTCTTGGGAAGACCTTGGATTCATGACATGCAAGCAGTACCATCCACATATCACCAATGTTTGAAGTTCCCATTCAATGGGTAGCAAATCACTATTGCAGCTGACTCAAACAACCCCCACTATTGTAGCACCCTCAAGACTACCCAAGATACTTTTGTACCACACAACAAGAAAGCTCCAACTCAAGGTTTATCAAATGATGGGAAACAACTAAATGCCTTGTCAAAGTGGGTTGAGAAAAGGGACCAATCAAAGGATAAGGATATTGGTGATGCCAATCCCTCAAATAAAGAAAGTACATCAAATCCTACTCCACAAAATTAGGAAGGCCAACTTGAATCCTTATCAAAAAAAGTTTCCAAGATCCAATTGAAAGACAAAGGCATGGGGGAATACTCATTTCAACAATCCTTATGTTTATCACAACTCTCATCTTCTCCAAAGTCATATGGACAACCATCAACATCTAGACAATGATCATCACAACCCACTACACTATTTGATGGAACCTTTGTAAGAGCAGGCACATTAGTGGATGAGTCAGATGATAAAGAGGTTTTAAACTGGTTGTACAAGGATGAAGAATCATCACAAGAATCCACCTCAATTGTACAAAAAAAGCAGTATGGAAAAGGAAAGACAATCGTGGAAAAGATGGGATACGAAGGAAAAGGTCATATCGGTAAAAGGAAAGAAGGCATCATAGAACCGATACAACCTATCACAATGCAAGCCAAGGATAAAATAGGATTGGGATATAGAGAAGAATGAAGAGAAGAAACCAGACAAGTTGTTGAAAGGATTCTACAACTACAAGCTAGTGATGATCATGAAACTAATTCAAATGAATATGAGTGGGATTCGCTATCTAAAGAGTCTAGTCATGATAAAGAACTTGATGTGGTCCAAAAATACACACCCATATTTGAGGAGGGTCAAAGTTTAGGTTATAGACTGCTTGAAATAGGATCACCACATATTGATGACTCCAGTGAAGATGATCAGACTCAGAGCGAAATGAATAATTCAGAGGAGAGTTACCTTATAGACATTGATTTCGCTATTGGACAATTCAAATACATTACTATTGGGATCCTTACTGCATCTGAATTTAGCCAATCTAATGACTCCTTATCCTTAGTACACCCCAAACTCATAGATTGGGATCAAACTGAATTGTCTGACATCCCCATCTTTTCAAATGACGAAGCCATTGTCAACTTCCTCTATTTCGCCAATCCCGAAATAGAGTCCACCATTGAACATCATAACGAAGCTTCCAACCAGGAGAGTGTCAAATTTTCTAGCTGCAAAATGAATAATACAGGGAATAGATCTGATGGTGAAAACCATTCAATGGCAGTATTAGATCTAGAAAAAGTAAAAAGCAAGAGCATATCCAACAGTGAAAATATCTCTAAGGCGCTGAAGGATGGAAGATTTGACACACTCCTTGAACGATTTCAGGAATGATCTAAAGTATTGGTTGAACCCACCCAGTCTATCAACATCAGCAAAGAAGAAATAGTAAAGACTGTCCATCTGGTAGAATCTTTGACAGATCAGGAAAAACTGAACTTCATCAAATTCTTCACAGAAAGACAAGTCAATTTTGCTTGGTCATATGTCGACATTCCAAGAATTGATCCAGAACTCATCATGCATCACTTATCACTACCACAAGGGTAAAACCGGTCAAGCAAAAGTTAAGGAAAATGCATCCACATATTGCCATATTGGTAAAAGCAGAACTGAAGAAGTTATTGGATGTTGGATTCATTAGACCAATCGACTATGCTAAGTGGATTTCTAACATTGTACATGTTTCCAAACCAGACAAAAGCATCAAAATCTATATAGATTTCAGAGATCTCAACAAAGCTTTCCCAAAAGATTACTTTCCCCTACCAAACATTGACATCATTATGGACCTAACAGTAGGACATGGCATGTTGTCACTCATGGATGGTTTTTCTGGTTATAATCAAATCAAAATTGCACTTGAGGATCAAGATAAGACAACCTTCACCTGTCCGTGGGGAACCTTTTGTTGGAACGCCATGCCATTCGATTTGAAGAATGCAAGAGAAACTTATCAGCGCGCTATGATGACAATCTTTCATGATATGATGCATACCTTCATGGAAGACTATATCAATGATCTTTTAGCCAAATCATACACCAGAGAAGGAAACCTAGAGATCTTAGATAAAATCTTCACCAGACTGGAAAAGTTCAATGTACGACTGAATCCAAAGAAATGTGTGTTTGGAGTGACTTCAGCTAAACTTTTGGGCTATATAGTTTCAAAAAATGGCATTGAGGTAGACCCCACAAAGGTCAAAGCCATCATGGAGATACCACCACCCAAGAACATCAGTCAGTTACGATCTCTGCAAGGGAGATTCCAATCAATCCGAAAATTTATCTCACAACTGGTAGACAAGACCCATCCTTTCACTCACTTGCTACATAAGAATGTATCTTTTCGATGGGATACAAAATGCGAAAGAGCCTTCAATCAATTGAAACAATATCTGATGAGTCCACCCATCTTAGTATCACTAGTAGAAGGAAAGCCACTTTCATTGTACATAGAAACAACTAAGATATCATTGGGAGCCTTGTTAGCGCAAGAGGATTCAACAGGAAAAGAAAGGGCAATCTATTATATCAGCAGAACCTTAAATGGCTATGAGATCAATTACACCTTCATTGAAAAGGCTTGTCTGGCAATAGTGTTCGCTACCCAACAATTGCGACATTACATGCTCACCCATACCATCAAGTTAATAGCCAAGATAGATCCCTTGAAATACCTTCTTAGTAAAGCTAATCTAACTGGAAGACTAGCTAAGTGGGCCATGATGCTGAGTGAATTTGGCATCCAATATGTGGATAGGAAGGCAATCAAAGGACAAGCAATCATAGATCAGTTAGCTGAAGCACCATTACAAGACAATCATCCAATGAACATTGAGTTTCCAGATGTTGATGTCCTAACAGTGTCCACACAACAATGGGTCTTGTACTTTGATGGTTCTTATACACAACATGAATCAGGAGTCAGAATATTGTTTATCTCACCACAAGGGAATACCATTCCCAAGTCCTACAGATTGATGTTCCCTTGCACCAACAACACAACCGAATACGAAGCCTTGATCATTGGAATCAAAGTAGCAGTTGAGTGGATGATCACAGAGTTACATGTCTATGGGGATTCATAACTAGTCATTAATCAGGTAAATGATGACTATCAAACAAAGGATGACAAGTTGATTCCCTACAAATGAATGGTTGATGACTTCAAAAAGTACTTTATGGAAATAATATTTGAGCAGATTCCTCGAAGCAACAACAAAGTCGTTAATACCATGGCGACCATTGCTTCTCTCTTGCAGATTCCAGAGAAACAAGCCCGTTACGAGTTCATGGTGGAACAACTGTTCAACCCATCTTATGAGAACCCTGAGTCCCAAGTTATATACCATCTAGCTAAGGCTGACACTTCCCTCTATGGGAAAATCTATGCCTACCTAAAAGATAGCACCAACCCTCACAACCTATCCCGCAATCAAAAACAAAAATTCATTCGCCAAACTACCCGACACACCCTTATCGTGGATGTCCTTTATCGACGAGGTCTTGATGGAACTCTCCTCCAATGTCTAGAATGTGACGAGTTTGAAATGGCTTTACAGGAAGTACATGAAAGTGTTTGTGGAACTCATTCGAGTGGTTTAACCTTAGCTAAGAAACTCCTTCGTCTGGGATATTATTAGCTGACTATGGAGAGAGATTCTTTTCAGTTAGCCAAGAAATTCCAAAAGTGTCAGATTCATGGCAATCTCATCCACGCACCAGCATAGGAACTTCAACCTTTTGCATCAACATGGCCCTTTTGTCAATGGGGATTGGACCTTGTAGGCAAGATTCATCCATCTTCGTCAAATGGACACAAGTTCATTATCACATCCACTGAGTATTTCATGAAATGGATCGAAGTTGTCCCTCTAATCACCATCACAGGAAAACAAATCTTGTTCTTCATTCTGAATTACATCATCTATCAGTATGGCATCCCTCAATGCATCATCATTGACCACGATAGGCCTTTCAAAAATCAAGATGTTGAAATTTGTGAGAAATTTCACATCCAACATCAGTTTTCTACACCATATTATCCTTAAGGAAATGGCCAAGAAAGGGCCTCAAACAAGACTATCCTGAAAATCTTAAAGAAAACTGTCAATGATGTTGGACGTGACTGGCATGTGCAATTGAACCCTGCTCTATGGGCCTATGGAACCAACATTCGTACCCTGATAGGAGCTACATCCTATGCTCTAGTCTACGAATAAGAAGCCATTCTACCTATTGAGGTTGAACTACCATCACTCTATGTGTCACTAAAAGGGATCATCTCAAATGAGGATTACAAAGTATCTAGGTTACAGGAATTGGAACTCTTGGATGAGCATCATCAACATGTAGTGGATCACTTGAAAGCATATTAGTAGAGGATATCCAGAAGCTACAACCATAGAGTAAAGCCTAGAACATTTGAGGTTGGTGATTTAGTCTTGAAAGAGAATCCTCGTAATCAACAAGATCGAGAGAAGAAGGGGAAATTTGAGCCAAACTGGCTAGGTCCCTTTATCATTGTCTTAGTTTTTGGATTAGGAGCATATCAGTTGTCCACGCCAGAAGGGGATTTATTTGATGAACCCCTCAACAACTTGCATCTCAAGAAGTTCTACACTTGAATCATCTAGTGCATCAGAAAATGTCTTGAAAAAATACTAAAAACCTCAGAAAATGTCCTGAAAAAATGGTTGCCTTGATGAAAACCTAGCAAACAGGCATCTTGGCAACAACAAAAAAATTAGAAAAAGAGAAAAAAGCAAAAAAGATAAAAAATACAAAAAAAGTAAAAAATACAAAAATACAAAAAAGCAAAAAGATCAAAAAATCAAAAAAATCATAAAATCTAAAAAAGTGTAATAAAAACAAGTAGTGAAAACCTGGTAACAGGCGCTATTTGTGATAGGCTACCTTTTCCATCTATTTGAGCATGTCGACCATTTGCTTTCGCCATCCATTTGCCTATCCTCAAAAAGCACCATGTACATATCCTGTCATCGCAGTCGTGTCTCACCCTAGACTAGGGGCAAAATCCTAAACTCATTGGGGGCAATAAACTTTGAGCTTAAACCAACAGACAAACAACAGTGGGGAAAACACAACTCAAAACAATGATCATAGTGCAACTCAACATTGAACATCAATCATCACAAAAAACGCATCGAACACCCAAAACAAACAACCAAATCAAACCAAAAGCAAACTTCAAATGGATGATGTCGCTTCTAAATCATGGGTTTATCACGTTAAACACGAATGTTCAATTGTTATACTTTAATTTTTGTTATCATATCTTTGGAGTCCCTCGATGATGTATCGAACTGGAGGAGCTAGGAAAGAGTATAATTTTTTCTTTATCTGTTGTCTATGAGTTGATCATTATTACTGTGCAAATTGTCACGAGACATGCTCTACAAAGTATCACTAATGACATTCTGAATTTGCATAAGAAAATGGTTAACTCTTGTATGTTTACGCAAGCAATACTCAGGTCATCTCAGTTTAATTATACTTAGATGCTTGCGTTAACTTGCAATATCAAAAATCATGGAAGTAGTACTCAGGTCATCATGATCTAAATATACCATTGATTCTTGTACTCACTTTCAACGTTTTAAAAGCCCAATGATGATAAAAAGCACAACAAATCAGTTGTTACAAATGACAACTTTTGCATATGAGATCTGCATGGTTAGAGTAGATTGCATCCATGTTAGTTTGCATTTGTATTTATGGGGTTTCCAAAGTTGCAGCAATGATGTTATCTCTTGCATTAATGGATTGAGTACACTTGACATTTCCAAAAACACATCATTCTCATTTAGTTGCATATTAGTTGCTTCATCATTTGCATACAGTAGAAAACATTATAACATCATTCATCCATCCATGCATCACATCATAATATTTGCATCAGAAAACATAAAAAGATGGGCATCGCATCTCATTTACATAATCAAAGTCATTTCATATAGTGGCATTAGGAAAGTGGTTCACTAAGCTTAAATGAGTGAGTCTCTTCAGATTTCCAAAAGAATTGGGAAATATGTCAAGTTTTGTGAAGCTTAATTTAACAAAGAATCAACTAATGACGACCTTCCCACAACTCTTGGAAGTTGGATAGATTCACTTATTTAAGCTTAAGACCGTAGAACACAATCATCTGCATAATCATTTTCATCACATAATCATAAATTCGTCATTACAAAACATCACACATCATTTACATTATCATTATATCTCCTTATCATTACATCCATACATAATCAATATGATCATCACATTTCATCACATATCATTATTGCATAATCAAATCCATTTCACATAGCATAAAACATTATTTGCATAAATCCATAAAACATATAGAACCATCCATCATTGCATTATCATATCATATCATCATTGCATACATTCTCGTAGAATAAGGTACCATCACACAATCATTTCATATACACATTCATTCATTCATTACATCATTTATTTGCATTAGAAAAGTACAAAAATATAAAATCCATCACATAACATATCATCATCATCATAAACATAGAAATTAAATGCATTCATAACACATCATATCATCATCATCATAAACATAGAAATTAAATGCATCCATAGCACATCATATCATCATCATCATACACATAGAAATTAAATGCATCCATAGCACATCATATCATCATCATACACATAGAAATTAAATACATCCATAACACATCATATCATCATCATCATAACATGGAAATTAAATGCATCATAGACATCCATCATCATATAACATCATATCAACACATAGATCCTAATCATCGTCGCATATCATATAACCTCAAAAATCAAAATGTCAAGGTGTACAAGGATATCCAAAGGTATGAAAAGATACATCAATAGCAAAATTGGCTCTGTATCGTAAAGTCTGAAAACAAGAAGTACTTCATCAATGTCACATATCCAACAGTGTATACATCATGTCCAAAGTACATCAAAAATATGCTATCCTTGCCAGAGCTATGTTGTGCTTCCCCCAGACAGTGCTAGCATCACAGAACCAGTACCTCCTACACCTGACAGACTTGCCCCAAGATCTCTCCTATCTCTAGGAGGCGACTGTGTGACACCCATGCTAACAGTACGAGACCGGGACTTGCTAGACTGAGACTATGCAAAGCTCTCCCGCCGCTCGGGAGGAATCGTCGCATGATACCGACCCCTATAGAACTCAACCTCCTGAGCAGTGCGGCTAATCTCTCTAAGGAAATCCATTGTACCTGCAGCCGCTGCAGCCTACTGTAATCTCTCAGTAATGGCCTCAGCCTGTCGTCTCAAGGCATCCCTCTCCACAGTAAGTATGGCAACCTATCCCTGTACCTATCCCTGACCCTGAGCCTGTTCCTGTGCAAGATGCGCATGTACCTTTTGTACCTGCTGCCTAGCTGCATCTCTCTCAGCCGTCAATTTTTTAACTTGGCCAACCTATGCCTGCATCTGAGTCTGTAATTGTCCCACCTATGCCTGAGCTTGCACTAACCCTGAAGAGTTTGAATCCATTCCTGTAATGCATCTATCTGTGCCTGCTGCTGATGGGAGGGGACTCCAATCTGAATCCTAAGAATCACCAGCTGAGGTACAACAATACTCCTATGTCTAGGAACTACAAAATCTAGAATGTGATTACCAACTGCACCTGATGTCCCTTCACTCGAGCTATCATCACCACCACCACCATTGTCACCACCACCACCACCCTCAGCTCCACCATCATCCCCTCCATCCTCACTATCACTCTCCTCCTCCTCTCCATCCCCCCTCTATCTCAGTGCCTGAGGTGGTGCCCTGTCATCATCATCAAATGGAGGAACTGGCTCATCAGGACTCGATAACCTCATAAATGGATGTGTGTAGAAATACTCAAAATAATCCTATGTCATCCCTACATCTGCAACCTGTGAAGCATAATCCCACAAACCTGACGCCAATGTATAATACTCGATACGAGCAACACCATATGAAATAGCAGGACCCCACTCGGTAGCATCTTGATGTCGTCATGCATACAGGGCAACTCCCTGAGGCATTGCCTGAACTCATCCAAATTGACGACAAACCCACATATACAAATATCTCTCGATTACAAAAGGTGTCTGTCTCATCAAGTATCATGATAGCAACATGTATGGCATCTCCATTTGATCCTCTGGCCACACCTCATAATCCAAGTAAGGGCACCATGTCACAGTCTCCAGATCATCTAAGGAACGTCTCCAATACTCTAATTTTCCCAGCTTATGCTGGACAAATGGACCTGTGTAGCTAAAAACATAAGGTCTACCCATTGGTTGCTATCTATCTCCCACTGGTCGAGTGATCACTATATGCTCCCACACCCATATCTATAACAACGTAACTCTAGAAGAGATGCTCGTCGCCCCACAATAAATAACCTGGTGCAAATCATGATACAAATGGGATAACATACAAGAACCCCATGCATATCTGGTCCCCTCCAACATCATATGCTCCAATACCCAACCCCAGTCGACCGATAATCCCTTTGACATGCAATCAGGACAAAGGAATCCACCAACGAACTTAGACAGAACACACGGTAGAGGATCATATCTCCAGATCATCTCATGCTAGGGGACCTCATATCCTAAAACTTGATCATCTCAGAAGATCCTACACAAGGCATCGATCCCGCCCTACTCTACTTTGTCATACACAACTATCTCGCCAACCACTGGAATCTGCAAGATACGATACACATCCTCGAGAGTAATTGTCATCTCCCCAGTAGCCAGATGAAAGGTGTTGTGGTCAATATGCCACCTCTTTGCCAAAGCAGCCAACAAACCCCTATTAATCCTATACTGGGGTATATCTAACAATGATGTCAAACCACAACGCGCAATAATATCTAAATCAGCCTACGCCAACTGAGGAATCATATCCCAAGTCTTTGGGAAACACTCCTGAGATTGAAGAACACCAAGGTCCTCCTAATCATAACATGACAAACAAATCAACATTACATCAATCAATCTATCACATTTAGCCCTAATACAATGTTCAATCAAGATCATCAGTCAATCAAATCATGTTCAATCAAGATCACCAGTGAATCTATCATCAAACCTCACCTATCATGAGGTCGATCAATCATCAGTCCTATCATCCAACCTCACCTATCATGAGGTTGATCAATCATCAATCCTATCATCAAACCTCACCTATCATGAGGTCAATCAATCATCAGTCCTATTATCAATCCTCACCTATCATGAGGTCAATCAAGCATCAACTGAATTATCGATCCTCACCTATCATGAGGTCGATACATCATCAATCCTACCAACGATGCTCACCTATCATGAGCTCGATAAATCATCAAGTTATCCTATCATTTGACTCTCACCTATCATGAGATCAAATCATCAACTATCTTATCAAACATCAATCAAGCAACGAACATCACACAATTAGATTGAAATCAATCAAAGCATCATTGAACATCACAACACAACGACTAATGTGATTAATGAACATTAAACAAGCATCAATGAACATCAACAATGCAACATTTGACATAATCAATGCACATTTCCAAAATCGAGAGGACTTTAATCAATCAAACATCATAAGACAAGCAAAACAACAAGGAGAATCATCAGGAATCATCAAGGACAAACCTTGAAAACATCCTATAAACACCCCTAGGACAACAAGATGAACCACAAAAGCAACAAAATGCACTGAAAGAGGCCAAAACATGAAATTAAGGATGCAAAATGCACTAAAATACCTATAATATGCACCATTTGGGACCTCAAATGTGCCATTCCAGGTGCAAGATGCACTAATTCAGGCACAAGATGCATTGAAACCCTCAGAAACACCCAAAAATGACTCAAAAATAGCAACAATACCCCCCCAAAAGTGCAAAAATGACCTTAAATGGCACACAACACCTATCTACCAAGTTTAAAACACTAAAAAAGGTGAGAAAATGACTAAAGGAGGTTCCTCGTAATGCGTACCAAAGGTTTAGTTGCAACAAGGCGACCATGGCGGCAAACGTGCTCGAAACGATGCCTGTGATATGTGATCACCATCTTCCTCTAGCTCTCCACTCTCCAAATTCTCCAAAATCACAATGTGCAAATGAATTCACTTTTCCCCCTTTTTACCTTTGTAAAGGTTAATGGAGGGAATTATGGTGGGATTTATTTCTTTTTTTAGCAAAAATGGGTTTAACTAATCAAAACTATTAAAGGAGCGAGCTTGGAATCAAATTTCAGGAGATAAATTATGTCTGTTATCAAAATATCATTGGTTTAACGTTGAATCATCATCACAATCATTGCAAAATCATCGACAAATCATCAAAATTTTCAAAAATTCCAAAAAATCCTAAAAATTCCAAAATTCATCGATTTATCTCCCGAGGGGGCATATATCCGTCATCACTTGAAAAATGAGTGTCTGGGGCATCAATTTTTTTTTTGTTGGCATCGGTATCAAATTTTTCTCTGAAACAACGTGTAAACACATTACTTCAAAGAGGGGCAAAATGTATACACCTAAAATCGGTCATGGCATTTAATTAATTAAATACTAGTTATTTAATTAATATTTCAACTACATATAAATACATTCTCAATTTATTTATATTGTTCATATTCTAAATTCTACAGATCTAAAATCATATTCTTCTAAATTAATTAAATAAATAAATTTCCATAAGCTTGTTTTATTTAATTAATCTTCACTAATCTCAATTAGGAATTCAAGCACATGTCTACAACTTTTTGTGCCATCTCACCAAGGTCACATGAAATTAAATAATTCGAATTTTTAATTAGAATTATCTTCAACCAATTTTTAAGCACATGGCTTATTCCTCACACACTTCAACCAATTTTCAAACACATGGTCTTTTCTTCCCACACTTTAGTCTTCCATCCATTTTGTTGAAAAATGAGGTGTTTTCTTAGCTTAATACTCTAAAAAACTTTAATATTGCTGATCTAAGTAAATCTTTTCTTTGTTACATATATTCTTTGTGGGTGATTATCTTGATTAATCCATTTTACTGTTGTAGAATGTAGAGAGAAGTTGATAGAAGAACTAGACAGGATATCAGAAGGATCACACAAGATATACCGTGGAGAAACCCTTTTGAGAAAAAACTCCACCAAGAATTATTCTATTATTCAATCTCTAAATTACAATAGCTCCAATTCTTGCTTGAGAATGCTTCTTCTGTCTTTACCAATCTTCTTCACACCTGCAATAACAATTATGACAACTCTATTCAACTTGAATGAGATATAGAGACAATATGCAACCTTGTAATAATCAAATGGTGATAATTACAATGCATAAGATCAAGCCCTTGAAAAGGTATGCCATATTCCTTCAAGTCGAGTTATTCAGTGAAGACTAAAGCTTACAACATGTGCTTCATGCATTTGAGTGTCCCAAATTGAAGCTACAACTTCTCCTTCACTTCAGTGATAATTCCAAAGCTCTTCCTCAAAGTTGGCGCCCATAAGTAAAGCTACTTAACTGAGCCTTCAGAAATATCTTATCATGCATGAGAGGTAAATCCAATAAAGCATCTTGGGTACCCAAGTTGGCTTCAAGTGCTTTATAGTTAACTGAAACATTTACTCAACACCATTCCTAAAGAATGGTCATCCCTTGTTAACTAGAGGTAGTCCCTGTTATCTGGCATACAATTCAATGTTATTAGCCATGCATTACAAGTTAACTGAAGCTAACTACATGCAACTCAAAATAACCAACATGCATGCAACTGAAGATAACTGAATCAAACTGAACTGAACTGAACTGAACTAAACTAAACTAAACTGATTCTGAACTGAACTGAACTGAACTGAACTGAACTGAACTGAATTGAACTGAACTAAACTGATCTGAACTGAACTTAACTGAATTGAATTGATCTGAACTGAACTTAACTGAACTTCAAGCATGCAAACATCAAATCCTAACTCCTAGGATCTTTACATGCATTCAGAAGTGTTAACTGTTACTCAGTATAGTTAACTAGACACAAGATGAGTTGTCACCTTACCATGTGAGTGTCCCATGTGTCCCTATTATTTAGGAACTCACTATGGATGCCCTCACATGCTTCTTACATTTAGAATTAATTACAAATGTCAATAATCATGATTATTTCATCAAATATTAATCTCATCCTAATCTTAATGTTGTTGAACACATTCCAAGAATCTAGGAGATACATGAAATAATTAATGTTTAGGATTTGCAATTAAATGGCATCCTATTTCCAACACATTTGGCATGTTTCCTATTGGTCAATAGATTCCTCCATCCATTTGGCATGTTGTCTTTGGTCAAGGGGAGAACATCTTGATTCTCTTCATCTCCACCATTCATTCTTCTTGTTCGAATCTGGACCGTCGATCGTTGCCACCTCACAAGATGCTTGGGAAAGGCTATGAATACAACCCTTTGGAATTGTATTTTGCATCCACTTTTGAATAGAGTTATCATGCAAGAATATCGTTTGAGCATTGGAGCATTTTGGAGTCTTATAATTATATTTCATATCATGTTTTGCATCATAGTTAAATCTTAGAATAATACTTTGCTTCATAGTTGGATTTTATGTCATCCTTTGCATCATAGTTGCATTTTAGATTAGCATATTCATAGTTAGCATTTGAGCATATGGAGTATCATCTTAGTGCAATACCATAGTATCTACCTCGAATCATCTAACACCATTATCCATTCATCATAGTATCCATTATCCTTTCCATTGTATAGTTTCATGTAGGAATTTAATTGGCTTGCATGTTGAATACTAATCTCATTTCTTAAGTGTCATTCTAATAGCCTTTGCGCACATAGAAATCTGAGGGCCAAAGGGTTAAAGGAATCTTTAAGAATAGAGGACAATGAGACATTCTTAAAAGATTTATTTTGTGGCAATTTAGAGTAGCTTCTTTGCTTTGAATTTCTTTGATATAATTCGTTTCATTAAGGTTTGTGTTGATTTACTAACTTTCCACATTTCACACACACACACATAACCCACATGGGTCCACCAATAGAAAAGGAAGAAAAAAATCAATATGGATACCAAATCAAAGAGAATTAGTGAAGTAAAGTTAAGTATCCAAATCCACACCTCTAAAACCAAATCCCATCTTTG
This sequence comes from Sequoia sempervirens, assembly GCA_007258455.2. NCBI lineage: Eukaryota > Viridiplantae > Streptophyta > Pinopsida > Cupressales > Cupressaceae > Sequoia > Sequoia sempervirens. The sequence goes on along the minus strand of VDFB02373365.1, from coordinate 99,937,971 downwards.
TATCCAAAAATCTACATCCCACATCAAAAATGCAATCCCAATATCCCAAATTAAAATTCTAATCTCTTAATTCTAAGCCCAAAATTTAAAAATCCATATGTATTACTAAATCCTAAAATCTATAATCTAAAAGTACAAAATTGATGTGGATCCCTAAATCCCAAAATTAAAATCGAAAAGCAGAAAATCCATGTGGATCCCTAAATCCAAAAGTTTGAAATCTAAAAATATAAAATCCATCTAAATCCTTAAATCCAAAAATATAAAATCCAAATTTTCAAAATCCATTTAGATCACTAAATCCAAGCATCTTTAAAGATCCTAAATCCCATACGCTAAAAATCCAAAATCTTGTTGTAAAAAAATTGAAGATCCAATTTAATCCACCATCCCATCCAAAATTAATCCCCTTGTAGAATACATAATGGTGTGTGGAGTTGTTGGTTCTCATTCCCCTTGCTCCCATGACCTTTACTCATGTCTTCGTAACCCCATCCTTTTGTTCACCCCTTTTTCACAACCAAATCCATTACCCAATGTATCTCCATAATCATACCCCTATAATCCAATCTTTCACATAGCCACCATACATCCTTCATCCACCCCACCTCTCATTCTATTTTACCTAAAAGAATCCTCTAACATAAGAGCTACAATGATAAAGGTGTTTACATTTGGGAGAAACCAACTTAGTGACCAACAAAGTTCAGAATAACATCCATAAAATGCATGTCTATAACATGGTCCACATGAAGCAATTCTCAAAACATGATAATTGTTGATCAATTATAGAAAACAATGATCAATAAATATTATGCATCTCAAATGTCTTTATGTAGCAACAACTCATTGAAACCCAAAAAATATAATAATAAAAAAAGTAAAAAGAAAAAAAAAGGATTTTTTTAAATATAAGAAAAAATAAAAAAATAAAAAATATTCTAAAAAATATAAAAAATCAAAAGAGTAAAGATAAAAATGTCATCCACTAGTTAAAATCATTCCTATGACCCTCAAACATGTAGCATGATGAAAACCTTTTTGTAGGCATTGCATAAATTAGCTATCTATGGGTTCCTTATACTTAGGGGCAATTTGTCTCATCCACCTACATTATCAATCCTTTAGAGTTCCTATCCAACCATCTATACCATCCTCTCATACCCATCCAATATAGCCACGTACCCATCCATAATTTCTCCCCACTTTTGATTATGATAAGGATATGGGCATGACTACAAAACATGCTTTGAACACTTCTTGACATATCCCATCTCTTATAGTAAATGCTTCCTCCTTCAACAAATATTATGATGTAACATTATGAGTAGCATATATAGAGTAGGGACATGTTGTTCCTATGTGTTGTAGTCCATGGAGATCACATCCTGAACCTGTCATCCATTCCATCCACTATCTATATATTCTCTCCATCATTTCACTCCACCCTTGATCCTAGGCTTGGTTTTCACTTATCATTCATTATACTATTGGGACAAAAATTCCATCAAACAGTAAAAGTACAAGGCCACCCAAAATTAATCCATCCAGATGTATCAACAAAGCGTAAACAATCTAAACAAATCTTACCAAGTATCCTAACACCCACCCAAAAGCATTCATAGGCTTTGTTCCTTATCTCACTACAAGTGTTGTTTATTTTTAAATAAATAATTACATCATTATCAAGATATATTGTTCTCAATCCTTACATTTTTCTTGGGATATATTGTTCCTACATCAACAACACCATCATCATTGTCTATTAATATTTGGCTTTAGCTTGACTAAGGGTATAATCTTATTTGTTCTTTGACATTGTTTATTTTCTTGCTTGTGTGTCTTCTTATTTTGCTTTCTATCTATTGGGGTATTTTATCAATAAATGCTATTGTGGTCTTTTATATCATGGTGCCATATGCCATATGCTTTCTTATGACTTTTTTTTTGAGTTAATCCTAATGTCATATGATGACAATATCATCATGGCTTTCCATATCATGATGCATACCATGTGATAGGCTATAACAAACATCAGGTTTCTCATAATCAATATTCATAGCATGTACCTTAATAATCATTCATATTCTCCACACTTTTCCCTTCATCCATCATTAAACCTATCTAAATCTATTTTTCCACTAATTCCTAACCATTTAGTCTTTCTTGCATCCATTTCACAATAACACAAGTGTATTCTTTACTCTCACTTGTCCTTTTAAGGTGGCATAACTCAATCATTCAATCAATCTTAAAATTAAAATTTCAATGTTTTGGACATGTTCTTTTCCATTGAGTGGCTATATTTACTTTCTTTGAAACAATGTTAGTTCACAAGGACATTTCAAAGAGGGGCAAAATATACACTTATTTCTTGCCATCGCCTCATATTACATCTTAATACCATTAGCCTATTCTAATTTCCAATTCATAGTCCCCTTTAATTCTACCTTTCATTTTTCATCACATATAAATTAAATAATATAAAATAATTAAATAAATCCATCTTATTTTAAAATAAAATTTATTTCATAAATCCTTTTTTAAATAAATAATAAATAATAGAATCCATTATTCATTTCAAATAAATAAATAAAATTCAAAAATAATGTTATAACCCCCTCTTTATTCTTTCTCTATTTTTATCTCATGCAAACTATTATTCCAAAATAAATAAAAAATAAAGATAATTATCCTCACACACTAGTAATTCACTTAACTATTTTTAATCAGCGAGGATTCTCCTCTTCTCTCATTCAATCTCAACCATTTATTGTGATTGAATCTTCACCATTTACATTTCCATATGTAATTATATAAATTTACTTTCATCCTTCATTCTTCATATATATGAATGGCAAATTTGTAGGTATGTTGTTGATTAAAAGAGCAACCTTTGTTTCATCCAAGAGCACATCTAACATAACCATGAATGTTTAATGCATTTGAATTTGAATTTGTATTGTCCTTTTATCTCTATTTTCTCTATCTTGAGTGTGAACTTTTATTTGAGCTTTTGGGTTTCATTTTTTGATCTAACTCAATTTTTACAACTCAAATAAAGGTACACACATGATGTTTGACACACGGTAGATTGTTGGGAATGATGTCTCGACCTTTCATCATAGTATTTCATATTTGATTATTTGTCATACTTATTTATCATTTTGTTCTCACATGGGAAATGAGGCATCCCACTATGAGGTGACACTTTTGGCTACTTGTTAGATACTTTGTAATATGTGTAAGAAGTTGTGAGAGCATCTAATGTCATTATGTTGTAAAATGTGGGGTTATTTATGATAGATTCTATGATGTATGTAAGAGATTATGAGGAGTTACATAGTAGACTTGAATTTTAACCAACCTTATAAAACACATTTGCATGGGGATATGGAGCCAAAATAGAGCACCCAAGTTGGTGACTTGGTTATAACATATTATGACAATGTAAGAGAATCTTCTAAAATTAGCATGTTAATTCATCATGACAATTGGATGTTGGAATCCCCTTGGGGATTTAGATACCATTTTTGGAAGTGTTATTCTCTCATGGTTTATGGTTTACCATTTGTGTTTCTTGTTTTGTATCTTCTATAGATTGGTACCTAGGATGAAGATGTACTATGATGTGATTTTGTAGGGGTTATGTTGTTGAAATTTCTCTAGACTTGTGTTGGTTATTCTCATATGAAAGTTTAGGCTTGTTGATGTATGATAATTGGATTAATATACTGAATATAATGGTTCAATATTTGGAGGTTGAATTCTTTCTTAAAAGGGTTTTACCAAGATAAACATTGTGTCCTTGTGGTATTGCTTGTATGTGTATGGGTTCTTTTAAAACTGATAGAAGTATTTTTGCCATCAACTTCATTTTAAACTCTCCCATGTGCTTTGCTCAAGTCCCATCAATACATTTTAAAAGTTAGAGGTTGGACCTTGGAAGGAATATAAAATGCTTAAGTGATCAAGTGTAGTGTTTAACATATGGTGTATTTCTCAGAGTTTTGGTTTTTATTTTTTATTTTTTTATAGATTGTAGGAATCGGGTGACCTCTTGCCTGCAACATGATGCTTTAGCCAACCAAGCTAGGCCCCTCGCCTCGAGTTTTGGTTTTTATTATGTTATAGTTGTATATACTATTATTTTTTGCTTGTAGATGTCAATATATGTTAACTTTCTTCCTGTGAGTTCATTCTTTTAGTTCCTTATTTATTTAGTATAATATGATAATTTATCATTATTTAGATTCATAATACATTTTACATATTAAATTAGATAAAAAAACTAAAAAATAATTTTTCTTTTAAACACTACAAATTATGTACAATCCTATGCAAAATACAAGATCATAAATATAATACTATTTAAAATAAATAAAATATAAATCAAAATATTTAAATAAAAAAAAGTTATATTATAAGATAGAAATTTAAAAATAATTAATATACCAATAATCATAAAGTAGATATAGTTATACTTATTAACGAAATGCTAAAAACCAATCTTAAACAAAAAGAGAAAAATGCAAAACATTCACTTTCCATCTCTCCATGTTGCAAACGAACACATTAGAAAATCCAGCCCATGGTGATGAGCAAAAGCTAGAAAAAACTTTCAATATTTGTTGTTTCCCTAGACAATCTGGAGTACGCTTCAGATGGAAGACATTTTTCAATTAGCTAGGTAATTGTTTATTGTTTAGCTAATTATAAAATTCGAAGGTGTGGAAGGTTGCAAAACGCCCTTTCAGGCATAAAAAGGCAGCGGGTCAATTATCTCTAGCGTGCAGGGGCAAAGAGAGGAGGACGAGAAACGAAAGTAGAGAGAAAAATGGCGTTGTTGGCATCTTTGAGGAGAACAGGTGGCATTGGCCTCAAGAGAGGTGGACTGTTTACTAGAGAGATCCAGAGCTACAGTTTACCGGAGCTTCCATATGAATACAGTGCACTGGAACCGGTTATCAGTGGCGAGATCATGAGCCTGCACCATCAAAAACACCACCAAGCATATGTTACTAACTATAACAAGGCTATGGAACAGCTTGGAGTGGCTTCTGCTAATAAAAATGCCGAAGCCATTGTCTCTCTCCAAAGTGCCATCAAATTCAATGGAGGAGGTAAGATTAAATTTAACGTTTTTTAGTTCTGTATTTGGCTTTGTAGACCAGAGACCTTGTGTACTATAAAGGACGAATGCTATGGCTGTTACTTAACTTTTGGGATAAATATCTAGGGTTTTTGAAAACCCTGGGGTTTTAGGTACAATTGATGTAATAGTTGCTATCATGAGACAATGTTGTTTAAATATTACTAAATGCTTCTGGATCGCACTATTTACAATATTTAACTTCCAACATTGTTTCTGCATCGGGATAAAATGGTTGGAAGTCAATGCTTTACCAACATTTTGGTAGCTGGTTTTTTATTTGACTCTTCTGAGGGCACCTATTCAGACAAGCTAGAAGACATATTGTCCCCAATTCCTCACGCTAACGAAGTTTGCATGGGCTGTAGGCAGTGTTAAAGTAGAGTAGGGATTTGAATTTAGGTCTTCTCTACAGTACCCCATTTTGTAGTATACCACACAGCCCTTTGAACTATCATCGTATTGCTAATTACTTTACTAATTACAAGGTATTTGTTCTAAATTCCTGGACAAGTTTCCACAGAATTTTAAAAGATAGTTGGCAGTTAGCATATTTTTTAATATATATTAAAGATCTTTTGACCGATTAGAAAATATTCAAATCAACTAAAAATGTCTTATTGATAATAATAATAGAACAAATTGAGACACAAAATAGAACTGAAATTTAACCAAAAAAACAGAATTATAAGCAAGCAAACTAAAAATGCACATGTTCCTATCAAAACCCAAAAGGAATTAATTTCTTTCTCACTCTTATTTCAAAACTTGAAAGGTCAAATACGATAAATAATATTGTATCTCTCTATCTCTCTTAGAATATGGAACTTTGACTATCCTTTACAAGAAATTACAAAGAGAGCTTTCTGTGGTAAAAAAACTTATACTTCACATCATTTCAAAGATTCTTGTACAGACAAAAAGTTCTGCTAATCTCTACTATTCACTGTTTAATAAATGTTTTTTCTTAGGCAGTTCTTTTTTCAATGTGTCTCTAATTATTTCTGGAAATGGCCAAATATTTTGCTTCATAAAATTTTTAAGCAATAAAATGAAAATGAAATGCTATATGTTTTTCTTTGAATGAAAACCTAGATTCATAAACTCGAGAGCAAGATAATGTTCTTTTGTTGAAAAACAGGGAAAAATAAACTATTTATAAATTAAAAGACAGAAATAAACAATTTACATCAATCTGTATCCAGTTTCCAGCTACCAGTAGCATAACAATGCCTAACAACAATGATTTGCAAGGTAATCTAAGATGGGAAACTACTTATCCCACATAAGTGCATGATAATAGACAGTCTACAGTGGGATCATGAGAAATCTCTATCAATCCCATAAATATGACAAAGATCGTTGAGGCCATACTCCCAAAACCCAAAAAAATAGACATTTGTCATTAACAGAGAGTAGATTTAATGATCATTCAGCTGAGGTGGCAGAGCGGCATAATGCCTCTCCCATATCCCCTTCTGATCTCTATGGTCAGTTTGCAGTCAGGTTCAGGAGATAATCATGGACTTTATTCACTAACAAGTTCATTCATAGTGGGTTGGTGGAGAGATGCTGTTTTGAAATTCAAGATAGTTTCATCATCCAGCATTTGTCTGCTCAACATGTCATAGACTTGGTTCACAGAGAGAGAAAGCCTGTCCTTGGTACCATACAAATCAGCCTCTTGGACAAATTTATAGAGGGTATGAAAGTGCTCCTTACCAGTTTTTAAGATTCTCATTACCATTTTCTTTCTCAATCAAGCTATTAATTTGCTCTTACCAACTCTGAAAGCTCTTTTCAAATTTCATCAAAGTCTGACTAAAAGCAATGATGTAGTTATCCCACAGGCTGTTTGAGACTTGCAGGATCAGTGTAGGAGCAGGGGAAGGGGATAGCTGAATTCTAACACATGAAGTTGAAACGTTAGCAATATGGGGTCTCAGTGCCAACCTTAATAGATTTTTTGTAAGATGAAGTGTGGCCCTAAAGACTACCAATGATCCAGGCCTTGTTAAATTTGTTAACCATCACATTCTTATTGAAAATAGTATTCTTGGATCTTGTTGGTTTGGGTGGGAGGATAGCCAGTGTTTGCCACCAGAACTTTTTAAATCACAAGTTTTCCAGTCTGAAGGGAGCAGCCTGGCTTTTCAACTTGTTTAAGAAAGGAATTTTAACATATGCCCTTTTCGAATTTTTAGGAATTTAGAGTGTTGTATCTTGGAATTTCCTGGGTTTCAAATCATTAGTATTCAAGAATAAATCATACTACCTTGCAGAGGTAGCAAAGCAGTGTCACATGGCATACATTCATTCCATTACCAACTCGGGAAAAGTGAGTGGGAAGGGAAGCATCCAGGCCAATATTCAAGGGTTTAAATTCCTTAGGACAAGCACTGGTTATTTCATAAGAGAATTTGTATCAAAGGGGTGTGAACCATCAGTTGCAGAATGAGGTCTGTATAGAGAGAAATCTACAGCCTTGAAATGAAGAAAAGGATTGAGTTACCAATGAAGTATTGTCAATTCAGAAAACCTGTTCTTGAATGTTTATATCATCTAGAAGAGGTACAACCACATTATGAAGAAGCCACAAGAAAAATTAGCTAGCAAGGTTAAAAAATGCGAAGAGATTCAATAAGAATAGACCATACTGTAGTAGGAATCTGAAGATTTATAAATAAAATTGTGCATCTCAATTCTCAAATCAAGTTGAATGATGACAGAGGAAAATGTGATAGGTTTTGTTTTGTAACAATTTAGTCATTTGCCAAATTCATTTGACAATTTTGAATAACATTCTAAAGGAATTGGTTTTAAGTTATTGAAGAGAATGGGTTATAATGATCAACACTCGTAAGAAAACTGCCAAGGCATTAGAAGCTTTCTTGAAGTAGAAGTAAGACCCAAGAGTGCTGGTATTGATTGCATTTGAGAGTTTTGTCACACAACCAGAACTCATATTGCAACAGCTACATAAAATAGCTTCTTAATTATCAATCCAAGCAATCAGCCCACAAATTTAGAGTATGCATCTCATTCTATCATTTGCCATTGTCGTGGTGGAAGTGATCATGAATTTATATTATTTTGAATTTCCTTCTTGTGGGGAAGTATGGGACAAATGTTATCACAATAAACCAAAATTTTAGTTTGCCTAGTATTTCTTTTCAGAAATCCTTCAAGTTGATATTAGTAAATGATGTCTGGATACATGAATCAGATTCAAACAATTTATGTCCATTTTAAGAAGCAATTATATTTACCGAATACTATTTTGAATTTTTTACTCTCTAGACTCTATCCTACAACGTGACACAATGAGGGTCCATTGCTTGCCAAGGAAGGGAAGGACAAGTGATCTAGAAGGCAGTTTAATGTGGGATCCTTTCTTTGTGTGCTGGTTCCAACCAACCTTATTCTATGTATGTGCTGGGTGCAACAGGGTCAAGAGGCTATGGATCCTGCAAGATGTGGCGCACTGTTTTGTCATACACTGGGAAATGTGTGGTCATTAGTTTTGTCACTATTTGCCACAACACAACAGTTACTTATCACCTTTGCATGAGACACCTTTTTGATGGCTCTTCAGATTCTTGAGGGAAATTGGTATAGTTACTAGGAGGCAAATTGGTATAGTTACTAGGAGATGGGGACTAGTGCTGGTATGGGAAGCATGGTTACTGCTACACACTTTTTCAAAAAGTGGGAGAATTATACTTGGAGATGATGAACATAAAATCTATTTACATATTTAGAAAAATATACACGATGGCTGTAAAAAAATGTAAAATGCATAAAAAACTAAAGCATAAGTACTGAAATAAATGTCAATGAAAGCAAATATTAACTATATTGATATTTGATACTTACCATCATGACAGAAACAGATAAATTTTAAACCATAATCATCTAGAGGCAACAGATGGTAACTGGAATGGGAATGCTTTTCTCTAAAACATTGTAGGGGGTACCTGCAGATAGTTGCATTTTCAATCAATTGATAAAACTTAAGTGCATGCAGACATCTTAATCCTTTTTATTGTTTCTCTTCTGACTAGTACCTTTGTCAAGAAATTTTTTGTCATGCCCCTGAAATTGCAACATTAAAATATAAAACATTGAAATGCAAATAAATAAATAAAATAAATAACAATATAAATTTTAAAAATATAAATATAAATATTAACAATTTAATATAAAAATAAAAATAAATATATAATTTATAGTAATAAAATAAGAAAACATATAATATATAAGTATATTATATGTTTTTTTATTTACTACTATATGTATATAGTAGTAAAATAAGAAAACACACACACACACACGCACACACACACACATATATATATATAAAAATAAATATATAATTTATAGTAGTAAAATAAGAAAAAAATAAATATACTTATATAAAATATGTTAACATAAAATATGATATATATTGAAAGGGGTGAAAAGCAGCGATAGGGAAATAATGCAAAAGAGTAGCAATTACTTTATAGTTTATGGAGAACATATTATTAAGGAGCAGCGATCATTGGCAGTGATTCATTAATACATACAGCAATTTCCTAAATGATAAAAGGTAGCAGGAACAAAGGCAGCGATTAACCTTAGGCAGGCAGCAATAAATAAAGGAGCCCTCAGTTTAATTAAAGAAAAGGCAGCGATTAGTTTAGAGGCAGTTTTGTAACAAAGAGACATACCTATTCATAAGGATATCTCTCTTCTAAAGAGATACATCATTTCATATTAAAATAAAGATATAAAAGGAAATGAATGGGGAAGGAATAGGGGAAATCAAGGAGACATCTGAATAAAAATAGAATGGAAAATAAATAAGAAATCTGGAATATATATTTCTGAGTATTGGATCAATGGAATCATATTCAGAAAAATATCTGCATTCAGATCGGCAGATTTTATCAATGAAGGAATGTAGTATGATTTGGAAATCCGGTTGAAAACAAGGAATAAGGATCAGCAATTATAAGAGGTCTATTGGCTTAAAATATTATTATCAGAAATATATATTTGGGAAGTAAGTTTATATACATATATATATTCATGCAAAGGTAATTATTTTAAGTTAATTAGGAATAAAAATCTTTATATAAAAACCACTAGCTGAATGGATGGAGGCGAGCGAAACTTAGCAAGCTACGAGGATGGTGTGCAGCCGGAACAAAGGTAGAGGCATCGGTGCGAGGACGATGACCACAAAGAATATTTGTCGATTGACCTTTTGATGGAGGCCCATATGGATATTCCGATGCTGAGCGAGCTTGCTATAATCTGTCGGGTAGTTGGCCCTAGATGCAGTCGTGAGGATATTTGCTCCTGGCTTGCTAAAAACTGGAAATCCATGGCAATTGTGAAGTTCCTCCCTAAGGGCTTTTTCATTGCGATCTTCACTTCATTTGTGGATCTAGAGAAAATTTTGCATGGAGGGCTTTGGTTGATGGGGACAAACCCTATTTATATGCAAAAATGGGTTGCAAATTCGATCTAGTGAAATTTGAGTCGTATGACAAGTCTCTGTGGATTCGCTTGTACAATCTTTCGCTTGAATATTGGGTTGAGGAATGTATAGAAAAGATCAGGCGATCCTCGGGGACCTTAATAAATGTGGATTCGACAATCATTGAAGGGGATTCTTTCCTATATCTCCGAATGCAGATAGCTGTGGTCAACAAGGTACCTGAGAAAATTCAGCTGTTTGTCAAAGGGAACCATAGAATTGTCTTTGTGGAGATCGAAGAAGATAAATTTTATTGTGGCAAGTGTGGAAGCAGATCGCACAATGAGGAAAAATGTAGAAAGAAACCCAAAACAAAAAAGGTTTGGTGGCCAAAAGTCTCAAACAATGGCCCTAATCAGAAGGTGGCAAACTCAACTTCGGAAATGGATGCTCCTCTAAGCGCAAGAAAGAATGGCTGTTCGAGTATAACTCCTGCTGGAATGGTGGACACAGCCAAAGCAACATGCCCCTCGCCCCCTCGGCATTTGCTGAACAAGAACCCTAGTGATCGTTGTGCCGCTCACATGGAGGGGTTGCTTGTTCGCCGGATGGAATTTCCGTTTGAGTAGCCGAATATGGGTGACCCCTTGGCCGTTACCCCGATGGACTCAGAATCGGGTGAGGATGTGGATGTGGCTAACGATCTTGACATGGTGGAGCCACGGAGCATTAGCCAATCGACTGCCAAACTTCTAGGGTGCGCAAAGAAAGGATGAGGGAGGAAATTGCAAAAGTAGCTAAGGGAGGAGAATGCAGAGGTGCTAAGGCTTCCTTCCATCAAGGATTTTTTGAATTCCAAGGGAGCCGTTGCCTCCCTTGGGAAGCCAGGAGGACAGTAACTAGGTTTGTTAGGGGCCCAACGACCCCCGACAAGCGACGCTTTATTAAGCGTCAATTAGATCGTTTACAAGAGACTTAGTAGAAACAAAATAAGCTCTGAAGATGGCACACTTCTCCTTCACATCAGACATTGGTGGGATTGATAGTCTGCCAAAGAACGACTCTCTCACATGGACCATCGGTCGCCCCAGTTTCACAACCATTAAGGATCGGCTGGACAGATAACGACATTGATTGATAGCTTTCTTGGTCTTCCATACATGTTAGTTGATGATGTCGATGCTCAATGGAGTTTGTTCATGCATCTTTCCTTCTTGTAGAGTTTGGTGGTTTCAGCCTAGGTCATTCTCACAATGGTGAAGTGCTTATCTTGTATAGTGCTGATACTCATATGCATGTGGAACTCAAAGCCTTGATGGGTTGCATAACATCGGTTGTTTTGAAAACGATTGATCTCATAGGTAATGGCTTGGCTTGGGATCATCTCCGTATTTTGATGGGTGGCCGCTCAGCTAGGGAAAATGAACTTTTCTGCAGTTTTTGTTTTTCTTGAAAGGCCTGGTGCATAGCTGAAAGACACATTTAGTCCACGTTGGATTATAAACTGTAGTCAAGGTTAGTTGGGTGCCAAAGTATTGGTTGGCATGCAAATTCCAGAAGAAGACATGGAAGAATTTTCTGCCTGCTACTCTTGGATATGTGTTTGAGGATGAAAGGCAGAACAAAGCTTTGAAACTGCTGCTCTCTATGCTGGAAGGATTTCTAAGATGAAATGATGCTAACATTCTCTTGTGTAATATGTGTCAGTCCCTAATCTGGTCTCTGGCCGCTTTGTATATCTGAGGTGTATTGGGAATCTGGTTTTATGTTCTCTGAGGTACCATTTATGCGGGTGATGGTCCTCTTTCTCTTGGCTTTTTTGTGCCACTCTGGGTTTGAAGCAGGTTCTCATGCTCCCCATTATTGGGATTGAAGCTGTTCTCCTTTTATGCTTTTTATTTTATGGGTGCTGCCCCACAAGCAGCGATTTACCGATCAAAAAAAATAAAAAAAAATCTTTATATATATATATAATATGATTATGCAATAATGATGCTTGCAGCAATTATTAATCCTTATTAGTAATCATTCATTTGAACTAATCTATTTGTTTCTTTGGAAGCAATATCTTCTGAATATGAAAGACAGATCGATCAACTTCAGGAAAGTATTTCATCCAGGCATCAAAAGTTCTATCAACGTCTATTAGAAGACTGAGCAATCTCCAACTCTGATATATCAATCAAATCAGAAATATCAGTAGATTACAGCAGGGTTATTCAATTGTGGTATGCAAGATAATAAGAAGATTGAGTATATTATAGATATACATAGTTTGTCTATATTTTATAATTGAATATATAGTCTATCAATTATTTGTGATGATAGTAATCATTTATTTATTTGAATCTCCTATAAGCAATCATGAAAGGGTTAGGGAGGAATCTCAATAAGGTCAACATGTGTGTCTTCCCCTTCTAAGCAGCCCACCTTATGTTGGGGCAACAAGAGTTCTTGCCACTTGGGGCCGAGAGGTCGAGAATGGATACTCCGCGTTCTTGGACTTAGATGTGGTGAAGTTAGGGCATCTTATTGAGGAGTAATGTGAGGGATGCAGGTGCGTCTTCCCCTTCTCAGTAGCCCACCTCATGTTGGGGCAACAAAAGTTCCTGCCACTTGGGGCCGAGGGGTCGAGTATGGTTACTCCGCGCTCTTGGGCTTAGATGTGGTGAAGTTAAGGCACCCTAACATGCTTCCTCTCCAACCCCATCATGGTGGACTATGGGAATAGCACTATTGATTCTTGATTTCTTAAATGATCTATTCAAATGGATTGAAATAATTGATAATATATATGCACTATATGTGCCCTAACTCTTATTGAATCATTGGTAGAATTATATGTTATCTAACCTAATTGCAGGACCTAATCCAAGGTTTTATCTAAGGACAATGTTTATGGGTAAAGTTTAAAGTCTAACTATATTGCACCTCTTGTTTCAATTGAACTTGTGATTCTAGGACAAAATCAAGGGTAATCCCAAAAAGGGGAAATCACAATTTTCTGCTAAGAAAAGCTCATTCATTCTAATGCAGAAAATAGAAAATTACAAGTCCTAGTGTATTTCTGTAATTCTTTTAGCTCCTGTCAATCAATTATCAGCAGTTGAGGAAAATAACCAATGTAGTTTATTAACTATGTTACATGGGGATGCATCCCTTGTCCCAAAATGGATTGTCCCCGTCCCCAGTTATCCTTGGGACGGGGGGACGCCAAGGGGACGTTCCCTTGCCGTCCCCAAAATAGGCTAAACAACAGGAAATGCCCTTGTCCATTTGGGGACAGCACGGACTGGGAAGTTTCAGCAGCCAAAAAACATAAAAAACTATTTTTTTAAAAAAATTTCTTTTTGTTGTTTGAACTTTGAGACTTTTGGATACATGTTTGAGACATTTGGATATTGATAGACCATGGTTTTATTGATGTTTGAGACTGCTGTTATAAATTTATAATGCTTTATTGACATCTATTATGCTGTTATACTACTGCTCTCATGATTTATTTACATATTGATATTGTTGTTATCAGTTATTGACATATCTCTCTCTCTTTCCCTCTCTCTATAATATATTAATAAATTTTGAAAAATTCACACATATATATAAATTTGTATATCGCCGTCCCTTGTTGTCCCCTAAAAATGGCCCCTCTAGGGGACGTCCCGAAAACGCGTCCCCTACCGTCCCCCCATCCCCGTCCCCGTCCCCGTCCCTGAAATGCCGTGGAACATAGAGTTTATATGATATATATAAGAAACTTTTATTGGAGGTTTCTCAATCTTCAATGGAAACTTCAAAGAAATTATAGAGAAATGAAGAAACTCCATCTTTGATAGTCTCCTCACATTTGAAGAAGTCTATTGCCCCCATATGTGTCTCGGAGATGGGGATGCGTTTTTGATATTGGAGACAATTACCATGGGTCAGTGTACAAGTCTCCAGGTAACTATGTAAATCAGTTGCCCCTCTCTTATTGATCAGGTTTTCTTCTCTTACAAGATACTTCTCCTACAGTTTAAACATCTATCAGATTCTATACATACATCCCCTCCATGACAAGAGCAAAGCAGAGCAGGTGTTTCTTACAATTAACTTGTAATGTCCCCTAATTGGGGTATGCCTGATTTTGCCCAAAAGTAACAATTCCAACAATATAATTTGTTTTACAAATAGTATTCTAAATTAAATCATATAAAAGTTATTGAACTTAAGAGTAAATGAACAATTAAGATAAATAACATCACCTAATTGGATCTAATCTATAGTTTCATTTTCAATAACCAACCATAGTAGGGATTGGAGAGGAAAACACGATAGGTCTCCCGGAGACTGTTCATCACAATTAAGCCCAAGAGCGTGGTATAACACCCCTTGGCCCACAAGTGGTAGTAACTCCCATCCATCCAACATGGGGTGGCCTACTTATATTGTGGGAACCGGTCTGCTGCCTCTCCCAATCGTGTTTCCTTGCTAATCCATGCATGATTGCTTGTATGGAAACAAATAGATTAAATCAATAATTATAAGAGTCTAAATAGATTAGCAATTCCCATTAGTAACTGGATTGAAGATACATAAGAGATTATATATTAAACAATATACTCAATCATGTTGCATACCAATTGCTTATTAAATCAAATGGCTGCTGTTTTTCTGAATGCAGATTATTCATTTAATATCTGATCTCCTTTCATCTGCTTAATTCATCCCCCTTGATGCCTCTTCCCACTCATTTGTTTCCCCTTTTATATCTTCCATGGTGGGGAGAGTCACATCCATTCATTTAACAAGAGACACACCCCTCCCAACCAACCACTGCCTCCTTTCTTTTAATTATTACTTACCAAGTGCTGCCTCCTTTCTTTTAATTATTACTTATTTATTTCCTTATGGGTCGATGCTTTTCCTTAATGAATTCTTATCAGATCCCTTTGAAGAGTTGTCACTTCCCATCTTGGTCGCTGCTTTCCTTATCTCCTTGTTCAGCGCTTATTATGAGTCTAAGATAGGCTGCGGGGCTCTTTGGTCAGCAATTATTGCTGCGGTGGATTTGTGAATTACGGTGGGGCATGACAAAACTTTCCTTGTATCATACACTCAAGGTATCCACAGTTGTTCACCCTCCCCAAAACAAAAATATCAGAACATTGCTTGGCATCAAAGCTTTCACTCATGCATACCACTCTTGCATACAGAGATTCTAGGCAATATATGACATACAGCACTGTGCACCAAGCTGTAACATTTTGTACTCTATTCATGTACAGTTACCACTCTTGCATACAGAGATTCAACACACATCCCTCGGTGCCTGCAGACTTTTACATTGCTTGCTCTTTCAGCCTTTATTCTAGTCAATATATGACATACGGCACTGTGCACCGAGCTGTAACATTTTGTACTCTATTCATGTACAGTTACATTGATAAATGCATTTTAATTTACATTAATTGCTATCTTTTCTTGTGTACTCAGTTACAATATCCTGCTCTGCATTCATTCACCTTCAGTTTTGCAATTATTTTCCATTGCTATGCTTCTGCATCACTATAACACATCTCTATTTCCTAGGATCCTGGTAAGAAAAATGTAGAAGAAAAAACATTGAAAACAGCAGTAAAGCAACATTTTCTTTTCGAATCTTAATTCATAAACTATCCACTGTCATTTTATTCTATTCTGATTTAGTACTAATAAGTGTGGAAATTTTAAGTTTGCTTTAATAATTCTTTGTGTTTGAAACTTTTGAAAATTGGAGATTTTTTCTCTCATTTTTGCAATTCTTGTTCTAAAATTCTGAGGTAACACAGAGTAAAAGTGGAAAATGCAATCTTATTTGGATTTTGGTTGAGCTTAACTGTGACACATAATTTTATGTTCTGGTGGTAATTAGATATTCTTGCTTTAGCTGAACTCTAGAGATGTTCATATGTAATTCTTCTTTTGTATCTGTTATCTTGTAAATCATTTCATGTTGTTCAGAGCCTGCTACCTTCAGCAGCAATTTGGACTGCCTATTAAATTTCAAGGGGCATTATTATTGGCAGCTGTCATCGTGAATTATTTTGTACCATATCTTTTCACTTGTCTGATGGTTGAGTCTTATACTTTCTTCATTGTTTCTGCAGGTCATATCAACCACTCCGTGTTTTGGAAAAATCTTGCTCCTGTGAAAGTAATGCTCCTAGTCATTTAGATTTTCTATAATTAAATTTTATTCTTTTTAGAGCTAGTTGACAATTATATTGATAATATGGAGACTTAATGTTTAAAATTCGTATTTCCCAGGAAGGAGGTGGCGAAGCACCAAATGGTGGGCTGGCAAAGGCAATCGATACTCAATTTGGGTCTTTAAATGCTTTGATAGAAAAGATGAATGCCGTGGGTGCTGCTTTGCAGGGATCTGGTTGGGTGGTAAGATATTTGGAATTGCATTTGACTTTATGCATTCTTTTCTTTAAATTTGCATTGAAGATGTCATCTACATTAGTCAGTTTAAAAAATGTCAGGTGTCTTTGTCTATTGTGTGTTAAGTAGAAATACAATTTCTCAATTTGGTTAATTTCTATTCTCTTGACAGTGGCTGGGCTTAAATAAAGATCTGAAGAGCCTTATTGTGGAGACAACACCAAATCAGGCAAGTGACAAAGCTTATGCTATGTACAATTTATTCTTGCATATTATCAACAATTTCTTTTTTCCTGTGACCATACCTTAAGGTGATGTTAATAGCTCAATGCAGAGAGGTATAAGAGTTCACTGGAAAAAATTCACTGGAATTTGCAGCAGTTGTGAATATGATACCCGCACGCATCAACTGCATATATTTCTTTTGAGGCTGCTTATCATTTATTGTCTCTTCTTGGGTTTATTTTATTGTCTTGGAGATTATTATTATAGACCATGGGATTTAAACATTTTTAGAAATTTATGATAATATTATTTTAATTTATTTGACCTTTATTAAGTGATAAGGCAGCATTTTGCCATAGGATGTGCTGATGTAGGTCTGAACGACATGATGTACCTAAGTTGTTATTCCTTTGAAAGATTTTTTGACCTGGTTATCATCCTTTCTTTCTTTTTTGCACCTTTGATGGTTTCCTAGCCACATGATGCAACTCAGGTCGTAATCCTTTTGGAGAATTTGGTTTTCCTACTTTTTTGAAACCTGTGTTGGTTTGCTGGAATCTTTTATTTTTAAATCAGAGGTAGAAAGGTGGAATTTTTACCCCAAATATGCTGCAAAATTTTATCAGTTTATGTTCATTATTTATTACTTACTCTAAGGGTAAGATTGTGAGGGTGGGGTGGATAAGACATAGACATGGATTTGTAGGGGTGGGGAATCTTCATCATCAGTTATGACAAACTTAAATGGAGTGTTTCCTATCTTGGACATCTCACCTCAGAAAAGGAAAACATCACACTGAGGACAACCATTCCATTGTTTCATGCCCATGGGCATTATTATTATTTTATGTCACTGATTTTATGGCTTCATGAGAGGGCTACTGTTATAAAAATAAGGTCATCAGCAACCAATCTCTCAATACATGTGTTGAAGCCAAGCATAACCTCTACATCCACTTTAAAAAAAGGGGAGAAAAGAAAACTTGGGGTTCAAATAATAGGCAACAACATAAATATGTTGGGTGGAGTCGTTGGTTTCACCTCTGATCAATAATGCACCATATGGGTTCATATTTGGTCTTATTTGATCCATAAAAATATTGAATTGCCTCTATGGCTTTATCCATAGCCTCATATAGATACCCCATGGGGTTTTACCGTTTTTGATCCCCATCCACCCACTATAGAACCTTAACCAACGGTTCTAACAGCTAAATATCCAAATTTTGCAAAATTAGCAAATTGTAACATTAGAAAATTAAAAAAAAAATAGAAATTGGAGTTTGAAAACTTACATTGATAATCTGCTCCATGACTTTGGAAAATCTATCATAAAAAATGGTTTTCACAACCCTCTCTACTTTAGCCTTTTTGCAATAAGGACTATCTAACCACCTTTTGTTGACAAACATGTTCTTAAGGTTGGACAATGTAGCTAATAAACTTTGCAAGGTGCAAGGTGAGGAAATTAATGTCAAAGTAGGTGAGTCTTGATTGTACGAGATCCTTGCCATAAGTGTGCTCTCTCATAAGTTTGAGGATCTATGTGTGGTTGAATGTTCTTTGTGATATTTCTTGCATCTTCAACCACATTCTTCACTATAATGTCTTGAGCTAAATACTAAAGCAAATATTTTGGCTATTTAAATTTTTGGCTTAAGTATTTAACCAAAAGCTTAAAAAATCCTAGATTAAATTAATGTTCACACAACTTTGATAACTTAGTATTATGATCCAAACTTTTTTATTAGCCCTAAAATGACGAACCCTAATTGATTCCTACTTTACTCTAGCAAACCCAAAAAGTTCGCCCTACAACAAACACTAATATCATGAGTCGAGTTCCAAAATGAAAAGAGATGGTAGCTTGAAATAGATCATGTAGGAAATAGTTAGACTAGATTTAATCATGATTTTTCATTCATAGAAATACCCAAACTTACAAATTGGGTTCAACATACAAGATAAAATTTTAGAACCCTTCATTTACATTAATCGAGATTGAAACCCCTTTATAAAATGTGGTTATGTGGCAACCACAATGGAAAGTACAACAATATGCCCTAATGATTGAAATATTGGCTTCATAGCCATAATACAACTAGAAATACAATGGTTACTCCCAAGGCAACATTTAGATCAAATTAGCTTGATGTCGTTGAAGAGCCACCAACATTAAAGCTCAAATGCTACCTCTAGATGAGATCACTCCTTCAAATAAAGGGTTTCTATCCTTTGATGTGATATTTATAGGGGTTTCGTCCTTTGATCTCCATAGACTCATGGGTTTTTGTCCTTAGACCTAGATGCTTGAACTAGAAGTGCTCTCTGCGATTCTTGGTTAGGGTTTGTTTGTGGGTTTGTTTGTGATAGCCTCTTAATTCCGTCTTTGCAATCTTAAGACACTTAGGAATAGTGTTGAAAATTGCATAACGGTCTTCGTCTTGGTATGTGAAAATGGCTTTCTGTACTTGTTGGGTGTCGTTTTCCTTCACATTGTGTTGGAAATGGTGTCCTCTTGTGTGGAAATGGGCTTGGAAGGTGTGGAGGGTCGCTTGCGATCTGCAATAGTCAACAAGTATGGCGAGGAGTACCTTTGGGTTGAAAACCCTAACTATTTCATTGATGGCGGTTGTTGGCATCCTCGTGTCTTGCCTTGTTGGAAGTCCATGTGGTTTGGCATTAAAAGGACTAGGTCGAATGTCAGTGCCATGTGGAATCCCACAGGGAGCCATGTTGTCACTTTGTGTGTTAATGGCACTCATGATGTGTAGGGTGGTAGGTGAAGATGGATAATGGAAAATGGTAGGAGTGTTGAGGTTTGAATGTTAGGGTTGACTTGTGATTCATGCCTTTAGTTAGAAATTGGGATTTGAAGGTGAGGTATGTTGGAGGAAAGGAGCTCAATGTCTTGACCATGGTGCATGGAGGATTTGGGATTGGTGATGAGGGATGACTGCATGCAAAACTTTAAAATTCCAATGGGGAGAGAAGTGAAAGCAAGGGATGGCTTGAAGGCATGGTAGTAAGGGGTGTTTGATACTTTGGTGAAGGTAGTGGAGAAGGCATGTTAGGAAGGGAAACCTTGTAACACCGGCGACTTATAGGCTTGGAAAATTTGACATGCTTCCATGTTGGGAAAATGTGTCTCAACCTTGCAATTACAAAAGGTTTATTGTTAATAGGTGAGTGCGGGGGGGTGTAGGGAGGTTTTATGTATATTTTATTATTGTAAATCTGGACCGTTCATCATTAGGTCGCAGATTTGACGGTAGAAAAATTTTGTTTGCTTGACTTGCCCTAGAAGGCAACCCTATTTTTTGAAGGCATTGTATTATGGTTATGCATTGTGATGTATTCTGAGAGTTTGATAGCGGTTGTGTTGCCTTTGGATCTATGGTTGGTGATACTCCTGTGAGAAGCTTACTTTGCAAGTATATTGTAATCTTTGTGATTTTTAAATAATATATTGGGCGACTTTTGGAGTGTGGAGTTTTTCTCCTAAAAGGGTTTTCCCCACGTATTGTGTTATGGTATGCATAATATTTATGTTTATTTCTGTTCAAGTTTCTGTAACTGTTGTAAAGATTTGTAAAGTTTTGCATTATCCTCCTCTCAAGATTAGTGTAGGAAGTTGTTCTGCTACCTTAGCTTCCTTACATTCCATACTCAGAAACTTAAAAGGTCATAAGTGGATGCATGGGAGATGGAGTTGAAGAATATATGCACAGGGTGGAATTGGGAGTGATGATGAAGTTAGGAAATGGGTGTTTTGGTCTACCCCATGAGGAGTTGAATGAGGGGATGTGACATTCACCCAACTTAGTTTACCTATGTCTTCAAGGAGTAGGTCAAGATACTGGGTAGCACAAGGGCTTCAAAACAATGTTGGGTTTCTCACCTCTAGAAGTCTATTGGCTACCACATATGTAGTTGCATTGTCGATCAGTATTTGAATGACATTTTCTACTCCTGCTTCCATCCCCACCTCACCTAACATGTCGCACAAGGTCTTTGCATTTTTTATTTCATTGGAGTCATCAACTGACTTTAAAAAGACTAGCTGCCCCCCTGAAGCCTCCAAAAAGTTGATGAGTGTTTGATTCCTACCATCCGTCCACTTGTTAGATAAAATGGTACAACCTTTCTTTTTCCTATTTTGTTTCTGTTCTTCTACTAGTAGGCATGTGTTTTGGAACTTAGCGTACAATAATGGCCCACTCAACTCATGATGACTTGGGGTCTTGAACCTCTTACATGCCACTTTCAATGAATTGACCAATTGCTCCTAATAAGGACTTGAAACGACATTAAACAAAATATTGTTGTAGTGCCAAAATCTTGCACATGCCAACTTCGTCTCATGTGGTAATTCTCTATTCCATGCAGTAGCTTCCAATGAAGTTGTGCACCAGGAGTGTTACAAGGAAAAAAATGGCTAGAACCATGGTTGCCCAAACTCCCTAATCCTTTTATCCTTGGTCCATTGGAAGAAGTGTGACCCGTATCTCCTTATGACCTTGTATAACTAAAATTTGGGTTTGGGATTGCCATTGCCTCTGTTGTTCTCTTTTTCTCTGCTTTGCTTTGGTCATATGCTACAAAGAGTACTTTCACCTCCTTCTCAAACTTTGGAGTAGCTACTATACATTGCATAACATCTCAACAAGAGATTTGTGCAAGGTGATATTTGAGTCGATTTATGCCTCCAGTCATACTCTTAGTGTAGTGGATACAAATAACCTCTCCTCGCACCAGACTTGGTGTCCCATGTTTGCAGCAAGATTCCTTAGGTTTGCCACCAGTAGTTCTATTTTTGAAAAAAAACAAAAATGAAACCTAGGAAAAGGGAAACAAGATGAAAAAGTCAGTAATACCTTAGTTAGTAACCTAAACTTAAAAAATAAAAATAAAAAAATTACTGCATTATTCCAGTCTATATTTATTTGGAAATGTGTAGAGTATTGCATTACAAAATCACATGTGTTTTCATTTTTATGATGTCATATTTACTTTGCATTCCTACTATGAATTATTGCTAATATGCCCCATTCCAAACTAAAAAAGAAGTGTAATATGTTTTTATTTTTTAAGGAGCCAACAAACCATAATGGATAAATTCTTTTGCTAAAAGTGTTGATTCAAAGATCAATAGAATGCTGGATGTGGAAATTATATGAATTTTTACAATTTTGTTTATAATTGTGAAAATTCAAGCATGCAGGTCATTTAATCGAGATTTTGTTCATGTTGCAAGTTTAAATGACCTATAGGCTTGAATTATGATTGTGAAAATTCAACACTTTCAAACTTCGACATAGAAAGGAATCAAAGGATATTAAACTATGAAAATTATAGCTTGTAGGTCATTTCAACTTGCAATATGTATTATGAACAAAACTACAAAAAATCATATAATTTCGACAAAATTACAGGTTTTTCAAATTTTCAATATGTATTATGAACAAAATTACAAAAGTTCATATAAACTTGCAAGTTGTTTAAAATTTCAAGCATGTATGACTCTCCTTGAGCTCCCTTGATTTGCGAGGAAAGGAAAAAAAAATCAATGGAAACCTATGTATTTGTGTTGCCAATCACATGCCCTAAATTGACAGTTATTGGCCTGAAATGCAAAATCATAAAAGTTTTTTAACATTAGGTGAGAAAAAAATATATAAACTCATTTAGGGGAGTTTTTCATAAAAAATTGCGAGTTTTCAGCATGTTCTAACGAAAAATTTGTAATGTCCCCTTTTGGGATATTCTTTAAAACAATAATATTCACTCAAAATATGATAATAGTTTTATCAAAGATTACAAATTTATGATATATATTCTGGTCAATAAATCATAACCCAATACCCAAAGTTGATCAACTCGTGAATTCTCCGGAAATACTTTGCAAAACTGTTGAATTAAAGGACCCCATCCCTAACTTAACAGTGACAATACCAAGGACCCCATCCCTAGCTTGTCAAGGGCATGAAAAGACCCCGTCCTTCCAACCCTTAGCCCACCCCGTGAGCCCAGGTCCCGTCCGATTTGCTAATATTACCTAGAATTTAGAATTGATAAATTGATGTATTTGCTAGACTATTGCTGATTTATATTTCTTGATGGATTGACAATTCACTCCTTAAATAATAATTAAATGCTTTATGAATGATTCTTGAGTGAATTTCTGCAATTATATATGGCTGAATGACTAGTTGTTTGTAATATGAAGTTCTGAATTCATATGCTGAATTGCTTGTGAGTTGATTGTAAATTTTAATTTGTGAATGATCCCTCTCCCAAATGCTTTGTTCTCCCTTTTATATCTTTAAATGGGAGGCAGTCACACCTCTTCACTAACACCATAGCCTTTGCAAGGGATACATCCCTTCATAATGAATTGCTGTCTTAGAATGCCTTTAAATAATCGCTGATAATTATATTCTCCTAGTTGGCCTCCTTGCTAACCTTTACTAATTTCATCGCCTAGTTTTATTTTGCAATATGACACTGATCTGATTGGTGAAGGCTGTGCTTTCTATGGCAGGGCATTACAAAATTGCCACGAGTTTTGCAAAAAATGTTGACGAGTTTTAATGCAAGTGACTCACTAGGGTTTTTGACTTGTAAGTACTCAGAGAGTTTTTCAACTATGATCGTTATAACGAAATATTTGTAAGTTACTTAGCACTCGTTGTTGTAGGTCTAGGATGCAAGTCTAACAATTTTATAAATATTGGGATTCCCATGTCTAAGCTTGTGGATAGGTGCAATCTTTCAATTACATAGGGGGTGGTAATCATGGAAAGAATTATTACATCATTTGAAAGGCTTGTAGTTAATGGAATAGAATATGTTGGTGATCAAATTGAATCCCACAATCCTAAAGAATGCACTTGAGACCTAAATCCAAAGACTTCCATTGGTTAGATTAACAAGACAAGTGTAATGTCCCCATTTTTAGCACTACACTTTCCAGTAACTATTAGCCCATTCTTGGATGCCCGTAGGCCCGTCAGATGCAAAAATAGGGTTTCCAGCTATTTGGAAGCCTCTTTTGTGGATTCATGGGTTTGCATGTTGGAGTTTTGTAGTTTGGTTTATGGATTTCTTCTGGGTTTTTAGAGAGCTTCAGAGGGATGTGACATGCGTTTCAGGGATGTGACACGCATTTCAATCAGGAGTTTGCATGTAGGATTGGTTTCTGGATTCTTTCTGGGTTTTTAGAGAGCTTCGCGGTGGTATGACATGCATCTGCATCTGACAACCCTTTCCAGACTTACTATTTTTAGTAAGTTGTGATGGCTGCTCGGTTTGTGCTCTAATTGAGTTTGGAGTCACTTACTATTTTTAGCAGTATGCTATTTATAGTAAGTGCTATTTTTAGCAGTTTAGTGTTAGGGTTTTTAGAGGGGTTTCTATTTATAGCAGTGGCCGGTTTATGATGTTGCTATCTTCAGTTGGTCACAGTGTTCTTCAGTGGTCTTCAGTTTCACTCAATTTTGGCGTTTGGTATACACTTACTATTTTTAGTAGTGCTATCTATAGTAAGTCATCTTTGGGGGAGATGGTTCCAGGGTAGTATGTTCATAGTAGTATTATTTCTCAGTTGGTTTGGAGAGCCTATGGTTGCAGTATTTAATAATTGTTTTATTCAGTCACTTAAGCTGTTTAATAAATAATTTTATAAACTTAAGTGAAATGGGGTAAAAGGTCATTCGAAAAAGTACCATGGCCTAGGCATGCAACTTTAAGTTGTTTTAAAAGGTTAAATTAATATTTTATTTGCTCCATGAGAGGCACGCCTAGAGGAGAGAAGATAATAAAAAATGTTTATTTTTCAAAGGCTAAGAAGGGCATGGGTTTTTAGGAGGAAATTAAGAAGCTTTTGGAGTCCAGTCGCCCTAGCTTCTTTATATTTTCATTTTGGCTCTCATTTTATCATCTTTACTTTGACAACATAATAGAATGCTGCTGGATTTCTTCCAGATTGCTTGGGCTGCGAATTGAGGACGAAAACCCTCTTCGCTTGGGTTGGTTTTGGTGGTGAAATATCCACCCTAGTCAGATTGTGAGTGTTTCCACAACAGGCAACACACAGTTTTTGTTGGAGTTCGAATTTGGTGATTGGAAATGAAGATTTATCAATATATTTGAAGAGTTTTGGGTGTGTTTAGCTTGCTTTCAGTTTTGGTGTGATTTATGAAAATTTTGGTGTGTTTATTTGCTTTTTCTGGGCATTGCTTTTCTGGACCAGAATTCATGTTTATGCTCATAGCTCTAAAATGGATTGAAGAATCAAAATGGGTATTGGTGCATTAGAAGACTCGTCCCCAGCCGATCATTTCAAGTACAAGCTTGCGAATTTTGGTTGAGTTTGGATTTATGGGAGTGGATCGAACTTTTCTTGAGGGGCACTATCTTGCTGCTAAAACCCTAGTTTGTTACCAGCATATGTTGTGTTTTGAATGCTGTACTTTGGGCACTGAAATAGAGGTCTAAGGCATTGGTGAATAGAGTGATTTGAAGGCTAGAGCTTGGTGTTGTTCAGTGCTCATTTTGGAGTCTCATTGCTGCTGTAACAGGTCTTTACCAGGTCTGATATACCTATGTAATATTCTGATTTTATAACAGAAAATGAATGTTAAATGATGCTCATTGAAGTTTCAATTGAAAGGCGATGTTATTTAGTATTTCTTATTATTGCAATCATTTCCTTTATGTCATATGCATCTGAAACACAATGAAAAAACAAACTCAACATTGAAAACAAACTCAAACAGTACCTTGAGCAAGCATAACAGCAAGCAGGGGTTTCAAAAAAAAAAAATCAGGGTTGTATGTTACAACAAGACTCATTAGGTTGTGGGCAATTGTGGGCCAATTGACAAGGGTGAGCAACTCTTCTATACTTCTAGCTTTGTGGGACCAAGGATGGTATTCTTAGTGGTCTTTATAGGACAATCAAATATAAATGAAAAAACAAACTAGGTCACATAGCTTAGCCACATCCTTTGTATTAGGATATCCCAAAGGTTTATCATTGAAGACCCCTTATATTGGCTTATTGGTCTTGTAGATCAAAAGATTTCTCAACAAAGTAAGTTATTGTCAAGTTAGGTATGCAACTAAAGATGCAAATAGGATTTATATTCCCAAATGCGATTTCATTCACAATATTATGCTTAACATATAACCCTTGAAAACCCATAAATGCATAACACTCTAAATATAACTAATAAGTGAAGGCTCTCAAGAAATATGGCAAAGGTGAGTGTTACTGGATTATGCAAGCTGGTAGGACACTACTAAAACTAACCAACAAAGAATAAATGATGTAGGGGAGAGGGGCCAGTAGTTGTGCAAGGTCCAATTGTTGTTATAGCAATTGTGCTTGTAATATTCAATCTTGCCACATATTTATACTATATATTATAAATAATTAGTCCACATGTAAATAAAAAAATAACCAAGTGTTGGTCAAGATTGTTAGATTTTTATGATCAGATTAGAGCACAGAAATTAATTCAAAGTCAGACACAAAACACAGCAGATACCCTGGGAAAACCCTCCTCTTGAGGGAGAAAAACCTAGCAACAATATATCACTTATATATTGAATATAACAAAGAATGTCTCCTTTACAAGGGGCCGATTGGAAGGCCAATAATAAGCATCACAACCTGATGCAAACACAGAAACAATATGATGCAATCTACAGATGAAATCTCAGCCTCTAACAATGTCGAACTGCCTTGAAGAAGAACTCGCACTTGCAAGGACGAATGTATAACCAAATGAATATGTTTCTCCTTGTAATCAATCTGCTGCTACAGGAAGATGATCTGCCGTTACAGAATAATGGTCTGCTGCTCAGACCCGAACTTCTCCTCTAAGTGCAAATTATCATAAAATAAACTTGATGCACTACAACTGAATGGATGATGGAACAATAAAAAATACATCGAATATAAATACAAGTGGAAGGGAAAGGATGCATCCCTTGATCCTTTATGTCGGCCTCCAACAAAGAGATATCGCGTCTTTTCATGAGGTCGGCCATGCATCATAACAATTATTATTTTTCTCTTAATGAAATCACATTCATTAAAGTATATGAAGTCGGCCAAGGAGAGATTGCACCACTTCATTAAATCATGCCTTCAAAAGTCGTGCCATTTCAAGAAATATAATCTCGCAATTCAAATAGCCGTTAAGGCTATTATTTGAATTGCCTTAAGGAGATGAAGAGTGCTGGAAGTAGCAGCTCGATGCTGCACTATAACATCAACAAAGATGGACCTATACTTGAACATATGGGAGCCTATGAATGTTTATAAAAAAACATAAATACATTCATTAACAAGTGAAATAAATATTTTTTGTTTCAAATAAAATATCATAACTATCCACTATAAGTATGTCATTTATAAAATAAGATGCTCATTTAAACAAGTATTCTTGTCATAGTGAAAAAATATTACTCTTATGTGTACAACTATTGTTAGAATATTATATTCTTTTTGTATTAATGGTCAATACTACTGTTGCTACAGTAGTTTGTAGGTGAGGTAGTTAGACATCTTAAATGTCTACAGTGATCTACCTCCTCTATTTAATGTAATCATCTCCTTTGTTAATTCAAGCAATTTTTAGCACAAAATTGTTTCATGGTATCAGAGCTTTAGGAAAGAAAAAAACCCTAAAAATTCGTGGACTTTACTAAAAGTCATAATTCGAATTTTTTCTGGTCTAGGGTTTCTGGGCGTTTTTTTTTTTAAGTTTGTAATTCGTGAAAAAAAATTCATGTGAGACTTCTGGTTGAGGCCGCGATTTTGTCTACTAGGCTCGACCTCTCTGCAAATTTCTTCTGGCTGCGCGTGTTTCTGGTGATTGGTCGTGCGTTTTTTGGATACCAACGCGTGTGTTTCTTTCAGACGCAGGTTCGCCCCGCACAAATTAATCACCGCTTTTCCTCGCGTACCATTCGCCTTTGGTTTCACTTTGCAATCGGTCACTTTCGGCAGTAGTA
Organism: Sequoia sempervirens; assembly: GCA_007258455.2. Lineage (NCBI taxonomy): Eukaryota > Viridiplantae > Streptophyta > Pinopsida > Cupressales > Cupressaceae > Sequoia > Sequoia sempervirens. The sequence goes on along the minus strand of VDFB02373365.1, from coordinate 99,909,691 downwards.
ATACATCAATTTGTTAGAACCCCGCGCTTTTAGAGACTTTCCGACGCTCTCCATCTATTTAATGTCATATCACGTACCCGCCGCATGTCTCCTTCGGTTTCTGCCAGGAGGTTAGCAAATTTACTTATTAACCTTCAGTGCAAAGCACATCTCTGCTGTCATTGTCTTTGTTTGGAATGCATTTTCAAAATCAGCTCTGGCGCTTCAAACTTGTACTACATTTCGCTTTTGAAGTCTTTCCGCATACATTTTGTATCATTTTTCCGTTCCATCCATGGCGTAGTTAGGGTTCCAAATTGCCCAGGGTTTTGAACCCCTCCGCCAGTCAAAAACTATTCTTTGTAGATCTTTTGCCTTCCAGATTCCCAAATGGTCATCCCGCCGATTTTCCTGCGCTTCGCTTTCCAGTTCATTTCTATGTAGATCCTGTTTCGCCGCTTTTGTATTCCAAACCCATTTTTGAAAATGGGTTGTAACTCCATGGGTGGGTTTTTAAATATTTTTTCAAAAAAAAATTCATTTTATGGTTTTACTATATTTTCTCCCTAAAAAAATTCAAAGGCTTCATAATTTCTCAAAAATTAAGGGTCAGTTCTTGTTTACCCTAGTCAAGGTTTCTGTTGTACGGGAGGACTCTCTGCTTTCTACAGGGTTTTACTGTTTTTCCTTAAAAAAATGATGTTTTGTATGCTGATCTGTGTTTTGGATTCCGTGCCAACTACTTTTTGGGTTTCTGTAATTCGCAAAATGCGTGGGGATTCCTCTTTGGTTTTTATCTTTTTTCCGAAAAAATGATGATTTGTAATCTTGGGTTTGGCGATTTTTTCCTCAAAAATTGTGGTTTGTTGTAGTCTGTTTTTGTCGCACCTAGAGTTGCTGGGGCGAACATTTGCACAACTAGCTTCTTGTAGTCTGTTCTCGGGTGTAATGCTCCTCTGCAATAGTTTCGTTGGTTTGCCGATTTATCCTCAAAATCGTGGCAATTGTCCTTGGTGTCTCTGGTTTCTGGGAGGGGCAACTTTGTTGGATGACATTTGGTCAGTAGTTCTGCAGATTCTGGGAGGGTTGGTGGCAGACTCCTCTCACGTGGCAAAGTCAGTGGCAGGCTCTTGTCTCTTGTTGCAGAGCATTCTAAAGAAGGGGCAACCTTCTTTGTTATTTTCTAGATGGTTTTTTTGTACTCTTGGTCATCAACATTCTGCAGATCCAAGGAGGGTCTCAGCAGTAGCAGCAGAGTGTTCTGAAGAATTTGTGACCAACGACCTGCAAATTGTTTTCTGTAGGCTAGTTAGACGATTGACCATTAAGGGAGGGTGTTAGAATATCATATTCTTCTTGTATTAATGGTCAATACTACTGTTGCTACAGTAGTTTGTAGGTGAGGTAGTTAGACATCTTAAATGTCTACAGGGATCTACCTCCTCTATTTAATGTAATCATCTCCTTTGTTAATTCAAGAAGAATATAATATTCTAACACCCTCACTTAATGGTCAATCGTCTAACTAGCCTACAAAAAACAATCTGCAGGTCGTTGGTCACAAATTCTTCAGAACACTCTGCTGCTACTGCTGAGACCCTCCCTAAGGGAGTCAGACCCAGGCCAGCTCCAGCTCTGATACCATGATTAGAAATGAACTGGCTGATTGCTTCTTGTATTAATGGTCAATACTACTGTTGCTACAGTAGTTTGTAGGTGAGGTAGTTAGACATCTTAAATGTCTACAGTGATCTACCTCCTCTATTTAATGTAATCATCTCCTTTGTTAATTCAAACAATTTTTTAGCACAAAATTGTTTCAACTATTGGGGTAACAATGTATATGCGTTGAAGCATTTCATATTAATAGTTTGTCCTATCACAAATATAAAAGGTGAGCACAATAAATACCTTGTATTTTCCCATCAAATGTGAAGGATTGTCAAAATGTTTTAGTGTTCAACTATTGGTCCATTTGTGTTGGATATAAGTTGTATTTTAAATAATAATGTGTTATTTTTATAAAAATAAATATTTTTTTGTGTTCAACTATTGGTCCATTTGTGTTGGATATAAAAGTTAAAGATAACAAAGATTTATGGTTACCAATAGGTATTTGGTCCATTTAGGTTACATATAAGTTATATTTTAAATAAAAATGTGATATTCTACTAACAACACATGATATCTTTTTGTTGAACTACTAGGGATACCATGATTAAGTTTCAGTCAAACCTTTAAAAATTCAATTATCAGACACTTCTCACTAGATGTGCTGATGTGGCAAATTGTGTGATGAGTCACACCTCCAAACCTTAGTTGTAGATAGGTAAGTGGCCAATTCACATTTAAAAAAAAAAATGGAGGGCCTACGATATTCCATGCTACCGCTACATGCTCGCATGACCATTGGTCCCTTTCCCCTATCTCAAGTGCAAAAGGATCAATTATTGAAAGACTAGTGCTTTAATTCATTGGTGATAGAGTCAAGACTTAAAACAAGTGTAAACACATGTAAATCTGAGCCTATGAACAAGATGAGAGTCAACTATAAAATAAAGAACTAGAACTGCATTTCAAAATCCCATAAGTCTAGCTGCAATAAAGTTTCATCTATATACAATTCAATAAAGCCAAGAAACTTCACATGAAAAAATCTACATTAACAGTCCACAGCTGATTAAAGAAAACCTTGTATGCTATTATGAAAAGAGTCTTCAAAGACTTTGAAGAAGTTTCACAATTGCTGCGGTAGTCAATAATAAAAAACAACAGATAAGCTAATATAGCCCCATAGATGTTATACCTAGCCCCTAAAATTCTGAACCAATTATGGAGACATTCTGATCATGGAGAGGATTTGCAATCATCTTCTCCAAATTTCATAGACATGAGAGATGTTAGAAACAAACTTGAACTAGAGATTGGCACCCAAGAATGTAAAAGACCAATGGACACTCTTAGCCAATTTCAATGGGGAAGGATCCAACCCTAACTTGATAGGGAGAAGTTATATTTATAACCCTGATTTTTCTCTAAATTTATTACATATATGCTGTTTGTTCTAATCCTCTTGCACAAGGCACCACATCTTTCTTCAAGTATGCCATTCCTTCCTTAAATTTGTTGCAATAACCTCTCCCAAACATGTCTCTTTTTGCATTGTTGCAATTGGATTTAATTTGTCAAGGCTAGAAAGTTAGAAACTAATCAAGCCTCAAAGATCAAATTTAGTGCCTAGAGGACCTAGATTGCCATGTTGCCCATAGGTTTGTGCATAGCAGGATACTCATTTAGATTAGGTTTTTTGCAAAAAAAGGGAGAAAATCTTCCCTAGATGTGCATGCATGGTCTTTGTCCCAATCAAATTCAATTGATTTTTGATGCTACATAAATGTCTGGAGTGTTGCCCATACTTTAAGGATTCAATTTTCATCTCGATTTGTATAGATTGTTTGGGCACTGTTTGATTTCCATTAATTCCCTAGTTACCTTCTCAATTAGCAAAACAGTGTTGAAAATTTCATTCCTTATGCAATCAATCCACAAGTAGCCATAATGTCTTTTTCTACTCTTGTAGAGTCCTTTATCAATTGGGCATTCCATTTTCCTATCCTTTTGATCCTAATTGTAGTTGAACTTCTCCTTTGGCAAATTCCTATTACATTTTATTTGAAAACTAAGAGACAACTTTGTCAACTTAAGAAGTTTGAACTCAGCCTAAGATCGACGACTCAAATTATCCTTCTTGTTGGATTAATGGTTGTAGGTTATCATTAGAACATGGAAGTCTTTGCTTTATAGTCAACCAATGCACTGCTACCACCTAAAATAATGCCATGT